>JAOANR010000011.1:41001361-41434002 GCA_030278955.1 Hygrophila difformis
TCAGCGTACTTTTTCTGTCTGTCTTGAGCTTCTTTCATTTTGTCTCTGATAATCATCATAATCTCTGACGTCTACTCAATCAAATCTGGACCCATCACAATATGTTCCGACAGGTCATTCCAACACAAAGGTGTTCGACACTTTCTTCCATACAAAGCTTCAAATGGTGCCATCTTGATGCTCGAATAATAGCTGTTATTGTAGGAGAATTCCACTAGTGGTAAATTATCTATCCACATGCCTTGAAAATCCAACACACAAGCTCGCAGCATATCTTCCAAGGTCCTAATAGTCCTCTCACTCTGTCCATCGGTCTGAGGGTGCCACGCAGTACTCATACTTATCTGTGTCCCAAAAGCCACCTGTACTTCCCTCCAAAACTTGCATAAGAACCTCAAATCCCTGTCAGATACAATTTCCCGAGGAACTCCAAATCTCTTCACCACTTGTTGAATATAGGCATTTATTAACTTCTGCATGCTCTATTTTAATCGCATAGGTATGAACACCGCAGTCTTAGTCACCCTATCAATAACCACCCAGATAGTGTCCAACCCGTGCCTAGTCTTTGGTAACCCAGTCACGAAGTCCATAGCAATGGATTCCCATTTCCAAATGGGGATCTCCAACGGTTACAACATTCCCATAGGTCTCATATGCTAAGCTTTCACTTTTTGGCATGTCGCACACCTTGCCACGAATTCTGCTACTTCTTTCTTCATATTCTTCTACCAATACTTCGTCCTTAAATCCTTGTACATTTTGACTACTCCAGGATGTACTGAGTATGGTATATTGTGTGCCTCCTCCAAAATCCTTTTCTTGGTCATCTCACTTTGTGATGGCACACACCACCTATCCTTGAACCGAATCATCCCCTGATCATCCACCCTGAATCCTTTAGCTTTCCCTTGATATATCCTTGCCCGAAGTTCCATCATTTCATTGCTCACAACTTGACCTAACCTTATTTCTTCGATCAATGATGGCATCGCCACCAATTTATTTACCTTCTTCTCAAACTAAATGGTACCACTATTATCTCGGCTCTCTCAAGCTCCTGCTTGAAACTCCATGGAAGAGTAATAGAATTCATCACATGCCCCTTTCCACTCAATGCATCAGCCACTCTATTGGCCTTACCTTCAATATATTGTATGTTGGTGTCATAATCTTGCATGAACTCCAACCATCTTCGTTGACGACCACTCATCTTATCTGAAGTGTAAAGGCATTTGAGATTCTTGTGATCAGAGAATATCTGACACTTAGTTCCGTATAAATAATGTCTCCAAATCTTAAGTGCATGAATTACCGTAGCCATCTCCAAATCATGCGTAGGATAGTTCAACTCATGGGGCTTCAGCTGGCGTGATGCATACGCAATGACCCTTCCATGTTGCATTAGTACACATCCCAAGCCACGGTGCGAGGCATCAGTATACACCTCAAACTCCCCCAATTCGTCAAGTAGAACAAGAACTGGGGCTTCAGTCACCTTTTCCTTTAATAGTTCAAATGCCTTCTGACAATCATCATCCCAACTAAACCTCGCATTCTTCTTGAGCAACTGAGTCAACGGCCTAGCAATGCTAGCAAACCCTTCTATAAATCTCCTATAATACCCAACGAGCCCAAGCAACCTCCGCACTTCCCTAACATTAGCAGTTGGCTTCCATTCTAATACTGCATCCACCTTGGCCGGATCCACTGAAATTCCTTCTCCAGAAATTATGTGTCCTAAAAATAACACTTTCTCAAGCCAAAATTCGCATTTGGACAGCTTGGTGTACAACATGTGCTCCCGAAGTACCTGCAATATCGTCCTCAAATGTTGTTTATGCATCTTTGCGCTAGGGGAATATACCAGAATATCATCAATGAAGATCAGCACACATATATCAAGCCAAGGTCTGAAGATACAATGCATAAGATCCATAAACACAGCTGGTGCATTTGTTAATCCGAAAGGCATGACAGTGAACTCAAAATATCCATATCTGGTCCGAAAAGCAGTCTTTTCCCTATCAGCCTCTGCCACCCGTATCTGATGGTATCCAGACCTGAGATCAATCTTTGAAAATATACTTGTTCCTCTGAGTTGGTCAAACAGGTCATCAATTCTTGGCAATGGATACCTGTTCTTAATAGTCACCTGATTCAATCCTCTGTAGTCGATGCACATGCGCAGGCTCCCATCCTTCTTCTTTACGAATATAACTGGTGCACCCCAAGGTGAACTACTTGGCTGGATATATCCTTTATCCAACAATTCCTTCAGCTGTTCCTTCAATTCTCTAAGCTCTGCAAGTGCCATTCGGTACGGAGTCTTTGCAATCGGAGCAGATCATGGTATTAGATTGATGGTGAAATCGATCTCCCTAATAGGGGAAAGTCCTGGAATCTCATCAGGGAAGACATCTGGAAACTCAGAGACAATAGGAATATGGTTTATGGATGAAACAGGTGCTGATGCATCCAGCTCATGTACATGACAAATGTATACAAGATAACCCCTGCGTATCAAAGAAGCAAAAGAAACAGAAGATATCAGACGAATGTTAGGAGGATAATAGACCACAGTATTACCCTCTTCGTCCAAGAAAGAGATGAGGGGAATGCCACAATCAAGCCTGGAATGGTACTTTGATAACCAGTCCATCCCTAGTATCACATCAAAGTCTGCCAGATCTAACACAACCAAATTGCCCTAAAGTCATGTCCCCTTATCTGGATATATGCATCAGGCTTGATCCATTGGCTTTCAATAATAGATCCTGAAGGCATAAACACCGACAGATGGTGTTCCTCCAATTGTCCCACATCATGCTTTGACACAAATCTAGTTGATATAAATGAGCATGAGACTCCAGAATCATAAAGCACATAAGCTGGGATATGGTCGACTAAGATAGTACCCACACATATAACCACATGAGGTGCTATCCTAACAATTCAATAAAATAAATAAGCACACCGTACCATAAAAATAAACAAAATGTAAAGCTTACCAGTGAGCACATCATCCCAGCCCTGAGCGTCAGCCCGGTCTATGACATTGAGGCGACCTCCATGGCCCCTCACTGCGCCTCGCCCTCTCTGTGCCTCTCCACGTGTGGTAGCATAGGATGGAGGTCCAGTAGGTCGAGAATATTGTGGATAATGGTCACGATAGTGGCCCTCCTGACAACACTGCCAGCAAAATACCCCAGGCTTGAAGACAGCCTGCTCCCTTAGTCGATGTATATCATGTCTGCCATGTTGCTGTCGGCTGGAACTAGCTGCTCCCTTTCCCTTATCCCGATGCTTGTTAGACCAAGCGCGTTGTGTGTCCTCCCTGGCCCTTTCCACAAACAAAGCCTGATCATACGCATAGGCAAGAGAAGTATACTGAACCCCATGGCCTGCCCTAATCTCCGATCTCAGCCCATCAACAAATCTAGAGATTTTGGACTTCTCATAAGAGACTAACTCTGGGGCATAACTCATAAGCTCCACAAACCGTTGATAGTATTCTGTCACCCTCATGTTCCTAGTTTGCTCCAGGGTAAGAATCTCCTTCTTCTTGGCATTTAACATTTGAGTAGTGTAAAAATGGGAATGTAGTGTTTTACAGAAAGTCTCCCAAGTGAAGTGTGGAACTACTCCAAACTCATTCGACGTTGCCCTCCACCAATGTAAAGCAGGGCCAGATAGGTATTGGCTACCCACTGTTACCTTCTTATCCTCGGGACAATTGATATTCTCGAATACTTGATTCATTTGATAAAACCAGTCATCAAAAGCAAGTGGATCGGACCCACCACAGAAGATGGGCGGCTGGTGGTGCCTGGCTAAATAGACATAATCCACTGGAGGCTGAGGTGGAGGTGGATGAGCTGGCCCTGCCGCTTGTCCCTGATTCATGGCTTGCATAAAGGCAAGTATTTGCTGCATAAACTGGGCCTGGTCAAATGGCATAGGTCCTGGTTTTGGTTGTGGCGGCGGTGGAATAGGATCACCTACATATTCTGGCTCATCATCAGTAATTGCATTTCCCTCCTCAACAAGGTCATAACCCTATCACCAAAATTTGGTCCGGGATTTCGGCGAGGTCTACCTCTCCTTGGTGGCATCCTGTACTCAAAAGAACCAAGATTCAGTATTGTTAGGTATACAAAAATAAAACATATATACATATAAACAAATAAACCAAGTATAGATCTCCAAGGACATCTCATGACTCAACCATGGTTCTACTCAAACCATGAATTAAATCCATGAGGTGCGCAATTCTAAGAATATAATAATGCTAAAATATATCAACTAGCTAAAAATGATGCAACCTATTCTATATGCAATCCCCCACACACCTCACCACATGACTTTTGTCAAATTTTAAGCACGTAGAAGAGCAAAATAGCTCTGATACCAACATGTAACGACCCGAAAATTTAAAACCATTTTTGCGACGTTACTGCCATACCATTTCACCTAAACTGTTGGCCAATCAGCTTAAGATTCGTGATACGAAGCAGGGTAATCAGAGTCATACAACAAGCAAGCAGTATATATAACAACGGAAGAAAAATACCATCACATATAAAGTATATCCGGCTACAAGCCCTGTGGTGACATAGCATTTAAAAATACCACCTAATTAACAACACAATATCCAAAGGTTGGCTTACAAAAAAAGTCAAAGTGTTTCGACATGATGGATAAGTCTAGTTTAAACATAGTGTCCCAACACAAGTAAACACAACGGATAAGCATGTCATTGTCTCAACACTTGGCTCACCGGCCAACATGAAATCAGGCAGATAGGAATACAAGCCCAAGTATAATCTAGCAACAATATAAGCAACACTAAATCACAAAGCATAGTCATAGAGCAACATAGATTCACTCGTCCCCATGATCCCCCTCATGCCCTGCGCCGTCCCTACAGTATCTATAAGAAAAACAAATAGCAAGGTGTCAGTACATAAGTACTGAGCAAGGAATAGAAATAGCAGAGCATTGGGTTGGGTATAAAACAGTAGGTAAATATAATAGTAGTGATAATAAAGATAGTAACAACAAGAGTAGAGTAATAAACATCACACCGTCCCATACCGGTGCTTCAACCATGCCATACACTGCATACACAAATGTTAGATGTATGAATGACGTGACATGCAATGACCTAATATGTCTATCTAACCTAAATGCATCACATAGATATGTGTAGCGTGCTTCCTAAGAACCATGGCCAACCTTGTACCGCCGGTGAGAGTCCACTGGCTCTCCCTAGGTAGCATGATTGTTCAGATCGCCCCCGCCGCGGACGATTTAGCCTACACCCCGGCTAGGTACCAAAAATAAAGTGGAGAGAGCTGGATGATCACCCGATCAGAGTAGCCTCAAGCGGGTCATGACCGGAGATAACATCTCACATGGTCGAAGGCCAGAGAACTCAACCCACATGGCCAGTACCGGAGATAATCCCCACATGGTACTATAGATGAACACATCCGGGCTTGCCAAACCACACTCATAACGGCACAAGAATTACAAAAGGAATCCACATAATTTGCATTCCTAATTATTCTAAGGCAACATAAGGTTTATGTGAAACACCCCTTTACGCCTAAGTTATCCTAGCACAAGTTCTAAACATCAATTATCAATGTCCAACATTCATATGAAGATTAAAGAGAAGTGAAAATGCGAAAGAAATAGAAGAACTGAATAAAATAGGCAAAATAGGGGAGGTAGTGCTCTCGGGCGTGTTAGGCGTGGGTACGCGCAAGAAAATAACTAAAGCAGGCAAATAGAGGAAAATTGACGCGTTAGGCGTGGGCACACGTAAGGCACAGAATGCTTCTGCACAGCCAAACAGTGCGGAAATGGCGAGTTTTCAGCCATTTACATGCCAATCCCTTCCCCAAATAAGCTATACTACTCCTTGCCTTAGTATATGATGTCTCTAAACTTCAATTCCACAAGTTTCCAGCTCCCAAACATCCAATCGCAAGCTACATTTGACAAATCGAACCCCAAAACTCAAAATCAATCATCATCCTCTTCATAATCTTCCCCAACTCCAACATGCATTTCTAAACCAACTTAAAACAAGGATTGTGCTAAGAAGAGTTACCTCAACAACAAAACAAGCTCACCAACTCAATAGGAAGAACTCAAAACTACAAAATCATTACCAAAAACCCAAAATCGTCACTTGGAAGATCACCCACCAAAATCCATCTTTAAACCCTCAAAAACAAGAAATAATGCAAGGAACTCACTAACCATAAGTTATATAGCCAATCCCCCAAGTCAATTTGAGTAGAAATTAGCTAAATCTTCACAAAACTACCTTTTTCCTCCACCTTTCTCCATGGTGACTGGAATCCCTAATTTTGAAGTGTTGAGAGTGAAAAGAATGGGGGTTAATGGCTTTGAGGGTTCTCAATGGGTCATGGGCTTGGGCTCATCCTCTTGGGCTAACCTCATCATCCTCTATTTTATGTTGGGCCAACTTATTCCTTCAAGTAGGTCGGACACTCACTATTTATTGTTCAAATGCTTGCAAGAAATCTACAATGGGCCCAATCATAAATTATTTATGTTAATTAATCATAATTAAATTAATTAATCATGAATTAATTATCCGGGTGTTACAATCACATTCCCACATGGGGGTGGTAATCTTAGATTACCACTCCCGTTTTGCCTACTTTTATACTAATTTGATTTTTTTACCCTCACTTTTTATATTTATTTTATTTTCTAAAATTAAATATTTGTATTCTGAAAAATGATAATATATAAATTTTGATTTTTGATTTTTATAAATCAAAAATTTTTTAATTATTTAAACATGTTTTTTTAATATATATTTCTCATATTTTCTAAAAATTTATTTATCTTCTATATATAACATAAAATTAATAAGTATTTAGAAACATTAAATGACTAATTATCATATAATAAATTATATAAAGAATTTTTTATATTTAAAGATATAAATTGACTGAAATATTTTATATTGTGTAGCAACATTGCATATTTATAACATTTATTCAATTGAAATTGAAGGACATTATAATAAATTAATTAGATCGGATTTCCAATCAAACCAAATGCAATAATCTTAAAACATCATAAAATAAGATTCCTAGCAATTTCATATTCACAGTAATCGTACATTCCCAGCAATCACATTCCCACTGGTAATCTAAGATCTCTTCAACCAAACATACCGTAAGGTATTTTATGTAGCAATATTTACTGAAACAAATTTTTGAGTCACATTGATGTTGAATTTAGATACATAACTTATTGCAGTTCATTATTCATTAAATTATTATAAATAGGAAGTCTATACTTATTTAAAAATAATATATCAAACTTTAATGTACTCCTTTGATTAATATTTTGAGTTGATAAATTAGAATAGTATAGAGTGTTAGTAATCATAAGTTTGTATTCAAAATTTGTAGAGAGTGTATATTCCATTATTTTTTTATACGATTAATATTTATGTTTTCACATATATATGCTCCGCATTCGTCAATCCTGACAATTTATATTACACCCCCCCCCCCAAATGTCGAAGCTGGCTCAGCGCCGAATTATACTCCCTCCATTTCTTATTAGTTGCCTTTTTAGAAACTAAAAAATATTCTTAAATACTTTTCATTTTACATATTTATGTCATATTTTTTTCAATATTACCCTTTTGTTCTCATAAATCACACGTTCATTCTCCACCCTAAGTCTATTTTTTTTATTGGTTTGCTCAATTAGGGGAGGGATAAAAATATAAAATAGCATAACAATGATTACTTTTATTGGTTTGTGTAATTATCCTTAAAAAGACAAATAAAAAGGAATGGAGGGAGTAAAAAAAGTGCAAGTCAGGTGAATAATAAAGTAAATTCAAATCAACACATTTTATCTTTCTTCTTATAGTGCCCTGTTCTGCACGCAGCTTTAAAATTTTTTTAGGAACTTTGGGAAGCTTCAAATTTTATATTAAAACAATAGCTTCGTTTATTTGCACTAATTTTTAAAGATTGTTGTTGTGAATTACAGATCCACAAAGCTCTACGGACATAGGGTTTGTTTTGCACGTAGAGCTGTAGCTGCGAGCTGGAGCTGTAGGGAGCTGGAGCTGTAGGGAGCTGGAGCTGTGGGGAGCTGTAACTGTCAGTTCTATTTAAGTGTTCTGTACAACTAGCTGTAGATATTAAAAAATGTATGAAATGACATAAAAGGACAAATATTTATGTAAACTATTGGGTAGTGGTTTGGTTATTGGGTTAAAAGTGTAAATGGACATAAATAAGCTTGCTAGCTTATTTTTAAAGCTACAAGAAGTAGCTTCTAAAAAAGAAGCTCCCAAAAGCTTCTAAAAGCTAGTGTACAGAACAGGGCTTTTGTTTTGAAATAAAAGCTAAAGCTACCAAAAGCTCCCAGAAGCTGCGTGCAGAACAGACCCATAAACTATCTTTAGTAGCTTTCGGGAGCTTTTGACACATACTTTCCAATTTAATCAATTTTTCTAAGTGTTTTAAAATCTACAACTACTTCTAAAGAACATTTTATATCAATTTAAAAACTTCAGCCCCTATCAAAATCTTCAACTCCTTCAACCCCTACAACACCAGCTTGCAGTTACAGTTCGCAACTATAGCTAGCCGTGTGCAGAACACCCTTTAAGCAAATATGTCTCTTATCATTTTTATCTAATATTTGTTTTATCTTGTTTATTTCAACTGGTTCCATGCAAATTTGGCTTTTTTTTGTTTTGGGGCTCTGGATAATAATAACTCAAGATAGCTAGAGCTAGATCACTCTTGGCCCAGAAAATTCATATTTACACATAGTGTTAGGAGAGAAAGTTAAGGATGTTCCAAATATTAACAAGTAAACACATCTAATGTATTCAACATTCATAGACAATTCTCCTCATCTTGAGTGAAATTCTATTCGTGTATCAAGAGAAACGAGGTGTGTCGTATGTTTCATCGTGATGGATAAGGGTTTCCAACTGTATGGAAAAAATTATTCATTTTTTGACCCACTTAATATGCGATATTAGTACAAGAGAAAGGCTCAAAGAGGGGTGGGGGTCGTCAACATGCCAAAAGAGGAGGAGAATGAGAACATGTTATGAACGTCACCGATTTTTGGACCTATAAAGGGGCAAATATTGTCTGATCGGGCTGAAATTTTTACAGCAAGTAGAGAACATTTAAGCTTCATTCTAATGGTGGAGATCGGAATTGGACTATAAAACCCCCATTTTCGGCACATCGAAGATACATGATGTTTTACGCTTTAAGCTGCCGACTCGGTAATGAATGTTGATCTCACAAACTAAAATAAGCTTTTCCAATGCGTTTTGCAGTTCTAATTATTTCCGCAACACGTTTCTTCTACATGCGAATTTTATTTTCCAATATCACAAGAAGCAAAGCATTGTTAGAGGATGAAGCTCAATGCCAACTTTTGCCATTTGTTGTTGCTCGTATAGTCGTGTGCATGAAACTTCTTACTTTAATGGTTATTTAGAATGTCTCATTAATTCCTTGTTTCACATTTTATTTGAAGATTGTATTTTCCCATACATATATTCTATCTATAGGAATGGTGGATCACCAATATGTCTGTCATGTTCATTCTAATGTAGTAATGTACTAGAAAAAGGTTATAAACATTATTGGGTTGAAGTGGATCCAAAATTTGAGCCAATTTATCTATTTACTTTGAGATTTTTATATAGAATTGAGTTTGTTTGTCTTTTTTGGATCTTACTTAATGAAAACCTAATTGATAAGAGATGAAAATCTTGATAAAATGAGAAGTTTGTATGGAATTATCGAATTAGAAGTTTTGACATTGTTTCAAATAGATTATAAAAATATACTGTTATTTTTGTCTAAGTAGATAAACTCTAAAAAATTCACAAATGTATTGGAGCTCAAGCCACACAAATTATGTGGATGTTTGAGAGGTAGAGGATCTTCTGCTCACAATTCTCACTCCGAATTATGCTATCTGCTAGCAGATCCGTTCGCTCCCAAACGTCCACTATAAATGAGTAAAGGAGAAGAAAGGAGATCATATGGGAATCGAACCCCCAATCGTAAAATTAAAACTCATAAAACATGACCACTAGGCCAAGCCCCAATTCCCACCTCTTATTTGTTTTCGTTTCTATAAAATTCCCTCTCTATAAATCCCCGTCTTTCACCTTCTAGCCATCCCCGAGAACTCGTTTGGCTCAGTCATTTCATATCTCTCATCATCAGAAGTCAAAGATCTCTTGTTACCAATTCACTTATTCTAATTTACCCTTTACAATACTATAATCCGCTCCCCTAACCATTGGCGCATCTACATTAGAGCAATAGTAGATCAATTGACCTACCATTGTAAAAAAAAAAAAAAAAAAAATTATATACTATATATGTGGCATATATTATTTATTAATTACTTAAAATTAAATTTAGCCTAATCAATTTAATTAAATAACATAGATTTATTAATTTTAATTCTATTCATTTATATATGAAATATATATTTTGTTAAATTTAACTTTTCTTCTCATCATTTATATATATTTAAAGCATTTAAATAAATATTCTATCAAGTTTGTTGAGACAAAAAAGCATAAAATACATTCGAGGGTGTATTTACTTTTAACTCGAAGTTAATATTACTTCATCCTGTAGGAATAACAATAACATTTGTGATGAGGTATTTTTTTTTGGAGGAGCCATTAAAGGTTTGGGAAAGGGGTGGTAGGAGACCATACCACACAAATTATAAAGGGGACAAAGGGGAGGAATAGGGGGCCGGGTGAGGATTCGAACCCCTAACATATAGGTTGGGAGTTACTAAATGAATGTTTGATTACTTTTATTATTGATGCTTTTGCACAATAAACTAAAAAATATATAAACTCAAATTATAATTAGTTTTCATATAATATTTTATTAATAGTTATATAATACTTCCTCCGTTCTTTTTTAATTGCTCCATTCCAATCATTGTTTTCAACTAGCTGACTTTGGAGTTTTATTTGGTTAGGTTAGAGAATGATTTTAAAGGTAAGTCTAACATGAGTTTTGTAGTTTGTAATCTCTACTTTCATTATTACTTTACTATTTTTTGTTTAACCTCATAACAAATCATATAAAATCATCCAAAGTCAATTAATTGAAAAAAGTGATTGAAATAGAGTAATTAAAAAAGAACAGAGGTAGTATATACTCCTATTAAATTAAGTTAATTATATTAATTATTGAAACTCACCAACCAAATTATAAGCCTAAACGAAAAATATTGGCCTTAAAAATTTCCTTCCAGCAGAGAAGAAAGGGCTTTTCTTCAGGCGATTTCCACCGCCTCCAGGCCATTTCACCATTCCTCCACTGACCTCGACGTTTTCTCCACTTAATTCTGTAACACCGCCGGCCGGTGTCTCACAACTACCGCGTGATGGTTCCTCCCCCTCCTGATGATCCTTCGTTCACTTCTCCGAGCCCCGGGGCCTCTAACGGGGCCACGCTCTCCTTTCGTGATATGGTAATTGGTGGTTCTGCTTCAACCACCACTACTGCCCCTAATATTGATCTCATCCAAGCTAATTTGGCGTCTATCAATAGGGAAGGAGTTAATTCTCGTTGCCCTAAAGTGCGCTTTGCGTCTTCAGTTATTGAAGAGTTCTCTGCTCCTTGGCGCGACACTTTGATCATTAAACCCCTTGGCCTCAAGGTTGGGTATACTGCAATTAATGAAGTTCTTAAGCGAGCATGGAAATTGGACAACGGGTTTAGTCTGATGGATGTTAGATTCGGTTGTTTCATGGCTACGTTTGAACTTCTATCTGATCGTGAGAAGGTCTTGACGGGTGGGCCATGGATGATCTTTAATCATTGCTTGGCAGTGATGCGATGGTCGCCGGATTTTGATTCGGAGTTTTCTACAGTAAATACAATACAGACATGGGTACGTTTTACGGGACTTAAACCCATGTTCTATAAGGATGCTGGGCTTCGAGTGGTGGCCTCGGCTGTAGGCATACTTATTAAGATTGATCGTAATACCTCTGCGTTGGCAAGAGGCAGATACGCTCGACTCTGTATTGAGTTGAATTTGGATGAGCCATTATTGGGGCAAGTGGATGTTCAAGGAAAAATTATTAAAGTTGCGTATGAAGGCTTACACATGGTGTGCGTGCAATGTGGCCGATATGGTCATCTTCAGGACCGTTGTCAAGTATCGGCTAGCCAAGTTCCACCACCTCCTATGAGTGTTTCCGATCCAAAGAATAATAAGAAGGGAACGGTCGGGAAGCCGCCTACAGTTGTTGATGATAAAGGGGATAGTGGCTTATATGCTTCGGTAGACACGGCTGCCATGGATTCTACTACAAATGGGTTATCTGACTTGGGTTCTGGAGATAGGCCGAATTTGTGTATTGGAGATTGGATGTTAGTTCAAATCGCAAGCCTCGATCGACATTACAGACTCACCAGGGAAAGAGTGCGCCATTGAAGACAAACCTTAAAGATAATGGGATTTCTAAACCAATTGGTACTAAGAAGGGGTCTTCCACATCTTCTGCGATTAGACATGTGTCGGAGCAGGGCACAGTGGGTTTAAAGCATTACAAGGACCGTGATCAGGATTCTGCTATAGTGTTATTACAAGCAGCAGATAGGGGTAAGGCTCCTCTTCGAGAACAACCCTCTCTTTATGGACAGGAGCGTCTGCGTATGGAGGAGAATAGTTCTGGCCCTCAGAGATGGGAAGAACGTCCGAGGTTACAGATTACTCTGCCACAGCCGGAGGATGCAGCTCCAACTACTATGGCAGTGGATGTGGGGGAAAAGGATGGGCCTCCCTCTGTGGCTCTTCCTTCTTCGTATAAAATGCCACCTGACCATGGAGCTCTTTAGCTCGTCACCATCGGGCAAGCTGCATAATCAGTATGGCCAGCTTTTTGTCATCTTCCTTACTTGTTATTATTATGAATAGTTTTCTAGAATTCTCTATTATGTCTTGGAATATTCGGGGAATCATGAACACTAGGACAAGGCGATGCCTAAATACTTCACTTAGGCAATATAAGCCATCTTTGGTTTTCCTTTTCGAAACTTAGGGTGCTTTTGATAGTGTGAGAAATTTTATTCTCTCTTGGATATTATCCTATTTCTATACAGGACCCTCTTGGCAGGGCTGGGGGTGTGTGGATCATTGCTAGATCGTGTCTGTCAGTTAGCTGTGATGTGTTTGAGGTAGAGGATCGCGTGGTAACTCTTACTCTCAGCTCTGGTGTCGTGAGCTGGTCGTGCTCGGCTATATATTTTTATCCTAATTATCTCCGCAGGAAGATGATCTGGGATTATCTTAAGCACCTTCGGACTCGTATTCTGGACCCGTGGTTCATCATGGGGGACTGGAATGAGATTTTGTCACCATCTGATATAATTGGAGGGGTCTTCTTACAATCTAGAGCCGATGAGTTCCGGGAATGCATCATGGAATGTGGCCTCATGAATATTCGAACTGAGGGTTCCATCTTTTCTTGGTATCGACAGGTTGCCCAATCTAGACTTATTAAAAAAACGCCTGGATAGAGGCCTTGCTACGCTGGCTTGGGTTGATCTTTTCCCTAACGACCATATATAGCCTTTGGCTCGTACAAGTTCTAATCATGCCCCATTGTTGTTTTATTGTGGTGAACCACCATCCATGTTGCCAAATAAGCCATTTCGATGGGAGGCTATGTGGGGTAGTAAACTTGGCTATCATCAGCTTGTTGCGGATGCTTGGGGAGAAGGAGTCAGTTCCTTCGATGAAAGATTGAGTCGAGTTCAGTATCTTTCCTCTCAGCATTGTTCTCAGGAAGCTAGGAAATTAAGGAATCGAAAGCAGAGGATTCTTCGGAGGCTAGAAGGGTTAGATAGGGCTCTTCAGTGGGTTGACTCTCGCCGTCTGATCCTTATTAAGCAAAAGCTGCAACGTGACTATCAGTTTCTCCTTGACCAAGAAGAATTATTTTGGTATCAACGTGCCAGGGAGAATTGGATCAGTGTTGGGGAAAGAAATACAAAATTTTTTCATGCTCAGGCGAAGTTCCACCATCATCGATCTAAAGTACATGGACTTGCCCTTGCTGATGGTACTTGGTGTTCAGAATGGAATGCCCTTAAATCTCATGTGCGAGATTCTTTACTAATCTCTTCTCGGACAATGCATATCCAGATACTGTGGAAAATCCTTTGCCGCCTTTACAAGCCATTTCCCAGACTGATTTTGAACGGCTGGATGTCCCATTCCAACATGAAGAAGTAGACATAGCCCGAAAGCAACTCAAGCCTTATTCTGCACCGGGTCCTCACGGATTCCCAGCTGCGTTCTATCAACAGTTTTGGTCGATTGTGGAAAGGATGTTACGGAGGTGGTTCGCCATGCCTTAGCTACTGCCACCGTGCCCCAATCACTCGCCCGCCCCTTTATTTGTTTACTCCCAAAGGTGATAGTGCCAAATGATATTCGTCAATTTAGGCCAATCACTTTATGCAATGTGGTATATAAATTTGTGTCGAAAGTCATCGTTAACAGGCTTAGACCGGTGTTGGCAGATTACATCTCACCTTTACAGTGCGCATTTCTTCCGGGGAGAGGAGCGGTTGACAACGCCATCATCCTCCAGGAGCTTATCTATTCAATGTCACTGGCCACTGCTAATTTAAAGGCGATTGTGGTGAAAATCGACCTTGAAAAGGCATTTGATAGCGTTCGATGGCCTTTTCTAGAAGAATGTCTCATTCAAATGCACATTCCACAGTCTCTCTGCAAAATCATCATGGCTTGTGTTTCTTCTCTAGTTTTCTCCATTCTTTGGAACGGATCTGTTTTAGAGGACATTACACCATCAAGGGGGCTAAGACAAGGAGATCCTCTATTCCCATATCTTTTTAATATCGTCATGGAGAGACTCACTGCATTGATTCAGGAACAGGTTGATATTGGCCATTGGAAACCGGTGAAACTTTCAGTAGACAGTTGTGGTATTTCTCATTTATTGTTTGCAGACGACTTAATCTTATGTTCAATGGTAGATGAAGATAGCTTTTCCACCATGGCTTCTTCTTTGAACAGATTTGCTGATTGGTCAGGCCTTAAGGTTAGTGCCACGAAGTGCCAGGCATTTGCTGCACGTTGTGTCTCCACATTAGAAAAATCTTGGTGGTCAGCAGTCTCCTCTATCCCCTTTACTAGTCAACTGGGTCGCCATTTAGGATTTTCCATGCATCAAGGCCGCGTAAAAAATGAAACCTATGTATATTTGTTGGCAAAAATGGATAATCGAATTAATACTTGGGCGATGCGCCTCCTCAATAAAGCAGGCCGCTTGACTCTTGCTCGGCATGTTTTAACCTCTATCCCAACATACTCTTTCTAGATAGGTTGGGTTCCTGAATCTGTCTGTAAAAAGATTGATCTCCGCATTTGTAATCTGGTGTGGAAAGACAGAAACAGTAAAGGTCTTAATTTGGTAAAGTGGGATGTGATTGCCATGCCCAAGAAGCATGGAGGCCTTGGTCTTCGCAAGGCAAGGAATAATAATATCGCCCTACTTGGGAAGCTTGCTCATGACATGTTCACTGGTCGTCATAAGCTGTGGGTGGCGGAATTTCGTGCAAAATACATTTCAGGTTGTTCGACTCTTGAATCACTACGGAGTACAGGCTCAATCACATGGCGTAGTATCCGCAAAGCTTTAATTCGTCTTGCTGGAGGTTATGCTTACAATGTCGGGAATGGCCAGTCCTCATTATGGTTTGCCCCTTGGTTCAATGGCAATGTTTTGGGACCTCAAGTTCCTTTTATTGAGACATGTGATTTGGATCTTCGCATAGCAGATATTATCCAAGGGGAAGCATGGAAGTTTACAGCTGCTAATACCATCATTCCACAACCTCTCCAGATTGAGATACAGAAAAACCCACCTCCTTGTCTTCACTCCTTGTGTACAGATGGTTGGCGCTGGGCAGGGTCCATTGATGGACGATACACAGCTCGTTCGGGATATGATTTCTTGATGGGAATTAATCCTATGGAACAGGGCTGGAAGTGGTTGTGGAAGTCCACATTCCCGGAGAAAATCTGCATATTCCTTTGGCTTGTAGCTCGCTCTTGTTTACCAGGTAACTTCTTGCGATTCCAACGTCATATGGCTTCTTTGCCACTTTGCTGTTTATGTGGTTTGGAGGAAGAATATTGGTTCCATTGTCTTTTTTATTGTCCATGGGTGCGTTCTCTCTGGATCGAATGATATTCCCCCGGACTTAGCCTCGATAGAGACTACTCAAATTCGGTTTTGGCTCCTTGGGATGTTCCGAACTTTTGTATTAGTATTTATTGCAGGTTTGTGGTGTGTTTGGTGCGAGCGTAACGTCAGGATTTTCAAAGGAAAGGAAGCTGCTTGTAATGTTGTTATTCGAAAGGTTTGGAAGCTTCAAGCAGCAATGCAGCTTGCAAGCCGTCAGGCACCTCCTGCTGTATACATCCTCGATTTGTTTGCTGGAATATGGGGAGTTGGAATGGAATTTTTCTCCATTCAGACGGCTCGCTTCAGACTGACCAAAGGAGAGCGGGATTTACTGCTGTCTTGCGGGACTCCTCAGGGTCTTGGATTAAGGCTGTGATTGGTTTTCTTGGCTCAAGTTCTGTGTTACAAGCTGAATTAGCAGGCTTGATGCATGGCTTGTTTCTGGCTAAAACTCTTGGCATTATGGAACTCTGTTGCAGATGTGATTCATTGGAGACAATTCGTTTAATTAATTCTGAGTTGGTTCCTTCCCATTGGCTATCTCCTTATATTCGGCGCATCATAGATCTCAAACAGGAATTTCATGTTTGTTTATTTGAGCACATTCTCCGCGAAGGTAATGGAGTCGCAGACTCTATAGCAAAGTTAGGAGCTTCCGATGAAGATTTATTTACCAATTGGGCGTTTCCTCCCGATAGACTCTATAGCAAAGTTAGGAGCTTCCGATGAAGATTTATTTACCACTTGGGCGTTTCCTCCCGATAATGTGAAACCGTTGTTGGCTTCAGATGTAGCTGGGACGTGGTTCCCACGACTTTAGTTGGATTTTGTTAGTTTAGTTTTGTTTTTGTTCATTTTATTTTCATTTCCCGGCCTTGTTAGGCTATGAAGCGAAAAAAAAAAAATTTATAAGCCTAAACCACTGCCACCAACTGTGGTCTGTGACTCTGTGGGGAGAAAGCGGTGCAATAAGGATGGTCGAAATGGCCATAGCCCATAGGGTCGAAATTTCCCCCCTTTTTTTTATACAGTATCACTATTTCTGGGGTCCGGTTATATACACACCAATTTTTACTTCAAACACGCATAAATCTACTAGGATAGGGGCACACTACAAATTTTTTACCCATTTTACCCTTTCAAGAGAATTGGAGTCCAGATCCGGATGTTCCTTTTTTTTATTTAAAAAAAAAAAAAATTTAGATTACAGTGAACGACCATGGATGTCCATGGCCATCCTTTTGCCCGCGTCCAATGTTGGACGTTTATTCTAGGGCACGAACGGCCAGTATTGGCCGTTCATTTGCAAAATTGGCCGGCCATTACTGCCTTTTTTCTTCGCATTTTCTTATATCATATAATGTGAGTCTGCACTTTGTTCAAATATTGTTCTCAAACAGTAACACCACATATTTCAGTCTTGGAAGGTGAGTATTCAATATATACATTCTGGTGAGTTTTTAATGAATCAATGAAGAAGTCAGTCTTGTTGATTTTCAGTGCACGAATCCCCAATCAAGGCCACTATGGTTCTCTCATATCAACCATTTCAGTCAATCCAAGTAAGTATTTCCAGTTTTATCTTGTTGATTTTCTCATTTCATATTTTTGCAAATAGGTAGAAGTAGTCATTTACAACATCCAAGCTGAATTCATTATTTTCGTGGGCAACACCTTCGTCGCTTGATGATATCTGCTACAATAAAGAAAACAATCAACAGAATAGAATAAAATGAGAAGGAAAAAAAAAAAAGAACGGCCAGCATTGGCCGTTCGGATATAGAGTGGATCGGCCAGTACCGGCCGGCCGTCTCTATATCCCAACGGCCAGTGCTGGCCGTTTAGCCCATATCACTCTCGGCCAGTACTGGCCATTCGGATTTGGAAAGGATCGGTCATCATTGGCCGTTCAGATTTGGAAAGGATCGGTCATCATTGTCCTTGACGCACAACTCATGCGCGATACACAATGTAAAAAAATGACGCAAAACTAATCCGCGATACAGAATGTAAAAAAAATTACTGGTTGTATGAGTTCCATCTGGTATTCATGTTCTTCCATATGTTCATCTCGGTATTGATCATCATCACGAGATTGATCATCATCATTCATTGCGTAAGGAAAAAAAACTTAAAGAGAACAAGTAGGGTTTTGTGTTTTGTTCGAACAGGAAGAGACGACAAAGGGAAGAAAAAATATTTGTGTGTCCCAATCCAATCCGAATGTGCCTTAATCTCATTTTTTTTCATTAAGTATATTGAATAGGGGTATTTGCGAGATTTTAACCGAGATTTGTGTGCCCCTAACTTAAAACAAGTGTGTATAACCGCAGCCCTATTTCTGTTCGGGCAGCGGATATACGTACACAACCTTTGTTAGGGGCACACAAGTTACCAGTAAAATATCTATTATATCCTTAATTACTAAGTTAAATGGAAATGATAGGGGCACTTCATCGTCTTCTTTGTGATAAACCCTAACCCATTAAACCAAAAACAAGACAATGAAATTGATTGTTAGGTTCGAATGAAGCCAAAATAATGATTCCCAAACTTTTGCGGCCACACATTGATGAATTTTTGCATATTTTTTCTTTCGAGTTTGAGTCGTATACCAGTTGGCCTCGGGAATTCAAAATTCACCTCAAGAATTGCATAATCGGCCACCGATGGACGCACGAATCAACTATAAACGACCGATGCTGGCCGTTTTCTTATGTAGAGGACGGCCACCCATGAACGTTTTTGTGTACATGAAAACGTCCACTGATGGCTGATTGGCTTTCTACATAAACGCCGGGTGGCGGTTGTTTCAAACAAGTAAAAGAAGATGTCATATAAGAGACAAAGGATAAAGAATTAATGGGTAATCACACCCCCATAACCACCGCCCAATCTCAGCCTTCCATGGAACACCACGCTTCCATAAACATAATAATCAACAATCATACAAGAATTGATAGAAAATGAATAAAAAACAGCCTCAGAGGCATTATTGATTCAAATTATCGTCATATATACAATCAATTAAACTCCAAGCTGTCCAGAGAATATAAATATAACCTCAGCTCTTCTTTTCGTTAATCAACATTAAGAATAGAGATATACTTAAGCTCTGCACAAAGTCAACTTGAAAAAAGAGAAGCACAATCAAACGTCCAGTGTTGGAAAAAACAACAGGAATGGCCGGCCACTGATGGCCGGCCTAACTATGACACGAACGGCCACTGCTGGCCGTCCGTTGTTCCAAGCACACGTCCAACATTGGACGTTTTCTTCTCAAGGGCCATGGATAACCATCGGCGTCATGGATAACCATCGTCGTTCACCGCCACCACCACGTGCTCTTCCTCCTCGCGTCCTTGGCATTTTTTTGGACAGGTTTGGATTCCTCTTCGGCTTCTCGTTCTCTCAACTCTCTCTCTCAATGTGTGCCCCAACTCCTGCTCCGATTTTGTGTGTCTCTGTGTGTGTGTGTCAATTTTGTGTGTGTGTGTGTTGTGTGTTGATTTTGTGTGTGTGTGTGTTGAGTAAGTTGAGGAAAATAAAGTCCCGAACTCTTCTTGTGTGTTGTGTCTTGAAGGGTAGAATGGGTACAAATTTAAGGTGTGCCCCAATCCTACTTCAATTTTGTGTGTTTGAAGTAAAATTAGGAGTGTATATAACCGGACCCTTCTGTTCGTTCCCTAATAGTACTATTTGAGAGCTCCAGGGATTCCAACACCCAATGGATCCACATCATCATAATCCGAGTGTGACCGCAGTATTGTCAATGTGGATCCACCTGGCGTCCAGCTCCTGGGAGCTTCCAAATATCAGCCGAAACTGCCCGTCTGCCCGAATCAGTAGAAGTAGTAGATATTTTCAGTTGACAACATTCCTCAACATCTCTTCTTTATTGCAATTTTGCAATTTGCAGCTTCGCTTCCTTTCCTAATTTCATTACTGCCAACCAAACGTATTTTACAAAGACAAAAAAAAAAAAAAAAAAAAAAAAAGAAAAAAAAGAAAAGAAATTGCAATAATAGTGAGTGAAGTCCGCCGCTGGCGCACTACGCCAGCCCGTTGTTCTTGATTTCGCTTATCTGCGCCCTACTCGCGCTGTGTGTTCCGGTTGGGCTGCTCCCTGCTCCGCGATCCCCAGACGGTGACCCCCTATCGCCGGCGATCTACGGTCTCAGGATGTCGAAAGCGCGGGTCTACGCGGACGTGAACGTGCTCCGCCCCAAGGAGTACTGGGACTATGAAAATCTCACTGTCCAGTGGGGGTAAGTCGATTCGGAGAAGTTATTGATCGCAATTAATTTCACCGTTTCCCTAATTGATCCGTAATGATTGCTTGGATACAAGATCTGATTTGGCGGTTTGTGTATGAAGTTGAGAAGCTCGGGAATGCGTGAGTGCGTGGCAGATGTATTGCATGTTAATTGAGGAAGATAGTTGTAATTGTGTTAATACATACGCCTGGTGAGTTGAATTGGCGTATTGTCTGATCTGTGTGCGGCTACTTTGCTTGATCAATAAGCACCTAGGGTTTCGGTTTGAAGTGATTCAGGAACGCCTGGACTGAGTATCATGCTTATTATGTTCCAAAAAACTAGGACATCGGAATGCTGTGGTGTTCCCTTTATGTGATGCACAGATTTTCCGGATAAAACAATGGGGATGTGATTATGGCTCATTATTCTTGTGTATCTATTCACATTTGTAGTCTTTTTTATGTGTTCTTTTGTGGTAATATGCACTTTTCTATGCACTTATTGTTTGATTATATTCTGAGTACGAATGTGTGGGTCATCCATATGGCTAACTCTCTGTTTCTACTGTATGATATTTGTTGCCAAATTGTGCCTTTTTTTGGTACTAAGTTTCCTTTTTTGTTTACACTTTTAGCAACTGATGTTCTATGGCATAAATGTTTTTGTGTTGTACATTTCAGTGACCAGGATGATTATGAGGTTGTTCGCAAAGTTGGAAGGGGAAAGTACAGCGAAGTTTTTGAAGGCATAAATGTCAACAATAATGAACGTTGCATAATCAAGATTCTGAAGCCTGTCAAAAAGAAGAAGGTAATGATTTGCTTCTCAATATATCTTCTACTTCAGAGCCCAAAGGACCACTCAGAGATTTAACAGCATCTTATTCAATGTCACCCTTGGCCAGTAGTCCCTGGTCCTGATTCCTGGAAATAAAAAGTGCATTTATGTTTCATTCTGACTACTTTCCAATGTTATGTTTGAATATTACTCATAACAGGCATTTGTTCTAACACCCGTCAAAGGTTATATTTATTGATGAAAATTCTGAAAACTCAACACAATGCATACGTATGCTTCTGTGGTTTGTATGAACTTAATATGATTGGCGCGGAGCTATAAGTTCTAATTTTTGTGCCCATTTTAGACAAATTTTCCAAGAAAAATTCCGTGTTTATAAGCACTATGATAGTACACCTGATTTGCTTCATCTATGTTTCTCTTAATCTAATGCACCTGATGGTACACCTTAAGCAAATCAAGACTGGGCATGTTTTTCTAACTTTATTTTCATCTGTGTTTCAGATAAAGAGAGAAATCAAAATACTGCAGAACCTATGTGGAGGGCCAAACATTGTCAAACTCTTAGATATTGTCAGAGATCAGCACTCAAAAACCCCTAGCTTGATATTTGAATATGTCAACAGTACAGATTTCAAAGTTCTGTATCCCACATTGACAGACTACGACATTCGTTACTATATATATGAGCTCCTCAAGGTGAGAGGAAACACCCATGCAATTTCATGATCCGAACAATCCTTTATCTCATTTACCCCTCCCTTTCACTTTTGCTGAATATATTCTATTTATAATACCACATTTCATTAAATTTTTGTCTATATTTATGATCTTTTGGATGGAAAAGATTTGGATTAGGGGAATCTAAAGAAAAAGGGATTTCAAATCTCTCAATATAAAATAAATTTAAAATCCATTACAATTATCGAAAATATTGTTCAAAATCAAATTTAAGGATTTGAAAATCCTTTTTGTCAAATAGATCCTCAAATGCTAGTATAAAAAGTTCATATCATCATGGTTTTGAATTTCATCCTTGATAATCATTCAATTCAGTAGCACCTTAATGAACCCAGGATGTGTCCATAACTCCGTGTTACCCATAATCCTCCTACAGTAAAGCAGAATTGTTATATGCATGTATTGAAATGCATTCACACACATCCAAATTTGTTTAGTAGAGAATGTGAGGTTTTATGATTTTACCAATTACTTTAACTAAGTGGGATATGACATGTTGTTGGGGATAACTTAGGTTATGTGAACTTCATGATGTATTAGTTCGAATAGATTATCTGAGTAGTAGAAGCGTACAAGGGAAATTATCCACCCCCCGGATCCCAGAGTGGTCTAAATGGAACCATCTCGGACAATTTGTAAAATATTTGTAAGTATAAAATAACAAACAAACTGCACAACCGAACTAATTGGTTGTAATCTATATTCAGCTGTCTACATCAGGCTTCAGGTTAACCAAGGTTATTTATGGTCTTATTTATTACACCAGATATACAACTCTCATTGATTGTTTGAATATTATCATGTGGTGGATGTTAGTGTTTTGTCGGATTCACTCCCTTGATTCTTAAATTGTCCAGAATAACTAAAGGGCCATATGATAGTTATTTCCCAGTATATTGGGTTGGTTTATGGATCAAATCTTCCCAAATTCCCGTCGAAACAATCAAAACAAGGCTCATTTTATTAAGATTTAAATAGCTCTTTTTGCTGTTTCTTTCCAAATTTGTTTGAGATATTCCACCGGCCTCTGCACATACCCTTCAATATAAATACACGTGTCTATATTCCACCCATGTTACTTCATATTGTTATCATTTACATTACCAAACCATTTTAAATGTGTTTCCGTCGTTCTCATTTATTAGTGTTTCTCCTAAATTTCATCTAATGCGTATATTACTGATTATTTAGGCTACTATGCCTTCACATCCATCTTAACATGGTCATATTCCAGCCCGTACTTTTTTCTTTATGTTTCTACATCATATCTCATTTCAGTCCCATAAAGCATGCCTAGTCTTACAACTGCCCCATATGCATAGATCTTCATATTGTGATTAGTTGAGTTTAGTGATCTTCTCTTTTAGTTTTAGATCTTGTTCTTGGGGTCTATGGTTAGTTGGTTACCGCTTGGGAACCCATTAGGGAGGACTGAAGATCTCAAAACCTGGGAAAGAATGTGGTGCTCTTATGTTTATGTCAAGCTGATAAGTACCGAAAACTCTTGATCACAAATAATCTTTAATATAAAAATATTTTATCATTTTATATGCCACCAAGCTTGTTAAGGTCTAATTTTTCTTTTTTCTTTCTTTTTTTTTTTTTCCAACACTGAGCCCGTTTGAATCAAATAACTTGATTTAACATCACCACCATAGCCGTTGCTTGTGCTTGGAAACTCTTCAGTGATTTGTTGACAAAAAATGCTTTCATTGAAATTTTATTTCATATTATTATTCTCTGTTATATTTGTTTGATTGAATCAAGAGTTTGAAGACTTCCTTAAAGATATTTGTTTTCAGGGGTCTTCTGAAATATAGTGAATCTTATTTTATATGCTATATGAACTACATTTATATATACGCGCGTGTGTTTGTGAGGATATTTCATATATTACCGTAACCCAACAAACAAATTTCTTTATTCTTGTGCAGGCATTGGACTACTGTCACTCGCAGGGAATAATGCATAGAGATGTGAAACCTCATAATGTAATGATAGACCATGAATTGCGAAAGCTTCGCTTGATTGATTGGGGCCTTGCAGAATTTTACCACCCTGGAAAGGAGTATAATGTCCGTGTGGCTTCAAGGTAATACATTTCTATATTTACTGACAAGGTTGTTACTTTTCATCTGTTTTTTCTTAGGATGTTACAACCTCTGTGTTTATAATAGTTCCAAATATTTATATTAGAATTGAGATGTCTATTTTGTGACATTTATATTGTTATTCTTATTTGTGGTCTGGGGCATCATTACTTTCCTATCGTAATGGAAATATAGTTACCAAAATTGGATTAAGCCAATTAATTTAAATACAGATTTTGTATGACACATACCATCACCCATTAGATGTTTTATGAAGGTTGGATTTCACCAATATGCTTGTTTGATGTTGGTCTATTCAAAACATCCATATCATAACATTAGAAATCTATATAATCTTCTATCTACAACCTTTTTTTTTGACAGTTTATCCATACCGCTCAATTTATATTTAGTCTTAAAACTGAGAATAATATATATATATATATATATATATATATATATTCCACATTAACACATGCTGGCTGCAATAGATTATCCATGGAAACACTTATCCATCTGCCCTTCTAAAACATCCAACTGCAGTAGTGCGAAGACAAGCATATATATATATATATATATATATTTGTTGTTGTTTTGGGGGGGGTTCTATAACTGGAAGTTGGAACAGTGATCATTCGTGCTAACTGCTGTAGATTATATATGGAAACACCTCCCTGTCTACTGCTTCTCCGATTTATAACCTTGAAAATGTAATGGAGAAGAGATAGGCGTACATCTTTTGGCCTCACCTTATTGCCGAATTCTATTTTGAATAAAGGGCACAATTGTGTCATGAAAACCTTTCATACATTCTGATGTTTTGGATTTTTTACTTTTCTTGATGAACCATGCTCTCTGTCTTTCTCCCCCTTCCTCTATCTCGGCCTCAGAAGCTTTATTGTAATTTTGTTTCTCTAATCGTGCAAGATCAAAGATCTCATACATTTTTCATTCAGATACTTCAAGGGTCCTGAACTTCTTGTTGACTTGCAAGACTACGATTATTCGCTGGATATGTGGAGCCTTGGTTGCATGTTTGCAGGAATGGTGAGAGATTTGTCATACCTGTTATCAATTGACTCATTCTAGCTATTGTTCAGATACTCAATTTGGTTTTATTTCTTATTGTAGATTTTCCGCAAGGAACCTTTCTTTTATGGCCATGATAACCAGGATCAACTTGTTAAAATTGCCAAGGTAACAACAACAATGTGGCACGTATGCATTTGATTATGCGGGTCGACTTCCTGAGTATGTGGCTCTATTTCTATTGATTGTAGATAAGTTACAAGTTTCAAGTGCAACTAGTACTTAGATTTGGACATACCTACCATAGTTTTACCCTATTGTAATTCAAATATTGAAGTGCCTTTTATGTTAGTATTAATTCATGGATGTGTAGAATTTCCCAAAAGCAGTTTATTATTAATAGTGTTAGCATGAAATTCTGTAACAACATCGTTGAAAGTGGATTGTAGTACTTCATTGCTGTTTCTCATTTTTCTCTTGCAGGTTCTTGGAACAGATGAGTTGAATGCCTATTTACATAAATACCGTTTGGATCTTGATCCTCAACTTGAAGCTCTAGTTGGGAGGTAGCAGATTGTCATAAATTCCCTTTGCATCCTATAACTACTCAATTTTCATGGATGTGCCTCAACATAGACTATTAGAAAGACCTATATATGCTTGGTTTGGTTTTGTTTCATAAATTGGCTTATTTTTGTCAATGGACAGACACAGCAGGAAACCATGGTCAAAATTTGTGAATGCTGATAATCAGCATCTTGTATCACCAGAGGTGATGATTGTCCAACTATCTAGTCATTATTTATCCCGTTCTATTTTATTTTCAGGCTTTTGTTATTAGCTTATTGTTTACACCTGTCATAGGCCATAGATTTCCTTGACAAACTCCTGCGCTACGACCATCAGGATAGGCTCACAGCAAGAGAAGCAATGGTAATGTTTTTCAACTTTGTTCCCAACACCTAATATTGCATACTTTAAGATGTCTTTATCCAGTTTCCCACACCTATCATTGCATACTTGGAGATGTCTTTATCCACTTAGTTTTCCCTGCTGCTGCTTTCTTACTCACCGAATACCCGGTTCTTCCCTTTGTAGGTGCACCCATATTTCTCCCAAGTGAGGGCTGCTGAAAATAGCCGGACTACTAGGCCACAATAATTATAATCATCACTTCGTTCTGCAGCCAGAGATTTTTATTATAAGCAACATAATGCTTATTGCATTTTCTGGGCAGGATTGTATTGTTATACAGAGAACTTATATTTTATATCAAGATGACTTTTAGTTCATGTTTGTTTTCCACAACCTGCAGGATAGCTTGTAATTTAACTTGCAGATTCCATTGTTCTGTATCTGAGTTAATTGCTGTATTAATATCACAGTGCATTTGCCTACTTTGTGCTCAAATCTCAATTCTGCTAATAGCTACTGATTTTACCCAAAGTTCTTTCAGCACTTCCAGTAAGTATACAATACATGAATGCTCTAAACGAGAAAGAAGTACTTGCATTTTATGCGCTTGTCATACTTACTAATACTGCAATTGTATTGCCGTATTGAATTGCATAACATCAGGTGATCTGAAATTAATTTCATGACGCTCAGACCTCTTTTGCTCTTCCAGAGACCAGAATTCCCCCAATACGATCAGAATTGCAAGTATGTAACCAACCAGAGATGAAGAAACAACTTAAATCTTTCCACACAATGCAAATAGACAGATATATGAACGATAGGCGAGCATCCAGTTCCGAAGTTTGAGAAGTTCCAACAATACATACATGCAGTTTTTGCAAGGTCACACTAACCTATAAAACCATGGAATTTAACATAAATCAACTGTTCAACGTGACGAGTAAAGGAAGGCAACACTTTTAATGGGATTTGTTTCCTGTCTGATTCACACATCAAATATCATTTCTGAAGATGAGGGAAGCAGGCCAACACATCAGCTTTGGGATGCTTTGCTTCAGCATGTTCCCGGCATTTCACCTCTGATGTAGTGCACATAAACGTCTGCATGCACACCTTGCACTGCAACCATAAGTAGTAATCTATGATGAGAAAAGGAGAATGAGGGGGCTCTAAAATAGCAACATGTCAGCATAGTACAGGGGGTATACTGACTGTCACACAGCAAATTTTGAATACAATATAATATGACACTAAACAAATAAAGATGGGCAACAAAGAGGCTTCAGGCTTTGTGGCTCCTGATCTAATCTTTCACGTTTCAGTCTTTCACCAATGTAGGATTGGACATGGATTTAATTAAAACTGTTGAGTGACTCCAGTGGCGGACGCAGAAAAATCTGAAATGGTAGGGCTGAAACGCCTATCCGATAAATGGAAAGAAATGAATCCTAATTATGTTTTTAACCATAAGTAAACAAAAGATTACACTCGATTTTGTTCATAAAAATACAAAATATGGCAAATTTAATCACGGGTAAAATAATACAATATATAGATTAATTTTCATTATTTTCCCGTCTATTTAATACAATACATATAGATTTTAATTTTTAAGTTGCAATGAGGTAAAGAGTCCATTTGTAATGGCAAGAATATCGATCATCAAATGCATAACAAATACAAATTCAAATTCAAATTTCTCCATTTTTTCCATCAAAACCATATACTAAACCCTTTCAATCCCTAAACTATAATGCAATATTCACATAAGCACATCCAAAATTGATTAGTACTAATATTTTACTAAACTTTCAATTTTTCCATTAAACAATTTACTTAATCAATTAATGATATACTCCCTCCGTTTTTTTTTTTTTTTTTTTATCTTCACCATTAGCATAGTAAGTACTATTCATTGAGTAACTTTGATTCAAATTTTTCATATAGTTATATAAGATAAAACATAGTCAAGTGAGATATTGTTGGATTCGTCTAATCACGTAGTTTTAGAATATCAAGTTTTTATAATTTCTACTTTTATACCATTTGAGTTATTAAAGATTGAAAATGTTCATTGGATTGCGTGAAATGCAGATAAAAAAAACGGAGGGAGTATATATATATATATATATATAGAGAGAGAGAGAGAGAGAGAGAGAGAGAGAGAGAGAGTATTTTATAAATTTTGGGGGAGTGGGGCTAGAGCCCCACCTAGCCTAAGGCTAGGTCCGCCCCTGAGTGACTCGGTAAAAGATTGGACTTTAACTCAACTTAATTAAACTCGAGCTCGAGTATCTTGGTATAAAAATTGAGATCGAGTCATGTATTTGATTAAGGAAAAATATTCACTTTATTAAAATTTCTGTGCTCCAAGCTCAAGTAGTTCAAAGCTCAATGTTGGGATGTATCTAACAAGCTTGACTTTGAGATCAAATGTCCCAATACTCGACCCGAACTCACCCCTAAATTTATTCCCATATTGTGGGCATCCATCTAGTCATATCAGTCACTAAATGTATTCCCCTAAATCAATCAAGATTCTTCACCCGTCATTCGTCAATACTGAATCTCTATTCTAGAGAATAAGGAACAAAGGCTCAACGAAAACCCCAAACACAAATTCCAACACTTCCAGAGTATACACATGGCTATTCTAAATGCATACAATGCAACTCGTTATTAAGACCATGTTTGTATGGGTTTTTCTTTTTTTCCTCGCTTTTGACTTCTCCTATCTGAAGTTATTTGTAACTATTTGGATGAGCTGAGCTTCTGCAAGAGATGCAACAGCTCTAAAAGGCAAGTTTTAATTTTTTTGGGAAGCAAGATTATGGATGCCTTTTGATTTCTCATTTCTCCTTCTAACTTCTTTTTCTAAAAGCTCAAAACTGGCTCCAAGTTTTTATTTTTATCTCATGAGGCAATCTAAGCAACAGCAAGCCGCACTTACATGGATGAAGTTCTTTTTATTTTTATATTCAGAGGTCTTTTTCCATTTTTCCATTCTCTCTGAATTATCCTCCAGAAGCTCAACTCCACGAAGAGGTGAATTGGAAAAACCAAACATAAAAGGGTGTCCTTATCTCAATGCATATTTTCAACAAAAGCTTTATTTAAAGAGGCAATCAAAAGTTGATTTCATAAAATGACCATCAGATATGAGATATCCCCTATGAAATCACCCCAACACAAAACTCGAGTTCACACAAAACCACGCAATTAAACTATTCTAAATAATCTATCTACAATTGAATTGAATCAAGAACTCGCATATCAACACCTGAATAGTTAATTGGAATGAATAAACGATTATTAGATGATGATGATGATGACGATACCTGAATGTTCATCGCTTTTTTGTTTGTCTCAAGCTGGCTTCCTGCGCAGATCGTCGTAAAATTCGGAATACAATAAGGAAACAATCGAACCCAACGAGAAAATTAACGAAATGAAGAAAGAGGAAAGAGGAGGCCTTAACCTTTCTGTGCCTTGGTTTTCTCCAAATTCTTCTCGCGAGCCATCTTGGCTTTCTGACCATTACCACCACCCATCTTCCTGATCAAATTGGGTAGAAGATCGGAGAAGATATGCGTGGAGAGTAGAACCCTAGGAATTGAGCGTTGTGTGTTTGCCCTTGGGGAGGAGCGGCGGACGGCGCCCAAGTGCAGCGGCAATTTCAAGGCCCAAGATTGGGACTTTATATAGACTCACTACTCTGGCCACAAATTACTGCCCACACATGACGCAACCGGAAAAATTAACATTCCTTTAAACTTTAAAATTCACCTAAGGTCCTTTTCGTTTCAAGGTTGTTAAAGATTCATATCGGTATCGTAGGATCAAATCAGGATCCTAAGATCTTATAAAATTCTAATAATGGATAAACTCAATTATGCATACCAACAAGTAAAAGTATTATTTCGTGTGTTTATGAATCTTACGTATTAATTAATACAATACAGTACAAAAACATCACAGTAAAACATAACATATTTCCACATACATACATACATATTATTTTTACAAATCAAACATAAGAAGTACAAGTTCTTAAGTTTAAAATTAAAGAAAAGAAGTTACTTTGATCCCAAATCATAAAATCCTAAAAAATTTATGCGTTTAAGAGTGTATGATCATAAGATCGTAGAAGCGTTTACGAGAGTATGGCCATAAGATCGTAACATTCTATTATCAGGATCGGGATCTTATCCAGATCTTACTAATTTTCTTTTAAGATCCTACGGGATCGTTTTAGAGAGGTGTGACCGTAAAAGCGTAAGATCTTAAAATCAGGATCGGGATCTTAACAACTGTGGTTTCATTTGAAAAAATTGGTCCCTATGTTTGATGCTTTCTCCAATTTGGTCCGGCATAATAAATCTAATTAATATCTAATGAAAAATAATTAATTCATTAATGTTGGTTCCATACCCTTAATTAAATGAGTCAACCCACAACACATTTATTAAAATTTATTTTATTAAAAAAATTATTTTATTCAAATAAATTTACTTTTTATTAAAAGCTAATTTTATTCAAACAAAAGTAAGAGTTATGAGTTGACCAATTTAAATAAGGATTGTGAGACCCATATTAATGGTTTAATCTTCCTTTATTACATGTTAATTAAATTTATTATGTCAAAATAATTAAATTAGAGGAAAAAAATAAAAACTAGAGGATTAATTTTTCCAATTAAAATGAAGAGATAATGTTGATGAATTTTGAAACTTAAAAGAGTATTTTGTTAATTTTTTCATGAGACAACCAAACCATAAGACTTTAAATTGATTAATTAACTCTCCAGGAATAACTTTAAACTGAAATAATTTGAAAAATTAATTAGAATTTATAATTAATAATAAAAATAGTTTTAAATTAAAATAATTTTACATAATAAATATTGTTTGATATTAATTAATTTTTTTTCTTATTTATTTATTTATTTATTTTTTGCGCCAAACACCAGGCTAGAAAAATATGGTTGGGGCCCATACTACACAAATTATATAGGCATAAAAGGGGAGGGAGAGGGGCTGAGTGGGGAATCGGGGATTTGACCACTAGGATACTTCATCATTCACGTTTCATATTAAAGTTTAATAAAATGGAAGGTTTAAAAGCTTAAAAAAGCATAAATGAAGAAATATAGTAATAAAATTATTTATCGTGGAAGATCTCCCAATTGTAAACTTGAGGGTGGGGTTGGGGGTTTAACCTAGCGGTCAAGTCCCTTCTCCCAACCTATGGTTGGGAGTTCGAACCCCACCCGGCCCCCTATCTCTCCACTTTATCCCCATTTGCAATTTGTGTGGTTGGGCTCCCACGTTCACATACCTTTGCCGACACATGAGTGTCACAGTTTACCAAAAAAAAATTGTAAACTTTTTAGGTGAATACCAGGGTATCATCAGGCTACATTGGACCCAAAACTAATCCCTTGAGGATCTGCAAGGGAAAAAATTGTAAACTTTTTAGGTGAATACCAGGGTATCATCAGGCCACATTGGACCCAAAACTAATCCCTTGAGGATCTGCAAAGGCAATTAAGGGCGCCTCTCCCAAAGCAGTTTTTTGCATACACAAGGCTCGAACCCGAGACATTGCTTAAGTGACTAGAGCCCCCATCCACTCAAGCCAACTACTGTTGGTAAAACAAAAACAAAATGCAATTATGTTCGGGTGCTGGCAATTTTTATGCCAGCAGGTATTGCATGAATAAAATGATGTCCAGAACTCGTAAAGCAATGTGTAGTTTTTATAAAGTGAATTGTAGATTGTTTTTTCTTATATTTTTATTTATAAGCCCCATTTTTGATACACACATCACTTTACACACACTGTCATCCCTTTTAAATGTCCCGTCATCACTGACAGTAGGTACGGTCGCTAGCACAGAAACTCCTCCCAGTCAAATGGTCAATAACTTTAATTAGTGTATAAACAAATGACCGTACGCACCTGACTGAAATGGTGCAAGCTAAGGATCTGATCTTTCCCTCAGAGAAGTGAATTTGAAAAATCAGATGTTGTGGTTGGCACTTGGCACAGAGCATCATCAACATTTGGATTCTTACTAGTTACTACTAGTACAATTTAAAGTCTTAAACTTTCGTATAATATGATCATTATTAGTAGTATTAATTAGCACTTGTTGTCGTCATTGTACAGATAAGGTGTATTTTTTATTTTATTATAGTATGTTGTTGTAGTACTTATTATTTTAGGCAAAAAGTGGGAAACGTGCATCAAATGCACAAGGAGAATAAGACAAGTGTGCAACTCAGTTATGAGGAGGAAGGATGATGTGTCCATCTCTTACCTTCATTCAGAAATGCACGGATATAATTAATGAATGAATTAGTAGTACAGATGAATATGATATCCTTTCATGGTCATGGCCCAAAAACATACTGATGCCACTGTCACGGTCGTCGGCGCCGGGCCGGCTGGGCTGGCGGCGGCCGCCTGCCTGACCCGCCTGTCGATCCCTTACACCATCCTGGAAAGAGAGGACTGCTCCGCCCCTATCTGGCGGAAATATTCCTACGACCGCCTCCATCTCCACCTCACCAAGGACTCCTGTCACCTCCCCCACCACCCTATGCCGCCGCACTTCCCGACCTACCCTTCCCGGGACGAGTTCCTGGCCTACTTGACCGACTACACTTCCGAGTTTGGAATCCAGCCCAAGTACCGACGGCGCGTGGTGTCGGGGGAGTACGACGAGCGGAGGAGAAAGTGGAAGGTTGTGGCGAGGAGGAATGATCGGTACGCGGCGGATGAGGTGGTGGAGGAGTACGAGTCGGAGTTTGTGGTTGTGGCGACCGGCGAATCGTGTGACCCACACGTGCCGGAGATGGAGGGGTTGGGTGGTTTCCCGGGGGAGGCGCTGCACTCGACCATGTATAAGAATGGCCAGAGATTTGGCGGGAAGAATGTTCTGGTGGTCGGTAGTGGGAATTCAGGCATGGAGATCGCCCTCGATCTGGCGGAGTCTGGGGCCAAAACGTCCATAGTTGTCCGAAGTCCGGTAGGCGTTTCATATGAGAATCTTATTCGTGAATTATACTATTTTGAGCAAAATAAGTATGTTATTCTAGCATGTTGATAAATCTCCATTTTTCATACCAAATGTAGTAGTTGTTAGCAATTAAGTGACTAATTAATTAGTCAAATCAATTATTACTTGGTTACGATAGAATATTTTGAGACAACTTTGTGTCTATAATAAATTCAAATTCAAAAGAGTTGATTGTAGACTATTTTAAGTTGTTTTATCTCTTTAAAAAAAAACTATTTTTCTCACAAATGTGCTGATTCAAAGAACTATTTTGTCACACACTCTGACTTTTGAGGTTGTCACTGATTAAGGTTGCAGTTAGGGGTGAGAATAGGCCAGATCACCCAACAGACCTATTTTAGGCCTAGTTTGGCTTGACTTTTTACAAAATAGGCCTGATCCGGATAGTTTGGCCTGGCTTTAAGTTTTTTTTTTAAAAATAATTTATTAACATTTTAATTATTTAATAATTAAATGAGTTTAAATAGACTTCTAAAAGGCCTAAAATCCGGCCTATTTAAACAAAAAGGCCAGGCCGCTTATAAATTAGGCCTATAGAAGGCCATAGACCATAGACCAGACTCAGACCTTTCAAAAGTTAAATACGCCTAGGCAGTTTAAGGCAAGGCAAGTCCTGGCCTATTCTCACCCCTAGTGTTTTTTATATATATATATTATCACCCCTAGTTGCAAGTCCTTTTTTCCTTCTTTATAGGAATTGATAAATTGACCACATAAGAACCACATTATTATTATTATTTTTTATTATTATTATTATTATTATTATTATTATTATTATTATTATTATTATTATTATAAATTTGATACTCACAGTTTACAAAAGACATGTGACAACCCAAATTACCAATGAAGAATGGGGGAGAGCATAGTTGTTAAGATCCCGATCCTGATCTTAGGATCTTACGATTTTACGATCACACATCTCTAAAACGATCCCGATCCTTGTAGGATCTTAAAATTAGTAAGATCTGGATAAGATCCCGATCTTGATCGTAGAATGTTACGATCTTATGTTCATACTGCCTTAATCGCTTCTACGATCTTACGATCATATCCTCTTAAACGCTAAAATTTTTATAGGGTTTTATGACTTGGGATCAAAATAATTTATTTTCTTTAATTTTAAACTTAAGAACGTGTATTCTTTATGTATAATGTGTAAAAAAACATAATATGAGTTTAGTTAACTTGTCAGATTCATAAACTCACGAATTAATATTAGGACGCATAATTGAGTTTATTTATTATTGCAATTTCATAAGATTTTAGGATCCCGATTCGATCCTACGATTCCGATCTTGCAAAGAAAAAACGATCCAATATAGGATCTCGATCTTAAGAACCTTGGGGGAGAGAGGAGGTAATTATAGTTTATAATAAAATTTAAAATTATAGGTAATGATCGCCAAGTAAAGTTCTCATCCAGTCATCCCAATTATATTTTTTTTTTAAAAAAAAAATTGACCGATGGGTCAAAAATGGAAAAAATAATTATCTAATGGGATCAAAAGTGAAACTTTTATAAATTTGGGAACAAAAGTGGGTGAGAGAAAATCTTATGGGACTAAAAGTGGATTTTTCTCTAACAATAGTAGTACAGTACTATTTAAATTCACAACTCATTTAATAAAAACTAGATTATTTGTAATATAAAATAATTATAGCAAATTTCTAAATGAAAAATGGTATATACTCCCTCCGTATTTTTTTATGTTCTCCCATTGAATAGTAGAAACTATTCATTAAGTAACTTTGATTTAACTTTTTATCACAGTCATATAAAATAAAACATAGTCAAGTGAGATGTTGTTGGATTCGTCTAATCGCATAGTTTTATAATATCAAATTTTTATAATTTTTACTTATAAATAATATGAGATATTGATGATTGAAAATGTACATTGGATTGCGTGCAGTGTAGAAATGGAGAAGTTATTAAAAAACGGAGGGAGTATCACTTAATATATTTTTTTTTTGTGAAATATTTGAGAAATTATTTTCTAACTAGAGCTAATGCACCTATGTCCTTGATATGTTAAAAACTACTTTGTTACTAATTAAGCCAAGTCTAATAGAAAAAATTGAATCCTTATAATAAGAGAAAGAAAAGGTTTTTGTTCGAATATTCTATGCAAACAATTTTATGCTAATTCCTTATTTTTATTAAACTGTAATGATGTAATTATCTTTTAGGCCCCATATATAACTTTTAAGGCTAACAAAACGTGATGGAATTAATGATTCAGCCTCAAGCCTCAATAGCTAAAATTTTAGATTGAAACTTGGAATTTTCATTTGTTGTTATCTTTGTTTATAGTTGAGGTGTGAAGAATTATGCATTTTGTGCAGATGCATATATTGTCAAGGACAGTGGCAAGTGCAGCGTTTTCTTTGGTGAGATATTTGAGGGCAGATTGGGTGGAGAAGATGCTCACATACATCTGCAGACTCATTTATGGAGATTTAAGCAAGTACGGTATCACCAGGCCACACGAAGGACCTTTTACCGTAAAGCGCAAGTATGGGAAATACCCTGTCATTGATGTTGGCACCGTTGCCAAAATTAAGTCTGGACAAATTCAGGTTTTTTGAATGAATTCCATGCCAATTTATATCTACAAACAAATTGATCATAATGAAGGTGCAGTTTTTTTCTTTTTTTTTTTTTTTTTCCAATTTGAAAACAGGTATTGCCAGGAATAAGAAGCATAAAGGGCAATAATGTGGTATTTGAGAATGAAAAGGAATATCCCTTTGATGTCATCATATTTGCTACTGGCTTCAAACCATCCACAAAACAATGGCTCAAGGTCTGCAAAGTTTCTTTTCCGTTCTCATATTATTTAAGTTTTGTTTTTTCTTTTAATAATTACTTAATGTGTCGCATTTAGTATTAGTATGTTAATAAAGGGTATGATGTTGTGCACTGTGTAGGGGGCTGATTCGATGTTAAATGATGATGGGTTTGCAAAGATGGATAAGCCACCCCATTGGAAAGGTGAAAATGGGCTTTACTGTGTTGGGCTCGGAGGGAGAGGACTATATGGAATTTTGGTGGAGGCCCAGTATGTGGCCCAAGATATCAAGGCCCAAGTTTCAGTTTAAAATGGAGATATTTGGACCCAATCGATTTCAAATGCTTAGTCCAAAACTCCAAATCCTAATTGGTTCTGTTTGGTTTAATGAAGGATTTTAAATTTATTAATTTGCATAAATTTGAGACCAAAAAGAGTGGATTTCAATTATCTTCCCTTCGTGATACGCCCGTCGTTTACAAATTCCTTTGTTAATAGTATGTTCTTGCTCCTCATTTATGACTCTTGAAATTGACTCCTTATTCTCATTGTGCTTAACTCTTGCTATTATCTTCTATAACTTTTGCCTCTAATTTTATCATGTTTAATATTATTAATTAATATTTCTAACGAAAGTTTTTTTTTTTTTTTTTAAATGGAATTTGGTTGTTTCTTTCCATGTGGTAAACATATGAAGGAAACAAAGGAGTTTTAGATGTTGAATTTATATAATTTGATTATTTCTTTGATATTTTAAGTTAAATCATACAGCAAACTTTGTGTAAAAAATTAATCAAAGGATTTAAATGCATAGTATTTCAAATTCATCATTAAATCAAAATTCGCCCATTCAAAAGAACTCTAAGGTTGCATTTATATGGATAAATTTGAAAAAGGATATGGGGAAATATTTCACATCATTTCAAGAAAGATTTAAAATAGTAGAAGAAATTTTTTTAAATCCATCACTAAATCATTTCATTACTCCAAACAAGTGGAATGATTTGTTAGATAAGAGTTGGAAGTTGTGTAGAAAATATATGCAAAGCTAGTATACAAGAGTGTAAAGCCAGAGAGTAGTGAAGGAGTAGGCAAACTAGGACAACGTTTTGTGTTTGTTTCTTTTTAATAATCTCTTCTAATAATAATAATAATAATAAAGGTTACATTCATGTGTATTTATAATTTTTATGCAAAATTTCATAATTGTTCTAAATCTATTAGGAAAATTTTAAATTGAAATACAATCTAATCATAGTACTTTTAGTTTTTATTAGTTCTTATTACGGTAATAATATTATAGTGTAAAATAAAATGTGTTGAATTGAGACCCATGTGATTTGTAAAATCCGTTATGAATGAATTGTACAAAGATATGTATTACCATTGATTCAGTACTCTTGGTTTTGATCCCTAATCCATTTTGTGGCTACCCATTTCTCACCTTTGATGACTGGGCAGCTCCCATGAAGAGATACCTGAAAGCGCATTCAGAGTCGTAAACTTGTCAAGATACAAAACGGACAATAACTTATTATTCAATATTACCAAATGAGGCATGCTCAATGCGTATACCAAAACAAAATAAATACATGTAAATTATCATTTTTTTAAAAAAAAAAAAAACAATTAGGTGTAATTTAGCAATTTAAAGAGAGTATACTTGCAAACAAACACACAAGCACATATGAATTCTATAAGGGTAGGCGAACATAGAGCACTTGATTAAAAACATCGAAATGGTTAATGTAAGGTACACAATCATATTGAAAAAGAATACAGATTGGCAAATAAACTTCTGTTCTCTATTTTTCAACATGTTGTGCCTGACAACCCTCGAGGTTCAACGCAATTGCTGCACATATTTAAGTTAATAAAATCCAGGCTACTATTCTCAAGAGTAAACTCGAGTCATTTAATCCTCTGCGGTTCATGACCTTTTAAGAAACAAAGAAAGAAAAAGGAGTGGTGCCCTTCCTATGATCCTACACCACAAAGTCATGACCATTGTGCAAATAACATGACAAACTGATTTAAAGATTTATGGCTTGAGAAAGCAAATTAACAAATAACAAGAGAAATAGAAAAGGTAATAAAGGATTTGGGACTTTGATAAGAAATGGCAAAGCATTGAGGCTACAGAAAAATGGAAGAAATGTTTTCTCTTCCCTTTATCCTTTTCCACAAGATTTCTCTTTCTTCTCTTTTCTTTGTATTTATCAGTCTGTTTTCCTTTACAGAGCAAAATTACAAACTAGATGTACAATATACGATACTGTTGAATTTGATCTCCATAGTCTTTTAGGTTTATATCAGAGTTTAGAAAGAGAAGTATATGTGTATGTATGTATGTATGTATGTATGATAAATAGGGATGAAAAGACGTACTATTTCTTTTCCTAGTTTATTTGGGAGTTTTAAGAAAACAGAATACTCACTCCCTCCCACGAAAGTTGACACGTTTCTTTTGGGTACGGTAATTTATGTAGTTGGTTTTAATGGTTTAAGTGTTGTGGGTATTTGTGTTTAAAATTTTAATGAATTTTCACTTTGCTTATTGTTTAACTTTGACTTAATATTATGGTAATGATTTAACAAGAAAAAAATATTTAAGTGTGGTCTTGTTAGAATCGTCCAAGTGTCTAGTTTTAGAATATATATTTTATATAATTTTTATTTGTACCCATTTTGAGATATGAAGAATTAAAGAAATATAAGGGATTTGTATAGAAAAATAAAAGTGTATTGGGAGTTGTGCATAATAGTTAAACTAATCACTTTTAATGGGATTTTGAAAACCATTATGATTCTAATCATATTTATACTCCCTCCGTTCCTTTTTAGTTGTCTTTTTAGAGAGTAAAAAGTGTTCTAAAATAGTTGTCATTTTAAGGTAGTTATAGATAGTTATGCTATATTTTTACTATAATACCCTTCACTTTACATAAATGCTATTTGTTGACATTTATTAAGAATGAGTTTGGTTAAAGGGTAAAAATATAAATTTATGAGTTAATTAATGCAAACCTTGGTTATTGAAATTGAGCTGAAAGAGACAACTAAAAAGGAACGGAGGGAGTATTAATTTAATTTATCTAAAAAGAAAGGTGTCAAATTTCATGGGACAGCTAAAAAAAGGAATATGTGTCAAATTTCGCGGGACAGAGGGAGTATAATTTTGTACATATATACAAGTACTATATATTATTAAAACTGTTGTTTTCATGATAAAAACAGTTCTGTAGAATATTTTTTTTAACAGATTAAATAAAGTTTTCCTTCCATTTATTTACTTTCTGGGCAAGTTCATATCTGTTCTTGTGTTATCTCACATATCTTTCCTTTGCAATAATAAACTCCCAAATTAGACATCTGGAAGAAGTTGTACTCAAACATTCACTTGGATCATCTACATTGGGAAAAAATATTCAGTCTAAACGCATTTCTATTAGCTTAATAGTCTTTTTCATTGTTTGACTTAGCCAACCTTGAGGGACATAAAGGGTCCATTCTGAAGGTCGAATTGTAGTTGCGAGCTGCAGTTGTAGGGAGCTGTAGCTGTTGGGAGCTGTGCGAGGTGTAGCTATCAGTTTTTGCATAAGTGTCCGGTACAAATAGCTTTAATTATAATTATAATTTGAAGAGAAAAATTAAATTTAGAAAGTAGCTTCCGAAAGCTCCCAAAAGCTACCTCCTGTAGCTTCTAAAACGAAGCTCCCAAAAGCTAGTGTACAGAACGGACCTTTTGTTTTGAAATAAAAGCTAAAGCTACCAAAAGCTCCCAAAAGCTGCGTGCAGAACAGACCCAAAGTGCATAGACCAAGACAAGGGGTCTCGTGAGACCACCATCATGACACTATGTGTCTATGCCCTTCATCATGCCCATTGAATGAACTATAAGACTTTTGTAATTTTCTCTAACTTAAAAGGAAGGCTTATAACAGAACATGATAACAAGGAAGGCAAGATGTGGAGATTTCCAGTAGAGCAACTCACAGGATCAATGGTGCCATTAAGGAAAAGTGAATAAAACAAAAGGCCATCTCCCCTGCGTGGCTTTACTTTCAGACCAATGCATTCCCGATAGTCATAATTCGAGTGCATGTTTTCTCCATTCTGTATATTGATAGAAGCTTGCCATAAGCTAAAGCAAATAGGCATCCCAAAAGTCGGAAAGTGGCAGTAAGGAAAAGGACATTACCTCGTAAGGGAACATGGTTTCACCCCCTTCTTCGACATCAGATAAATATAATAGGAAAGAAGCAACCTAAAAAAATTTAATTATTCAAATGTATTACAAAATTATCTGTGCAGTGAGAAGGAAGCAACTGATCAATCCTTGCGAAATTCAATACTAAAAATACTAATAAGATTTAGGGAAAGAGCAAAAAAGAGTTGTGACTTGTGACAATATGTGCCAATGTACATAAGTTTATCAAAAAACATGTCTCAAAGTAAGATTGTTGCTAAATACTCTGTGCCTGCCTACTTCAAGAAAATTATGCCACTTATGCAGTTTATTTATAACTCAACCTTCACAATTGTGAAATGGTAGAACTCAAGTTTCAATATATGCAAACTAGACAAATTGATTAGGAGAACAAAGATCACATAAACAAAATAGGGACAAAAGATATAGACTAAGAATGTTTATTTTACCAATTCGGTAGACCAAAACCCATGTTCTTAACTATGCTACCTATTTATTATTTGAACTCATTAATTATGCTTTTTTTTTTTCTTTTCTTCCTGAAAACTACAGGTATGCATAGAAAAACACTAGTAAAATTATTCTTAAAAAATGTATAATAAATACAGTACATTTTTTCTCTTAAACTCTTATAAAAAAGAAAAGGTAATTAATATTACAGTTAAGTTTTACATACTACCATCAGCTTATATTACCCGTTGGCTTTTTTGTGGACCATATTCAGCAGGGTTGAAAGCATCATAATGCGATTCATAGTGCTGCCCAATCTCATAACGCAAGACATTGAAGGCCTAAAAATACAATGCAAGCAGGCATCATCAGGAAATCCTTAATAAACTCATTTAAAGGTCAAACTTATTCAATGTAGCGATTACAAGTAAAATAGTAAAAGAAAAAATACTTTAATCAATTAGATTATTACCTCTCCATGAATCTTGGGGATCATTGTGACTTTAGCAATCTTGTCCTCAACCTCATCAAGGATTCCAGTTCTGTCCTCAGATGCAGATATAAATGTGCCAGAACTGACAGGAAATGAAATTGTTATTCCAAATATATGCTATCTGATAGTCCAAAGAAAGTAATCACTTGATGATGGTAAAAAAAGAAAAAAAAAAATCGATATGACTAACAATGGAAGCAGTATCAGTCACCTTGTCCTAATGCCTTCAGCGCTTTCAGCTGTTTCTCCAGGGCGTAGTGCTACAGCCGATGGCTCAAGTTGTGACTTCGCCATTTTGATAATTTCTTTGCATTGTTCAGCAGTAGAAAAATTTGGGAAGTATAATGCACGAGGTTGCCAGCTTAAAATCTATAGAAGATCATGGAAGGAACATAATTTTTAGATTTTTTAACTAAGTAAAACAATCTTACATATAATTAGAAATCATCATACCAATTATCACCATCATAGAAAACATACGCTCAACTGATTTGAGTAACCAAAACAAAGGGGTGAACTATGCATATCCAAGCACATTCATGGGCCACTTAGGGGTAGACGGGTAGTGGATTAGTCCACGAGTGACAAATTCATCAACTTCGTCAATGAGAAATTATAATCCATAACCACTTCTTTTGCCTAAACAGATGAATTAACAAAACTATTGGAATAAAATCGCCCAAAAATCGACGTGCAAAGTATACCTGAAAGGGGATCGCTTCCACAAACACTTCGCCGGAGTCACCGTGAGGCAACGCCTCATGACGCTCTGGCTCTGCACCCTTCGGTTCCGCCATTCTTCGCATCCCCGGGCTCGAAATTCTCGGCATCGCCTGTAGCACACACGCAAATGACGGCGATTTCGAGATAAGCACAAAACGGTGTACAAATAACTCGAATCAATGAATAAAGTCGCACGCCATCACAGTTGAGTTTTTTTTTCCCGAAAAAACAAAAGGAAGAAGAAGAAGCAATAAGTCAACCTGCTGAGAGATAAGAATTGCAGCACAAAATCCGGCGAGAAAGAAGCAGATGCACAGGAAAAAAATCGTGGACAGCCCTAAGCTGTTTCCCTGATTTCCTGCGGCTTTTCTACTTTTAAACTTCATAGTTCTTTCCAAATCTGCGGGTCAGTAGTTCGATTTTAGAAACCTTTTGGTTGAGAAATTCGGTTTTTACCAAGCAAATGGAGAGGTTGATCGGCGACGAAGCAAAAACCAGCGGGCGAAGAAAGACCGACGATTTGTACGGCAGGTGAGGAGGGAGGAGGGCGTTAAAGTGCGCGGCGGGAATTCTTTCCCCGTCAAACTCTCGTTTACTTATTACTCGACGAGGATTACAAATTACAAGTAAAATTATAAACATATTCAATCTTTTTCAAATCCTTTTCTATTTTTGACCGAATAGTGTGCTTAAATTATCTTTATTTGTAATTTACTTATTCAAATGTAATATGCGATTTGTGGTTGGGGACTTACCCTAGTGGTCTGAGTCCTATGGTTGGGAGTTCGATCCTCACCTGGCCCCCTATCCCTCCCCTTTATCCCCTTTGTAATTTGTGTGGTCTGGGCTCCCACACACTTTTGCCGATACATGAGTGTCACTGTTTACCAAAAAAAAATATAATATGCGATTTTTCTTTTTGTTAACCCAATAGCTTAAGAAATTTTGAGGTTCATTGCTTTCAAGTCCAATAACCAAGTAACCGGCCCAATCCATGAAGAAATCCCGAGACGGATGACTTCAGGTAATGGGAAGCAAGGTACCAGAAATTTTATCGGAGGAGATCACGAGCATTAAAGAGAGGAGGTGTCATCAGAGGAATGAGATCACAGACATTAAAGAGAGGAGGCGTCATCAGAGGAAGGAGATCATGGGCATTAAAGACGTGCATTAAAGCCTGGAGAGGAGCCACTCCCACTCCCATAAAAGCTGAAGGTGGCATCCAAACAGAGGAACTTAAAAAAATCATTCTCAAAGAAGTTGTCTTTACATTTTTTTTTTTACTTTCTGTAATTTCTTTTTTCATTTATTTATCGTTTTCCGCAATTCAATTCTTTACAGCTTTCTTCAAATCCTGTAATTTTCCTTTCTGCAATTCTTGTAACTCATTCGGCATTCATCAATCAAAAGAGGTTTCACTCCTAAAAAATTTCACCGTTAACAAATTGGCACGCTCAGTGGGACTCGATTGGAAACCATATCCGCTTAGAAGTGTATGCTACTTAGATCTGGACGAGTAGTAAGAGACTTAGCTCAAAAGTTTGAAGAAATGTCACTACAAGAGAATACCCCGATAAGAACACCCTCTGAGAACGCCGATGATGCGGCGGGCACCTCTCAACCGCAACAGGTAATAAGGCAGATCCCTACTCTATCTGAACAAATGTGGCTATCGATGACTGAATTGATGACCGAATTAATGCCTTTACTCACGAGGCACCTAATGGATGTATTGCGGCCGGCCATGGCCGACCAAACTGACCGAATATGCGGTTCCTTACGCACTCAGCATGATGGAACTACTCCTGCAATCAGCCTATTGTGCCGCCAAGCATCCCATATCCGGGGCGTCGGGCGGCCAACAGCAGACTTGGAAACCACACTTGGCCAATCGCCACTTCAGGAGTCCGGAGGTGTGGCCAGTATGTTCCCATTCTTATATCAGGCTGCTTATGCCTTCGCTCCTGCGGCACCCAGTGTGCCTAACTTGGGTTACGCGGCACCTTCCATGCCGATCTGTGCTTCAACGGGCTCCTTGATGGCCAGCGTTGTACCAGGCTGTACGGAGATCTCCGGTGCATCTGGCATGGCACCACGTCAGGCGGCGGCACCTCACGTGCCGAACGTTCCAACCACACCTTATGTGGCCGTACCTCTAAACCCTGGTTGGATGCCACAAATACTAGGGGGCAGGCGCCACCGCCATGTAGAGTGGCGGCGGCACCCGTCACACCGGCCGTCATACCTCCTCTAGCCACCATAGGGAGGCAGATGCCACAACCATGTGGAGTGCCAGCGGCACTTGTCGCTCCAGCCGCCATGCCTCCTCTAGCCGCCATGTCTCCTACGCCGGCACTAGCGGTCTCACCCGAGTTGCTCGCAGAAATGATGCAGCAGTTTGGGATTCAGCTAAGGCCGATGGAGCGGCCTACATAAAGGAAGTCATTTCCTGACTGGGTAGACACTATGCAACCCTACCCAAGGGGCTTCAAGATGCCCGAGTTCACCACCTTTTCAGGGGACGATGGCAAGTCCACTGTGGAACATGTTGGAAGGTTCACTGCTCAGTGAAGGGAAGCGGCGGCCAATGATTGGCTGAAATTGAGATTGTTCAGTTCATCCCTCACCGGACCTGCATTCGCATGGTTTGCTTCCTTGCGGCCTAACTCAATTCAAAAATGGGCCGATCTCGAACGGGCATTCCATGACAGGTTTTACATGCCACTGTCACAGGTGAGTCTCGCGGACGTAATTAATGCCAAACAGTTTGCCGATGAGGCGGAAAACACTTTTATTAATAGATTACAGCGGCTCAAGGGCCGATGCACAATGGCGGTCCCTGATAAGGAGATAGCCAATGTTGCAGTGGCAAATATGTTGCCAAAACTGAAAGAGCATTTAATTGTGCAGGATTCCACTAATCTTGCCCAGCTGACCGAGGGAGCGCCCCGCTTGGAAAAGTTCCTTGAGGAACAAGATGAGTCTACCTACACACGAAACTCGTTTTGAGGAATTGGAACACGGTAAAGAGGAAGACGAACCAAGGGTGGTAGCCAATGCAGTAACCTTGGGTGGTAAAAACTCTGGATAGTGGCCCTGAACGCCATCGACAGCAACCTTGGAGGCCGAGTAGTTGGTGACTGAGGTTGGCGCCCTGACTAAGGATGGCGGTCTAGCTAAGAATGGCGGCCTGACTGAGGATGGCGGCCTGATTGAGGATGGCGCCCTAGCTGAGGATGGTGGCCTGGCTTGGAGGATGGCAGCTCGAAGGTGAGTGGCGGCTCGGATGATGGAGATGGCGGCCTGGCTGAGGTCTCCGGGCAACGTCGATGGCGGCTGAAGACTTGAGGGAGGCTCAAATCGAGATGGCGGCCCGGACAGATCTTGGACGCTAGGCACCTCGAGCAGGATGGCGGCTCCCGAAGCTGCGACGGCGGCCTGGAGGATGACGATGGCGGCTCGGGATCGTCCTCGAAACAATGGCGGCTCAAAAAAAAATGAGACTATGGCGGCTCAGGGTGGCGCTGAGCAAAGCTCGGGGCGCGGCGCCTGCACCAAATGATGAAGGATGGCGGCTTGGCACGAGCACGGTGGCCTGGGATGGAAGCTGAACGCAAGTGGCGCCCCGGGAACTCAAGTGGCGGCGTTCGTGTGATGGCGGCCAAGAAAGGAGGCGGCCGAGCAAGGAGAAAGAAGAGGAGGAGAGGAGAAAGTTTTTTTAAAAAAATATGAGGCCAAATTTTGACCTAATGAGGTTTTGAGGCTTTTTATAAAAGCCTAAATGGGCCTAGGGTTTAGTTTTTAATTGGACCTAATACAAACGCGAAAATCTGTCTTAAATTCTAATCAGACAAATTGCACGACGGGGGCCTCTATTAATCCAACAGTTTAAGAAATTTTGAGGTTCATTACTTTCCGGCCCAATAACCAAGTAACCGGCCAATCCATGAAGAAATCCCGAGACGGATGACTTCGGGTTATGGGAAGCGCGGTACCAGAAATTTTATTGGAGAAGATCACGGGCATTAAAGAGAGGATGTGTCATGAGAGGAAGGAGATCACGGGCATTAAAGAGAGGATGTGTCATGAGAGGAAGGAGATCACGGGCATTAAAGAGAGAATGCGTCATCAGATGAAGGAGATCATGGGCATTAAAGACGTGCATTAAAGTATGGAGAGGAGCCACTCCCACTCCTATAAAAACTGAAGGTGACATCCAAGCAGATGAACCTAAAAAAATCCTTCTCAAAGAAGCCGTTTATATATATATATATATATATATATATATATATATATATATTTACTTTATGCAATTCCTTTTTTGTTATTTATCTTTTTCTGCAATTCAATTCTTTACAGCTTTCTTTCAATTCCAGTAATTTTCCTTTCTGCAATTCTTGTAACTCATTCGGCATTCATCAATCAAAAAGAGGTTTTACTCCTTTAAAATTTCACCGTTAACACTTTTTAATGTATTTGGTAAAAAAAAATATAAATCTGAAAATAAATACCGCATAGTGTTATCTATTAAAAAGAGGATTGCATTAACTTGAAATTTTTATTGTGTAAATTCTAAGGAAGATGAGTGGGATACCTTATTTTTGTTAATCCGCATTGTCAGTCCAAGTCTAAAGTTTAAGAATAGTTAACTAGTAAATCTACTCGAATTTGATTTGTGAATCAATTTGAAAAATAAACTCAACTCGTGCTTAAAATTTCGAATCGAGTCAAGTATCTTAGTTTTAGTATCTTAATCGAGTATTGAGTCGAAATTGAGCTTTTTAGGGTGATATTAATCGAGTATTGGGCACTAAGTCGAGTAGTACTATTATTTAATTATTTTAATATTAAAAGAACTGAAAAAATGAGAAAAATAGGGGAAAAAAGTTTGTCAAGCTACTCGATTTCGGAAAGCAATATTTTGTTGAGCTCGAACTCGATGATAATCGAGCTCCACTCAACTCGAAATCACCTCTACTTGAGGTACTCGAGCTCGGAAAGCAATATTTCGTGGTGCTCGAACTCGATGACCATCGAGCTCTACTCAACTCAAAACCACCCATGGTCGAGGTACTCGAGCTCGGAAAGCAATATTTCCATTGTTTTTATTAGAAATATAGCTATATGTGGGTAGATTTTGAGGCAGTTGGCAACCATAGCCAATCACTGCAATTCTAAAACCACTATAGTGACATGAATGCGTATTTAGAAATTGAGTATTATTTTATTATGTAGTATAAACATAATCAAAGGGTAACATAAAAAGGGGTTGGGGACTTACTCTAGTGGTCAAGTCTCCCTTCTCTCAACAATAGGTTGAGAGTTCGATCCCCACCTGCCTTTGTCGACACATGAGTGTCACTGTTTACAAAAAAAAAGGGTAACATAAAAAAAAAACAAAAAAACAAAAACAAACAAAAAAAAAGAAAAAAACAGGTCACATACAAAAATAATGGAAGAAGTTTACCATTATTGTCGTTAATGAAGTCGTCTGGGAATCAATATATCAGCCAATATATTATCTCATAATAGCCATTCTAAAAGATTTCAAAATTTTTTATAGAACATTTTCTTCATTAAATTTTTGTGGGTAAACGATGAATGAAATTTAATTATATATTTGATATAGTGTTAATTATGTTTTAGGAACCGACTTTTTAAGCCTCGAAGTCTCGATGAGGCTAAAAATATGTATAAATGAACTTCCGATTTTGATGGGCTTTTTTTTTTTTTTTTTTTTAATATCGTGACACCAAAACATCGACAAAGAAAAACCAAAAAAAAAAATAGTCTAGGGGAGGGGGATAGACAAAAACAACAACATCAATCTCGAATAAAGCAAACACCAGCTGAATCAGTCGACAGCTACCATCTCACGTCATCAGGAGGGAACACCCAAGTAGTGAAGAAAATCACATCTTTAGCACCTCACTTAGCTAAAGAGTCAGCAACGACATTCCCTTCATGCAGAATGTGAGCCCAATGAAATCCTGGATGAGACTCCTGAATGCTAAAAATCTTTAAGATCAGCGGGGCAAGCCGATGGTCCTCATGCACACCCTGTCGAATAAGTCTCAAAGCCTTTAGGGAATCAGAAAAACAGCTCGCATGTCCAATACCCATGTCAATCAACTAATTCAAACCATGCCAGGTACCATGCAATTCCGCAACAAAATTTGTGTTAGTGCCAATAGACCCGAAAAACCTTTCACCCAACTACCATCAAAATCATTTTTGATGGGCTTTTTGATATACTTTTAACTTTTACTTTCAAAAAACAAACTTGTTTTTAATAATAAATTAAGTGTATCCTGTTGTAAAATATTGTGTTGTGTGTATGTATAATAATGAAAAAGGACACAGAGAGTAGACTAGAGATAGAGTAAATAATGATTTGATTATAATAATATAAAGAGATAGGTAATTGAGGAAGTATGTAGAGAGAGAATGAGTTGATCGGAAGGAGTGGACTGAGAATAACAATATGAGTGAATACATTTTACATATACACTACTCGCTTATTTATAGAGAAGAAACAACTGTTACTACACACGCTGAGGATAAGATCAAGAGATAATCAAACACATGTTCGCTTTCGTCTCTAAAGTCAAGAGTCAAGACATCAACAGTGCATGTATTTAATATGCATATATCTATAACACTCCCCCTTGATGTCTTCGATATAAGAATATGTCTCCTTAAAACCTTACTAGATAAAAATCATTTGGGAAAAAAATCTAGTGAAGGAAAAAGAGTACATAATTCTTGTATATTTATTTCTCCCCTGATCAAAACATCAGTTGAGATTCTTTAGTTGGCGCATCCCGATACTTTTCACCAACTTCTCGAATGTTGCTGTTGGTAGTGCCTTGGTAAACAAATCTGCAAGATTATCAGTTGAACGGATTTGCTGCATATCTATTTTACCATATTTCTGTAAATCATGAGTGAAGAAAAATTTTGGTGAAATATGTTTCGTTCTATCTCCTTTAATATACCCCTTTAATTGAGCTATACAAGCTGCATTATCTTCATATAGTATTGTTCGGGGTATTTTTTCTTCAGTAGCTATGCCACAATTTTTCATTATATGGTGCATCAAAGATCGCAACTATACACATTCTCGACTGGATTCATGGATTGCTAAAATTTCAGCATGATTTGATGAAGTAGCAGTCAAAGTCTGCTTCATTGATCTCCATGAAATTGTTGTACCACCACATGTAAAAACATAGCCAGTTTGAGATTTGGCTTTATGTGGATCTGACAAGTATCCAGCATCAGCAAAGCCGATTGTTTCATGTCGAAAATCATTTGGGTAAAATAACCCAAGATCACTAGTTCCTTGAAGATAGTGAAATATATGTTTAATTCCATTCCAATGTCGTTTTGTAGGACATAAACTGAATCTCGCAAATAAATTAACTGTAAATGATATACATCTGGTCTAGTGCAGTTTGCGAGATATATTAAAATACCTATGGCACTTAAATATAGGACCTCTGGTCCAAGAATTTGTTCACTTCCTCTTGTGGTCTAAACGGATCCTTTTTTATATAAAGTGACCTTACGACCATTGAAGTACTCAATGGATGTACTTTATCCATATAAAATCGTTTTAATACTCTCTGAATATAAGTTGTTTGATGGACAAAAGTTCCATTCTTTAAGTACTTAATTTGTAGACCAAGGCATGATTTGGTTTTACCAAAATCTTTGATTTCAAACTCTTTTTTCAAGTATTCAACAGCCATTTAGAGCTCTTCTGGAATTCCAATCAAGTTGAGATCATCAACATAAACTGCAATTATTACAAACTCTTGTCCATTTTTCTTAATGAAAAAATACATGGACAAATTGGGCCATTGTATAAACCTCTTGTACCACGGACTCACTGAGTCGGTTATACCATATTCTCCCGGACTGTTTCAGTCCATATATGGATTTTTGTAATTTGATGGAATACATATGTTTAGGATTTGATTCATATGTCTCTGACATTTTTAATCCCTCTGGGACCTTCATATAGATATCTGTATTTAAATTTCCATATAGATATGCAGTAATAACATCCATCAATCTCATTTCAAGATTTTGATGAACCGCTAAACTGATAAGATATCTAAATGTTATTCTATCCATTACGGGGGAGTATGTTTCATCATATTCAAATCCCTGTCTCTATGAGAACCCTTAGGCGACTAATCTCGCTTTGTATCTGACAATTTCATTTTTGTCATTTCTTTTTCTTACAAAAACCCATCTGTATCCAACTGGCTTTATAAGTGTTTTGGAAATCGGTCAAAACACTTTTCTTTTAGCCAGGGAATCAAATTCAGATTGGATTGCATCTTTCCATTTTGGCCAATCTTTTCTTTTCCGACATTCATCAACCAAATTTGTTTCATGATCCTCGTCATCATTTTTTATGTCAAGTGCTATATGATATGAGAATGCATTATCTATGATAATTGCATCTCGATTCCAAATATTTCTGCTTGTGACAAAATTGATTGATATTTCATTATTTTCAAGTTCATGCTCATCTGGAGCTGCAAATTCATGCTCCTCTGGAGTTATTTGCTCTTCAAGAGCTTCTTTTTCCTCTTAAATATTTTCTTTAATTTTGTCACTTTCAATGATTTGTGATCCTCTTTTCTTTCAAAGATTTTTATCTTTGGAACCTGGTGGTCTACCACGCTTCAAGCATGCAGTTGATTCATCTTTGGCACTTGTAATTGGTCCCTCTGGGACATTAATTTTGATTGGAACATTTACTGCCGGTATAAGAGATTTTGTTACTCTTTTAGAGTCGCATAATGCGTCCGGCAATTGATTTGCAATATTCTGCAAATGTACAATTCTTTGTACTTCTAGTTCACAATCATTGTATGAGGATCAAAGAAATCTAACGGTGTTTTCCAGTTGATTTCCTTTTCTTTCTTTGGTTGATTTTTATCTCCCCCTAATGTCGGGAAATTAGATTCGTCCAAATGACAATCTTTGAATTTCGCAGTAATAAATCACCAGTTAATGGTTCAAGATATCGAATAATTGATGGTGATTCATACCCGACATATATTCCAAATCTACGTTGGGGACCCATCTTTGTGCACTGAGGTGGTGCAATCGGGACATACACAGCGCAACCAAATATTCTGAGATGGGATATATTGGGTTCATGCCCAAATGTTAATTGTATAGGGGAGTATTCATGATAATGTGTCGGTCTTAACCGCACCAATTTTGCTGCATGTAATATTGCATGCCCCCAAGCTGTCAATGGCAATCCAGATCTCATTAATAATGGTCTGGCAATTAATTATAAACATTTTATAAGCGATTCAGCAAGTCCATTCTGTGTATGGACATGGGCAACAGGATGCTCAACTGTTATGCCAATTGACATGCAATATTCATCAAACCTCTGGGATGAATATTCACCAGCATTATCCAATCGGATCTTTTTTATTGTATAATCAGGGAACTGTGCTCGTAATTTAATAATTTGAGCGAGTAATTTTGCAAACGCATGGTTGCGAGATGATAATAATGATACATTGGACCATCGTGTTGCTGCATCAATTAGCACCATAAAATATTTAAATGGTCCACATGGTGGATCTATAGGTCCACATATATCGCCCTGAATTCTTTCAAGAAAACTAGGGCTTTCAGTTCCCACTTTTGTTGGTGAATGTTTGGAAATCAATTTTCCTTGGGAGCAAGCAGCACATATATAATCATTATGTTGCAGCAATTTTTGTCCCTTTAATTGAATGGCCATGACTATTTGTAATAATTCGCCTCATCATTGTAGAGCCGGGATGGCCTAGGTGATCATGACATATTATATATTCATCAGTAAGCCTACGGCTTCCAATAGACCTCTGGCCTATTTTGGGATGATATTCATTAGTGGGCCTCTGGCCATCAATAAACCTCTGGTTTATTTGGGGAATATTAGACCTGTGGTCTAAGTGATAATTTTCAATTGTATTTATCTTTGAAAAATACAATTCAGAAGACAGAACTGGTAACATATTTCTTACCATGAGTGGTATTTATAATTAATAAATATTCGACATTCTATGAAGTCGATGTCTCGAGATGATACCCATTTTCTCGGATATCTTTAATTTTTTCGGGACTTAGGAGATAGGAGTGCATTTTTCATAATTAATTTTGTTCCCTCTGGGAAAATAAGGTTGGTTGTACCAATTCCTTGTATAATATTTGCACTACCACATATTGTGTTTATGTTTGTATCTCCCATTTTCAAATTGGAAAAATACCTTATGTCTTTTAGTATTGTGTGCGTTGAAGCACTATCAATAAGACATATATTATCACTTTTAAAATTTTCCATTTGCTGTAATTAAAACAAGATATAATTAATACTAAAACAAGATTAAATATAAGTGAGACAACATAATGCATAGATAATAATATAGCACTCATGAAAAAGTAAAGAAAAATACAGAAGTTCAAAGCGTAATAAAAATAATAATATAACATAAGCATTAAACTAAATCATCATATAAATCATTAACTTCGAATTCTGGGATATTGGGCATATCATCCTCAGAATTTATTTTGTCAACATGGTTTGTTTCAATCACCCTTTTTCCTTTCTCCCTCTGGGAGTCTTGGTAGAGTTTTACCCAATGATCTCTGGTACGACAATTTTTGTACCAGTGCCCTTTTAGGCCACATCTATCGCATTTGGCTTCTTCATAACTCTGTTTTTGGACATCACCTCTGGTGTTGCCTTGATTCTGATTACGTATGTCCGTCGTGGGTTTAATATAAACATTGTTGCGGAAATGAGTTTTCCCACGGCCTCAGTTATATCCACGACCACGAGGTCTCTGACCTCGGCCACGACCACGGCTAGAAGATTCAGTCACATATGCCTCTGGCAATGGACTACTGCCAGTTGGTCTCATTTCATGATTTTTTTAATAATAAATCATTATTCTTTTCAGTCAATAACAAAAACGTAATCAGATCAGAATATTCAATGAAATCCTGTGCTCAGTATTGTTGCTGTAACACCGAATTGGAGGGGTGTAATGTAGAGAATGTCTTTTCTAGCATTTCTTTATCAGTAATTGTTTCACCACATAGTCTTAATTGTGATACGATATTGAACAGAGCAGAATTGTAATCATTTACTGATTTAAAATCCTGAAATCGTAAGTGTAACCAGTCATACTGGGCTCGAGGGAGATTAATCGATCTTAAATGATCATATCTTTTTTCTAAATTCTCCCAGAGTTCAATTGGGTCTTTGACTGTTAAATACTGTGTTTTCAATCCCTCATCAAGAGGATGGTGGATGAAAATCATAGCTTTCGCATGGTCTTGGTTTGAAGCCTGATTATCTTTTTCAATTATTTTTTCAAGACCCATTGATTCCAAATGGATTTCAACATCCATTTTCCAAGATAGATAATTATCTCCAGATACCATCAATTGTCTGAAATCCTGCTTTGTCAAGTTAGTCATAATAAAATTATTGAAATACAAAGATTAAATATTACCTCAAAGGAAATTCCCGTAGAGTTCCGTCAGTGGCTCGTGCAGATAACGTGTTGTAAAATATTGTGTATGTGTATGTATAATAATGAAAAAGGAAACAGAGAGTAGACTAGAGATAGAGTAAATAATGATTTGATTATAATAATATAGAGAGATAGGTAATTGAGGAAGTATGTAGAGAGAGAATGAGTTGATCGGAAGGATGGACTGAGAATAATAATATGAGTGAATACATTTTACATATACACTACTCGCTTATTTATAGAGAAGAAACAACTGCTACTACACACGCTGATCAAGAGATAATCAAACACATGTTTGCTTTCGTCTCTAAAGTCAAGAGTCAAGACATCAACAGTGCATGTATTTAATACGCATATATCTATAACATATCCAAACAAGTAATAATATTTTTATGTACAAGAATAAAAACTTTTCTCTCTTTAAAACAACTTTATTTATTTATTTATATATCTAAAACACTTTTGTTCATTGCATTAAATCCCGTGTCATTTCCTTATGTTACACTTATTTAGAAACGGAGGGAGTAGAAGCCAAAAGCAACAAATCCATCCAAACATGAGCTTAGTGGACAAACAAATCCCGAAAGAGAGTATATTACTCAGCCAGCAATGGGCAATATACATAAATCATTAGACGGGAAGACTATTAAAAGTATATAAGTACATCACTTCCCTCCGTATCATTGGGATTGCACAATTTGCCCCACACACACATATACCGATACATTTTTTTTTATTAATCATTAATAACTTACATTATGTACAATTAAAAATTATAAAAATTAATATTCTAAAACTACAAGTATAGACGGAGCGTGTATTAAATATGCTACAATTCAAAAACACAGAGGGTGTATTAAATATGCTACAATTCACATAGTGGCAATAAAACAACAGTAAACAAATATCAAATTTTCGAGTTCGGCTGAAATTTATAAAAATCAAGTTCAAGTTGTCAAAAAATTAATGAATGTGATTATCACAAACCAGTGCACTCAACTTTATTGAATTGCTTAGCTGAGTCATACAAGTACGTATGTAACGCTACACTCCATAGTCTTCCTTTGAAAACTATTGTGCAAAACAAAGTTTCTCCCAAGATTATGTCATATATTCTGAACTAACTTCCTTCAATAACAGAAAATTGTTTAAATTACGCTTTATGACTATATATGTATACATGTTCAAAGGAGCTCATGGTAAAAGCACAACATAAAACATGAACAGAGTGGAGTACCATACAACAAGGCAGGCCATTTTTTTCGCAGGATATGCATTGAAAGCCCTAATGAAGTATCCCTTCGTTCTTTCCATTTTCATTGCCACCGGTGCAGCCTTGCCTATCGGTACTGCCATGGACCTCTTCTGTGCAGCGTTCCAGCACAGCACCTTTGCTGAAATTGTCAAATATCCTCAAATAACAGCCATTGGATACGTGCTTGCTTCATTCTTAGATTTCAGATTATTGGTGCTACTGGTGTTTTCGGGTAGTGCTGATCCCCCTAATTACACACCCTTTTTGTGTCGCCAGGTTTATAGCACTGGAAGCAGCAGGAATAGTATGGTCTGACCTGGTATTAATTGTTGATGCCATTTTTCTTACACCAACTGAATACCTTGGACATCTTTGCCTCAACTCTGTCCTTAATTGTTCTTTTTCTTCGTCTCATATCTTCAATATCTAAAGTGCGGTAGGCCAGAGCAAGTAAGTACATCGCTGGATGAAGCCTCCTGCAGACGACATTTGGATAAAACTAATTGGCTCAAAACACAATAAAAGGACAACAAATTGACAGCCGCTATGCAGATCTAAAGTACAGGGCGTACAATGTTTCAGATTCTGGCGTATGTAATTCCTCTTCTTCTAAACCATCCCAGAATCTCCGGCCTGGAACTGTCTTTCCTTTACTATCTCTTACAAAGGTCTCGATGTACCATCCTCCAATATCATGCATTGCGCTGCGAGGCTCAAATAGCCAATATCTGAATAAGATAAATCCAAATGCATCCGTGAAAAGAAGATATAAGGGATCAAGTTAAACATTATAAGTGATGGGAAAAGTAATAGCCAGCACGCACATAAACATCATATGTAATAGGAAAAGGTAGATTCAAAAATTATTATCAAGGAACCTCAAGCATAGATTTGTTCCTTACTTGCTAGGTGGCAAGCGGGCACGAGTACATCTGCATTCGCACACAGAAAATTTCTCTCCAACTCGAAACCAATGCAAGTGCTTTACCTGAAATATAATCAAGTGTTAATACAAGAATTTAAAGAGTATATGTACAACAGTGCAAGGGGCACATTACCCCATATGTTCTGTGGTTAATAACAAACAGGCAAAAAACAAGTCACTGCTAATGCTAATAAGAGCAGGGAATTTTTCCCTAATAATGAAGTTTTCTTTTCTGATGAGATAAAATTAGAGTTCAACATAATCGCTCATGTCAAAATCATTCAAGGAAATTACATGCATTACAAAACAGAGAAAAATTCAAAACCTTGACAGAGCCAGAATTTTTCTATGTGAAGGAATACATGCTGATATATCGACAACATGTGTATAAACACATGCATTAATCTTTATATGTTTAGGTTAAAGATTGTGATGCAACAGTGATTGATTATCTTAAAGTTCCAAGACCAAAACCTCAAACCAGAGTGACAGGGATGGAGAAGACCAAACCCTATGTATGCAATTGTAGATACATTAGGGAAGGAGAGGACCAAACCCCATATATGCAATTATAGAGACATTCATTTCTCCAACACTGGCACTCATCATTTAATTAATGTGGATTTTGATGGAATGTGCTGAAATTTTTTTTGTCTTTTTTTAGTTTCGAGAAATGTGATTAGGTGTGGGTGTCAGGGGAGGATACGAAGATGAGGTTGTACACACCAGCAATGTTCTGTGCTTAAGAATCAAGTGTGTCTTCATGCCAGCATTATCATACACATAGCAAGTGCCTTCTTCAGAAGTGGTTCCTAAACCTTTTATAACTCCAAGAGGAATTCTTGATCCGACAGAGGATTCTGTACAAATATCCCCCGCATGCACATGCCTTGTATGCAATTGATCTCCCCCGGAAGTAAGATAAACACGTATTTGGTCTACAGAATCCCCATCCTCAGAGGAATAAAGATTTTTAGGCGGAACTCTCGTCGCCACAGCAACAACTTTCCCACACAAGTGTAATACTAGATTTCTATATGCATCAGAGGATTGATAATTAGTATGCAAAGACTGGAAATCTCTCTTTTCAGAATGATTATCAGCAGATCCAACAGAATCCAAAGCAGAAGATGTCAGTTTTCCATTTCCAGTATGTGTGTGAGATAATTCATAGTACTTTTCAGCCAAGTATACCATCCCAAAGAGTTCTCGACCAGAAACCAAGTGAAGCACTTCTGATGTAGTATGCATTGACCTTTCCTCAGCTTCAAAACAGTTCGGAAGCAGATCCATTGACTCAATCTCAGGTCCATAATATGCTGCATGCAGGGATGAGTAAAAATCTCTTTCCAGGTCAGCAAAATACCCAGATCCAGATGTCACTCTTCGTTCAGCCAAAATATCATTTATTGTATATCTGTACCATTTTAACCACTCCACAACTTCCATATCTTTGGCAGGGTGTGCAAAGGAATTGTAGTTGAAGATGATGGTATCCCCCTTTGGGTGTTTCTCTGTAGAGGTTCTCTGATATACAATATGACGATCATACTGAGCTCTTTTCCTAGTGTCTGAGAGAATCTGAATGTCATCAAGGAATAAATCAAGTTTTACACTAGAGAGATTCCACAATACGTATCAACTGCTGAAAACTACAGAGGTAATGCTAATATAAGTCAATTAAAGTAGTGCAAGGCAAGAAACACAGAAAGTTACAACTTAGCTGAGGAGATTCTCGAATCATCCCCACCACCATACTTTGGTTTTTGAAACAATTTTCTTCAACATGTCAAGGGCCACATAGCGACATAGCCCACTGTAAGTTCCAAGGAAATTATGTTGCTAATCGATTAGGTAAACTTCCAATGTACAAACATAAAGACGACTTAGCCAAGACACCCTTTCTGTCCCAGTCTTTTCATCCACCCCCCAACACCTCAAAAAAGTACCATGAGAAAGAGAGGAGTTTCAGTTTAAAATCTTGAGTAATGCATGACATTTTTAAAAGTTTGCAAATTGGTTTCGTAAAAGCCTATAAGCAAGGAGCTTTATGTCATTGTAATAGCATGTATCTCGTTACATAGAACAATAAGGATCAATTTTACACTTAGCAAAAACATTGTGAATTATTATTGTGATCCAAATTCCAAAAAGATTGATTTCAATTCTCTATATCTATTTCAGTTCAGATCCTATACCACTGCATAAACAAATGGCCTTTACTAGTTGAAAAGATTGTATTGCCTAGCTAAATCCTTCTATATGTCAGTGTTTTCTATAACATCATAAACATGAGCAAACATAAATTACCCCAATTTACTGAGAAAGGAATTTCTTGACTAAACTCGCAATGTGCTTCCATTTCACAGGTAAGAGCCAGCAGAATGATGTTTTCAGAAACAGTTCATATAAGAGGTAACCATCCCCACCCAATGTCCCAATCAAATATACATACAGCCAGACACTATTTCACTTAATAAACTAGACAAAATATAAAAAATGAAATTCCTCAACTTTCTTCAGTGGTTGCAAGATTATGCTTTTCTTCATCCATAGTAACATTATGCTGTAATTCTCCTCAATGTAAGCAGGAATTGTGCTAAAGAAAGCCATTTTCATTCCCCATTTTAGATCAGTACTGCTTAAAGAACAAACATAATACCAATTAGAAAACCACATAAAACAATGTTTAGACCATCTCCAACCGATTAGACCATCTCCAACCGATTAAACCAAACTCAAACTCAAAATGGTGTAAATGTCACATCTAACAATAACTCATCTCCAACCGACTACACTATACTCAAACTCAAAAGAATATTCTCAGCATATTCTTTATTCCACCCACTTTTACCCACAAATCAAATACTCCATCCGTTTGTTAGAAGTTGTAATATTTGCATAGTTGTTACTATTCACTGAGTAACTTTGATTCAAATTTTTAACACAGTTATACAAGATAAAACATAGTCAAGTGGGATCTTGTTAGATTCGTCTAATCGCGTAGTTTTAGAATATCAAATTTTTATAATTTTTACTTTTACACAATTTGAGATATTAAGTATTAAAAATATGCATTCGATAACGTGAAATGCAGGAATGTTATAATTTTTGAAAAACGGAGGGAGTATGCGTATGCTGCTACAGTAGAAAAGCAAATATGTGTTTGAATTTGAATTTTTGAGTTTTTGAGTTTTTGGGTTTGAGTTTGGTGTACGGTTGGAGAGGATTTACACCATTTTTGTGTTTGAGTTTGTGTTTGGGGTACGGTTGGAGTTGCTCTTACACCAAACCCAAATCCAAAATGGTGTAAATGTCACGTCCTACACTAACTCATCTCCAACCAACCGAATACACTATACTCAAACTCAAAAAGAATATTCTCAGCATATTCTTTATTCCACCACTTTTACACTCTCAAACCCAAATTTGCGTTTGCTACGGTAAAAAGCAAATTTACATTTGTATTTGCGCTTTTTGGTTTTTGCATTTGAGTTTTGAGTACGGTTGGAGAGAATTTACACTATATTGAGTTTTGGGTTTGGAGTACGGTTGGAGTTGCTCTTGCAGGTAAAGATGAGTACCAATGATCATCCTTCAATATATGGCACAAAACGAGAAAAAGAATGAATAAACTAAATGCTCTATAAGAAAAATAAAATTGGCACCTCATAAGCAGCGAGGATTCGAATGAAATTCTCGGAAGCATCACACGAATCATTTTGCGACCGAGCTAGGTCAGGATGAGTTTCCTTAGCCAATTTACGGAAAGAAGCTTTGATTTCGGCGAACGAGCTTGTCTGAGAAACCCCAAGGATATCGTATGCGTTCATCCCGGCGTATTCAGGAGGACTGGGCCATTCGGCGCTGGTGCTCAGCCACCGTCTACCGGAAAAAATTGGGTACAAAACACAAAGAAAATTGAGAGGAGCGGATGCATTTGCATAGTTGTCATATTGAAACTGAATTGGAATTGAATCGATCGGACGGCGGTGACGGCAGAGAAGGCGGCGGAAGGCGGCGAAATTGGACAGGTGCGCCATATCCTAATGAACGCCCAGTGTAGACAGCAGATCAGACATTCAGACTGATTAGTACGGTACCTTCGGACTTTGCGGTATCATGTTATGTTTTCTAAATACACTTTTTTTAAGAAATCATTTACTAATATGATCAATACATGGAGTTGATGCAAAAATAAAAAATAAAAATATTAAATTTAGCACTTGTTCCCACAATTATTTCCTAATCTCTATAGACTATTTAGCAAAAAAATATAATAATAACACTTAAATTGCTAATTAATATGTAGATTTTCGTAGGTTTTTTCTTTGCTGACATCACGTTACATTTCATCAAAAAAATTAATATAACGAGTACCAATTAAAATAAATTTAAATTTAGTGATCATAGAACTTTAGTTTAAATAGTTTATTGAGTTAAGAAGGTTTAGTATCATATATAGGGGCAAGGTGGGATAGAACTTGTCCAATTGGTAAGTCTCTTGCTACCCAGCCTTATGGTGGTAGCGGTTCAATTCTATGTTCAACCTCCCATTCATTCATTTTATCCATTTATAATTGGGTAACATGAGCTCACAACATATCTTTCTCGTGTCGACTTGGGAAACAAAAATCTATTAAACTTTTAGAATTTTTACTTATAATTGCACTTGGGTTATTAATGGCTTAAAATATATATTGGACTGCATGAAAAGTGGGTCCGAAACATTTTGATACACCATCCCACCGTTTTGTTACGGATGAGTTTTTGACACTATGTTTAACTTTGATTCGGATTTTTATCATAGCTATGTAAAAAAAAATATAGTCAAGTGAGATCTTGTTAGATTCGTCTAATCTTATAATTTTAGACAATTAATTTTTTATAACTTTACTTTATACACAATTTAAGTTATTAACCGTTAAAAATGGGCTAGCATACTAGTACAATAGAGGGCCTTATAGTATAGACCCAAGCCCATCCTTATAAAACGCACTTTTGGCCCAACGCAGTCACTTTTGGCCCAACCCAACGTAAATCCAACCCTTCACTACTATCTGCTCTTCACAACACTTCTGGAAAAAAGGCCAAATATATCCCTTTTGTTTCAGAAAATGCCAAATCTATCCCTTTTTTATTTTATTACCGAATTTATCCTCTACATATGCTAATTATATCCGGAAATATCCTAAATTCACTAATCGTGGAATGACTGCTGACGTGGCAATAAATTAACTTAAACCCTACACGCTGGATGGGATTTGAAGTGTCTCTTAATTAAGGCTGGGGAAAAATACCGAATATACCGCATACCGCACATACCGTATCGAAAAAAGAAATATCGAAATTTTCGGTACGGTATCATACCGAAAAAAATTCTCCGTACCGTATACCTTACCGAACTTTACGGTATGAAAAATTTCATACCGTTGCCGTACCGAACATTTCGGTATACCGATCTTCAATCGGTATACCGAAAGTTTCGGTATGAAATATTTCCATACCGACATTCCGGTAAGTTCGGTATATTCCGCTATACCGAACATTCAGTACATACCGACATACCGTATCGCAGTATATACCGACATACCGAACATTCACTACATACTGACATACCGGTATTGCGGTATATACCGGCATACCGAACTTTCGCTATATACCAACATACCGATATTACGGTATATAATGGTATCGCGGTATATACCGATACCGTGGTATATACCAAAGTTCGGTACGGTAACGATATACCGCGGTATCAAAAAATTTATACCGATACTGTACCGAAATCTTACGGTACGGTATGATACCATACCGAAAATTACGGTATACCGAAAATTTCGATATTTTCGGTATTTTTTCAATACGGTATGTGCGGTATGTAGTATATTCGGTATTTTTCCCCAGCCCTAATTGAGACACACTTCAAATTCGATCAAGCATGTAGGGTTTAAGTTAATTTATTGCCACGTCAGCATGCATTCCACGATTAGTGAATTTAGGATATTTTCGGATATAATTAGCATATGTAGAGGATAAATTCGGTAATAAAATATAAAAATGATAGATTTGGCTTTTTTCTAAACAAAAAAGATATATTTGGCCTTTTTTCCCAACACTTTTTGAAATGGTAAGAGTATTAGATGAAACTCGTGTGAATACAAATAAATTAATATGTTAAATAAAATATACTCCCTCCATTTTTTAAAATTGGGTACTGTTCACACACGCACTTTGAATTAAAGTTTTATCATAGTTATACAAGTTAAAACATAGTCAAATGGGATCTTGTTAGATTCGTCACGTCGAGTAGTTTTTAAATATCGAACTTTTAGAATTTTTACTTGTACCGAACTTGAGTTATTAATGATTTAAAATGTGCATTGGACTGCGTGCATTGTGGGTCCGTTTCAATTTTTAGAAAACGGAGGAAGTATATCACAATTAATGGATCAAATTGACATGATGTCTAAGTTATGTTACCAAATAAATGAAGTATTGCATTTTGCACTCATTAGTGGTTTGGAGGATTGAATTGGTTGTCATTAGGTAAGTTACAGACCCGATTGAGACATTCAAATATATTTTAGACGATTTTGGAATTAAGGGTAAGTTACATGATAAATAGTCTTAATCCCGTAGTAGTATACTTGATGCGATCGAAAATCCGTTAGAAATTTTCCTTTTCTTTTCTTTTTCCTTTTTTTTTTTTTTAATAGTATGGAGTATTGCATTCCAACTTCGAATGGTTGAAAAGATTCCGATTTTCTTTTTCCTTCTTTTTCAAGTAGAAGACTATTTGATCGTCATAAAACCACAGGTACTTATTAGCCATCGTCTCATCACACTCCATTTATTGCAAGTAATCATTTAGTCAAAACAGAAGCCAAAACATTGACTTTGAGGCCATATATGCCATGGAATTCATAAGTTGTTTTAAATAGTGTGTAGCTGTATTGCCATTTTGACGGTGGATATCTATCCAATTCATATTATAAAATGCTGGGAGTAGTACTTGATTGAAACAAAACTCCATCTAAAGGCATCTTTTGAGTTTGGTTTTCCACCATTCCTATGGCTTTCTTTTCGTATCTTTCTTAACTCCTCAAATATCACATCTACACACTCTTGGGCAATGAAATAAACCGAACCCACAAGGGGTATTGTATTATGTATATCCACACTAATTAATAACAAGTATGGGTTACATTTACATTTACATTTACTTGTTTAATAGTACAATGTGGTATGGTGTTAAAATAAGAGTAAATTGCGGGACACGGCATTATTGGGGAAATAACACAGACAAATGTAGATAGGAATTTGAAGGTATGATCAATGCAAATTTTCTTGTCTTTGAGTAATGAATGAATGATTATAGGATGGAGAAAACGGTGGGTTTGGTGTATTCTTGTTGAGACTACTCGTGACTTGCCAAACCAATTACTCAATTAAGATAGTGTACAGACCAGCACCTGCACATGCAAGTATATTTTTTTGGTAAACATTAACAACACCTATGTGCCAGCAAAGGTGTGTGGGAGCCCAAGCCACACACAAATTAAAAGGGGATAAAGGGGAGTGATCGGGGCCGGGTGGGAATCGAACCCCCAACCTATGGTTGGAAGCAGAGAACATGACCGCTTGGGCCAAGTCCCATTGAGAAGAAGATATTTTGTGATGGATATATAGTACACTGAATATTTACCACATTCACAGTGATTGCATATTTATACGATACATGAATTACATAAAATAAGTATGCCATCACCAAACAATATGCATGCATCATACATAACACTATGTAGCCATCATATCGATATGTTAGTTATTAAATAGACCTACGGATATGTTCTACCCCAAATGACTTACATGGAATTTAATTATATTGGAGGCAACTAATATATTGACACTTTTCTTTACGTGTCATTTTATTACACTAGTATTGTTGTTGCTGTTGCACAATTGGTTCCCATACTGGGCAGTATATACTGGATATTATTTTGACCCTTAGATCTTATTTTCTATTGAATCAATGGTCTAGATGATATAAGGGTAATCAGGTAATTTACTATATTTTATTATTTTATTGTGTAGTATAAATAAATATAATTCAAAAGTTATTTCTACAGCGTTTAGGGTTGATCACCCTAAACCCTAAACCCTAAACCCTAAACCAAGCTTTTACAGTCTAATATAATAATAATAATGAGTAATCATTGTCTAAAATAAAAGACGATTGGATGAGAAGACAACCCATTATTAATTAAATTCAAGTCCTACTCGACAACTAAAATAAGATGTAATGACATCTATGACAAGACAGAATGGCATGAATATAAAATACTTCAAGTTATAATGCTATACACTTGTAAATAGAATGTTACATACTTGAAAACAGAATGTTATATAATTAAGAACATAATATTACACAATTACAAACAGAATATTTGACTCTTCTAACAGAATGCCAAGTTATAATATTATTCGCTTTTAAACATAATGTTACACACTTACAAACAAAATGCTACATACTTGCAAACATAATGTTACATGCTTCCCACAAAATGTTACACTTGAGAAAAGAATATAATGTTACACACTTGCAAACAGAATGTTACACATTTGAGAACAGAATGTCAAATATAATCATGCTTTTATTTTCAGTTCTTTAAGACATAACGATTAGACAGAATGTCAAAGTGAAAGAAACAGAATATTTAAAACTTACATACATAATGTTTGACTCTTTTGACGTAACATCATATTTCAGTTGTAATTTAACTTCTCCTAACATAAAAATTTTTTCTTCTGATTTTTTTAAAGGTACGCAACAACAAAGATTCAACTTTAAATTTGGATTTGCTTTATTTTTTGAAGATTATTTTGTTGGAAGAAATTATAGAGAGAAGAATATGTATAGGAAGTAATCATTTCACTAGTTTCACTTTATTTAGTATTAAAGGGTAGTATTACATATTTAACACTTATTCTAATCCTAACCATTCATTTATGTGATCTAATGGTTAGAATATACTCCGGTATCTACTTGGAAAAATAGGTCCTGTCATGGGAACCATTTCGGCTGTTGCAATAGTCATGAATACACATTTAGTTATGCACTCATTATTGATAATGCATCCTATTGTAATTAAGAAAGCTTGTTGGCCTGGCCTACTTATTAATGGCCAAATTTGACTCTTTATTTCAAAATACAAGATGCCAAATGACTGGTTTTATTGCCTGTCTCCTTTCTCCCTTCTCTGCTTTCTGTTGATTTGTCCAGAATTCAGACACATATTACATATAATTATTATATATTCTATTGTCTTTCTTCCTATACACTTTTATTTTGGTAATTAAGAAGCAATTATAATTTCATTTGTGCATGCTTTGATAAGTAGTGAAATTGTTAGTGGTTGCATCCTCCTGTATATGAAAGAAACGTCAAGACCAGTTTTATTTGGGGCTTCGATTATGGTGCGAATAAACAATCCGCAGTACATCAAGGCGAGAATATCAACCGTTCATTTAAATCCAAGGGTTGTAAATGGTTGAGGGAAAAGTTGTCCAAAAAATATTTATAATGGTTTTGTCGCTGAAATATATATAAGGTTGCATAGGGTATATCGCTGAAATACACACAACTCATCGCTGAAATATATTAAACCACGGAATTGGAGTTACAACTTTTATGAAGTCGCTGAAATGCACATAATCCTGTCGTTGAAAAATACTATAGCACGTCGCTGAAATATATTATAATGCGTCGCTGAACTACATAGAAGCGTCGCTGAAATATGTTAAACGAAGTTGGGTTGCAACTTTATGAAGTCGCTGAAATGCACATTATCAAGTCGCTGAAAATTACTATAGCACGTTGCTGAAATATACTATCACACATCGCTGAAATACACAGAAGCCGTCGCTGAAAACACTTTGCATGTCGCTGAAATATCTAACAGCTTGTCGCTATTGATCAATATATCGCTGAAATGTACCTAAGCTGTCGCTGAAATGTACTAACTATATTTAGGAGGAATCTATCAAATTTATTATTTTACCCTTCAAGTTGATCTCAACCATTAGTTTACAAATTAAATGAACGGTTGTGATGTGCCGCAGCATATCAAGTTGCGGCACCCTAACAGATCCCTTTATTTGGTCCACACTGAAGTATAATTACTTTTGGAAAGCATTACAAAATAATATTGCTAAAGTAATTATTTTAAAAATAATTATAACAGTTTTAAACAGTCATTACAAAAATTTGTTACTACAGTCCCATTTCATTTTATTATTATTATTATTATTATTATTATTATTATTATTATTATTATTATTTTTTTGTGTGTTTATAGCAGCAAGTTGATAGTAAATTCATACTATAAGTCTATTATTCATTAAATTGAAAAATCATTCGACCAAAGAAGGGCATCAATTAATTGTGTCCCTAAACCAAGGCATGCTTGGCCTATCATATACTTCCTACGTTGTTATTTAAGTGCTCTATTTGTATAGTAATAACTATTCATTGAGTAACTTTAATGAATTTTTTTCATATAGTTCTATAAGATGAAATATATTCAAGTGAGATTTTGTTAGATTCGTCTAATCACGTAGTTTTAGAATATTAAATTTTTATAATTTATACAATTTGAGTTATAAATATTTAAAAATATATTTTGGACTGCGTGAAAGACAGAAGTTGAGCACTTATATGAGAACAGAGAAAGTAAATGGAAATAGAAATAAAGTAGTCCCAGCTCCCGGCCACAATATAAATGAAAATGCAACTGTAATTTTCATTATCTTTTTTTATTTTATTTTTTTCCGCTCAGGGTCTTTGAAAGTAATTGTTCCCTTTATTCCAAAAAAAGGAGAAAAATAAACTAGAAAGATTGAGTATTACTGCCACTCACTCATTAAAAGTATATCTACCAAGTAAATGAAAACAAATAGGAAATTTTTGTTTTTGGTCTCATAAAAATTTGTTTCTTACTTTTTTAGGTCTCACAGTTAAATTTGCAAATGTGAACTTAACATCACATAAAAATAATTTAACCCCGCAATTAGAAGAATCTTAACCCAGGGTCAATTTTAATAATGGGACTCAAAATACAAGGGGAAAAAAACGTCTGGTGGGACTAAAATAAAATAAAACTACAAATATATAATCAAACAACAGATTACATATGCCGTTAAAATTTACCCTTTATTTGATTTCTCTATTAATTAATATAAAATTTTTTACAGTAAAAAAATATATGGATTGATATTAAACAACAGATTCTTAATGAGTTATATAATTGATTAGTGATTGGTCTATTTGAACAATATTCAGTAGCTATTATAGATGACAAGGAATCGACGATGACTACAACTTCCAAATATATGCCGTACCCACACGAAGGATTATTATTATTATTATTATTATTATTATTATTATTATTATTATTATTATTATTATTATTACATATATATATTTTGTTGAACAACCCATACAGACTAAAAAATAGGTGGTGATAACTCATGACACACAAATTACAAAGGGACAAAGATGAGGGTTAAGGGGTACTTTTCACAAAAGGTACTGGAGTGTCCTCGGATCGTAGTGTATGATTTCATCAAGAAGATGTTTGTTGAGAAGGACCTTCCTGATACACTGGTCATTGGTCAAGGCAAACATTTGCCTCATCCCAAAGGTATCAGTCCCCACTTCTTTCAAGGATTTCCGACCGATCACTTTGTGCAATGTTTTGTACAAAATTCTCACCAAAGTCTTAGTTCAATGTATCCGTCCTATGCTTCGAACTAGTATATCACATTATCAATCAGCCTTCCTTCCGGGTAGAGGTCCAGTTGATAATGCTATCACTCTCCAAGAACTTATGGAACATTTTACGGCTTCTACTTCTCGAGCAAAGGGTATTATTCTGAAAATTGACATTGCGAAAGCTTATGACAATGTCAATTGGGATTTTTTACGCCAATGCCTTATGGAAATGAGGTTCCCAGTGGCGATTATCGACCTCATCATGATATGTGTCACCTCTTGTTCCTTTTCAGTTATTTGGAATGGTTAGCATCTTGAAGAATTTAAACCCAGGAAAGGGCTTAGGCAGGGAGATCCTATCTCTCCTTATTTGTTTCTATTGATCATGGAAAAACTTTCGGTTCTGGTCCAACACTTGGTGGCGGAGGACAGGTGGAAACCGATTTGGTTACATGCTACTGGCATGGGGTATCTCGCATCTGTTGTTCGCTGATGGCCTCATTCTGTGCTCACTAGTTGATAAAGGGAGTGTTGACACTGTGACTCAAATGCTTCATTCCTTTGCTAAAGTGTCGGGTACGCAACTTAACCCCCAAAAATCTTCAGTGTTCATTACTAAGGCTGTTTCAGATTTGGATAAGTTGTGGATCACTTCCGAACTTAATATGCAAGCGGTGAACTCCTTTGGCTGTTATCTTGGTTTCCTATTGTGACTGGACGACATAGGTGTAGTGACTTTGCCTACATTCTGGATAAGATGGATGCTCGTATAGAGGGTTGGGCGTGTAAGCTTCTTAATAAGGTTGGGCGCCTTACTCTTTGTAGGGCGGTCATGGCGGTTATCCCAGATTATGTCATACAGCTGTATTGGTTACCTGAAGGGATTTGCAAGGCGATCGACAAGAAGATTTGCATATTCCTGTGGAACGATAATCAAGGGAAGGGTATTCACTTGGTTAAATGGAAAACGATGACTTTGCCCAAGGATAAGGGCGGTCTAGGGCTTCGCCAAGCTCGTAATATGAATATAGCTTTTTTGGGTAAATTGATTTGGGTATGATACATTCAACCAGTAAAACATGGGTGCAGTTGGTCTCGGATTTTGTCCCCATCTCGGACCTTCCCTTCTCGACTTCCCGCCATGCACGTTCTTATCTCCTTAAACTCTTGCAGAAGGTTATCCCTCACTTTAAAGAAGGCTTTGATCTCCGAATTGGTCGGGGGGATGTTTCTTTATGGTTTTCAAGATGGTGGAAAGGTGCCCAAATTGGTCCTTTATTGACTTTCGTTGCTAATCGGGATTTGGATCTCAAACTCAAGGATATGGTTATCGAAGGTGCCTGGAATTGGGATGTGATATATTCCATGGTGCCTTCTACGATTCTGCAAGAGGTCAAGTCTTCCTCGCCGCCTCGTCTTCATGAATCGGTCTAAGACATTTAGATTTGGAGAGGGACTAAGAATGGAGTTTTTACAGTGAAATCGGCCTATAATTTCCTTTGCCAATGATGCACGCTGATACCGATTGGAATGGCTGTAGCATGTTGCGATCCCAGAAAAAATCGAATTTCTTCTTTGGTTGATGTGTCATAATTCCATCGCAGTGAATATTGTTTGTCATCATCATGGCATGGCATTCTCTCCTTTATGTTGTCTGTGTGGGACTGAAGAGGAATCTTGATTTCACTGCATTTTTTATTGTCCATGGGTTCTATAGCTGTGGTCTTCTCTACATATGAACATTCCTACGGACTGTTTGCAGATGACTAAAGAAGATATTAAGGGTTTACTTCATGGCATGTTTATGTCCCATGGCCCTCCATTCGTGGTAGCAGTGTGGGTGATTTGGAATGAGAGAAATGCTCGAATTTTTTGAGGCCAACATCAGACCGTATGGAGTCTTCAGCGTAAAATTTGGTGGCTTACAGGTGATCTTCAGCGAGCCTGTCATCTGAATCCTCCAATTTGCCGGCCTATGAGGTTGGTTAATTGGAATAACAATGGTGCCTTGGGTATCATCCTTCATGTGGATGGAAGTTCCTTAGGGAACCCGGGGAGATCTGGCTTTGGATTTGTGGTCCGAGAGGATGATGGCCACTGGATTGGGGATGGTTGTGGTTTTCTGGGGCATGCCACCAACTCTTTTGCTGAATTGAATGCTTTGATTGCAGGCTTGGAGTATTTACAGAGATGTGGGATAAACAAAATAACTTGTTATTCTGACTCCAAGTCCACTATCGAGATGCTACAGGAAGATAATATGTTTCATCCCTTCGCCTCTTTGTGTCAGCAAATTAACGATCTCATGTGCTCTTTTGAAGTTTGTCATCTCCACCATGTGCTTCGAGAAGGAAATCGAGTTGCAGACAGTCTAGCTAAACACAGGGCCTCTCAAGAAGCTTTCTACACCACCTGGGCATTTCCCTGGATTGGGTTTTGGGAGACCTGGCGGCGGATGCGTCCGGCATGTGCTACCCCCGATTCTGAGTTGTTCCTAGCATTTTAGTTTTATTTTTTGCTTTTTTTGTTTTGTTTTTCCTTATTTCATTGCCTCGGTTCTTAAAAAAAATAATAATAATAATAAAAATTGGCACTATAATTGACTCGGTAGGTATAGAAGAGGTTGGCAAAAAAGTGTGGAGGCTGAGAGCCCATGGTGGTGTTGCCTTGTTGGTGTGGACTTGCCGTTCTTATCAGTCATTTTCCAATTTCCATCGGATAGCAACACATTCTTTGTCATTTATTAATTTAATTTAATTTTTTTTTTTGAGGAAAAGTGTTAATTCCATAAGTATTCAGATGGAAGGGTACAACAAGGAAGTGTTACAAAACTTTGCCAAACTCAAACTACCATCAGCAGAGCACCAATTACAAACACTTTTAGGTGTAATGACCAACAACTCTTTTCCAATCCTATTTAAGCCATCCAAATTTGGCAACCAGTGTAGCCTGGAGACAGCAGCAGCATTAGCAGGAAGGAATCGGAGCAGCATCGTCTACCAAGATTACCAATTCCCCGTCTTAAACCCTCAAACCAAATAACAGAACATGGCAGTGGTCCGCCTGGCCTACTAGATTCAACCTGAAGGTGCATTTTTCGAGCTCAAGCTCCCCACCATATATACTCTCTACCAGACACCACATGAGATGTAACACAATGACCAACCGATATACTTGCTTCCACATCACGCGTCCCCAACAAATAATACACAAAGCCAATGCATTGGAACCAACCGAAGGAACAGCAACTTGGATGAAGAAGCCAAGGCACAGTGTAAGGTAAAAGAGGGTAACAGGTGGAAATTGAAGATAAAGATCAAGGAGACAAAACAAGACCCGGGAGATGAGTAGTACATGAGTAAGGAACTAGGTACTCAAGCAGGAAGGGAAAAAAAACAAGATTAACCATCCAGACTCCCAACTAATAGAAGATAAAGATTAACCATCCAGACTCCCAACTAATATAGCGCCACAAAACTGAACTCAGTGAAGCAACCCCAAATGCAACGTTAGGCCCAATTCTCTCTAGGCTAGCTATATAATTCTATACCCAATCGCAATTCACTCCTTATGAATCTCCTTTTTTTTTATTGATTTTTTTTCTTTTTTTTTTATTTTTTATTATTTATTTATTTATTTTTTTTTTTGTACTGTAGATCTCTTCCCAGATAAGTACTGCTTTCTACAAGAAAAGCATCACAAACTACTCTTTTATTCTAAGTTACTCAACCCGAAGGTTGGACATCCCCCATATACACAGGGAAAAGGTTAAACCCAACCCATCTCATCCCGATACATCGCCCATCATTAATTCACCATTGAAGGACTGATTTGAGTGGAGGTAGGACCGAAGGTAGGCTAGAGTAGTAGGTTCATTAAACGGAAGACCAAAACAAGGAAGATCCAACGAACTGATAGAAGACTCTGAAGGGGGGAAGCAAAACAGAAGGAAATTGGTGTGTAAAAAGATTCCAGGAAAACATTCTAGTGTCCTTGTTTAGACCAATGCATTGACAAGGTACATTTGCAAGTTCAACGATCATGCTAAAACAGATATAGGAGATCATAGTGTACCCCACATATGCCGTGTGCAAGAATAGCTAAATGAGTAGACCTCACCGGATTAACCTGGCTGTCATCCGAAAATCTGTAATGCATCTCCACGGCCGTCAACTGGATAACAGGTGTCCTTCCTTGTCACTAGCCAATCCACAAGCGGCAATAATGATTATCATACGACCCCAGCCACAGCAGCGCCATCCATAAGGAGCAACGCTGCCAATTCCGAATTTCGCCTTCAGCATCAAACCTGCAACAAAAAAGAAAAGGAAAAAAGGAAGAAGTAACCGACACCAGACTTGGCATCAGACTCCTGGGTCATTGAACTTTATTCCAAACGCCTAAACTTGGCATAAACCAACATCAACACTTTGCCCTCTCTCCATCCCCTCCACTCTACAAATCCGAGCATGCAACAACAACCATATTCCCACCATCATCCACCAGCACCCTCACAGCCCATACCTATTACACCCTTTCATTTCAGCATCCTTGCGGACAATTCCCATTTCAACACCCTCACAGCCCATGCACTACAGTAGCATTTCAAAAGATAGCACGTTGGCACCAATTCGGTAGAGTTAGCAACACAAGAGTCCATACAGGCAACACCAGAAGTATTTATTAATTCTATCCCACTAGAGCGCACTACATGCCAATTAATACCATTCCTCCACCTTACCTTCATTCGTTGCACCACGTCTCGCCCATTGATCCGCCAAGCCATTGCGCTCTCTCAAGATATGATGTATTCTAACACACCCTGCCAGGTTAAAGACGCTCGCAATCGGCCCCAATGCGTCATGGAACCACCATGGAATCGAGCCCGGATTACTCATCCAATGTACAACATTATGCGAATCACTCTCGAATATCAACTTAGGTAGTGGGAATCCCTGATCCCGTACCATTGCCGAACAAACGCGGCTAATAGCTACCACCTCCGCTTCAGTGGAATCTGTACAGCCTATGAAATCAGACAGTACAAAGATAATATTCCCATCCTCATCCCTAATCACTCCACCTACCCCTGCCGGACCCGGGTTGCCCAATGAAGAACCGTCCGTGTTTATCTTCCACCACCCCTTATCTGGACGTTCCCAAACCAACCCTTTTCTTACCACTTTAGTTTTCTTTACCTGTAGTTGCCTCATACCCTCAGGAAAACACATCTCCAACCCCTGCAGATTAACATACTCCTCTTCCCTGCCCATTTTCCACCAGTAGCTGGTTAACCATTTCAACTCCTCCACCACAACCTTTATATCCACACGTTGCCCTTTAAAAATAATACCATTCCGGTACTTCCAAATAATCCAACATACAGCCATACCGAACAGAAGCCAACACTCATGCATATTTGATTTAAGATATACACCCGACCACCAAGCAAATAAATCTACGACTCTGCCAGGAGATGCTCCTATGACTTCAAACCAATTCCTTCCCTGGTACCATAGCCCTGCCGCAAGGTCACATTTGCAGAATATATGATCAGCTGTTTCGATCTCCTTCTCACAGAATGGACACCATGCACATGCTCCTGGAATACAGCCCCTGCTCATTAAAATTTCCCTCACCGGTAGTGCGTTATGAAGCAGCTTCCACACCAGAATTTTCGCTTTCATAGGACATTTGATTTTCCAAAATTTCTTCCAACACCTATCTGACCCTGTCCCAGCCCCTCCATTATTTCTCAGCCAACAAGATCTTACTGAAAAATCCCCATTAACTTCTTTAGGCCAAATTACCCTATCAGCCACATATCTATGTAATCGCTGCCCTCTCAATAACAGCATTAGATTATCCCATATCTCATTTTCCCAATCGAATAATGGCCTTCTCAAAAGTATGCTCCATTCCCACTCAAGTCCTGTCCACTTCACAAACTCTGATATCTTCCCTTCCTTGTTGATTGCAAGCACATGGATTCTTGGAAACATATTTTTCAATGAGCTCCCTGCAGCCAGCCAAACATCCTGCCAGAAACGGACATGTTCGCCATTTCCAGTTCTAATTCTGACCTCATTCAACTGGTTTTCTAAACTCTGGTCAGCCCATGCACTGCAAATCTTGTTCCAGAGGGAGCGACCAACCTTAATCTCCGGGATCAAAGGGGAAGTATTGCCGTAGAACTTAGCATCAATCACTCTCTTCCATAATGCCTGCTCTTTACCAAAACACCATCTCCACTTAAGTAGAAGAGCAGAATTAAATTGCTGAGTCTTCCAAATTCCCAGTCCCCCTTCATCCCTATGCCGACACAGCTTGTGCCACCGAATCGTATGCATTTTTCTAGCCCCCTCCCACTCATTCTAGAAAAATCGTCTTTTAAGCATTTCCAACCGTTCCGCCACCGCCTTAGGTACTTTGAAAATAGACAGAAAATGGATTGGCAGGCAACTCAGTACAGATTTGATGAGACATAACCTTCCCGCCTGGGATAGCATTCTCCCTTTCCATCTCGCCAATCTCTTCTCCACCTTATCCAAAATTGGTTGCCATAACGCCGTGCTATTAATTCTCCCTCCAATAGGTAGACCCAAATATTTCATCGGCCAGCTGCCAACCTCACACCCCAATATGCATGCTGCCTCCCTTTCTTCATCGTCAGAACAATTAATTCCAACAAGGCTGCTTTTACCGAAATTTATTCGAAGCCCAGTAGTGAGAGTCAAGCATAGCAATATGTGTTTGATTAAGATCACCTGGCGTATGTTTCCATCGCAGAACAGTATAGTATCATCTGCATACTGAAGATGAGATATGATTGGCCCTCCCTCACCTGACATCAGACCTACGAACAGGCCAAACTCCACTGCTTTGGATATAAACCTGTTGAGTAATTCAGCCACAAGTACAAATAGGTAAGGGGACAGCGGGTCCCCTTATCTTAATCCCTTTTGCATCGCAAAAAACTTCGTTGGAGATCCATTGATTATAACTGCTGCTGAAGCCGAGGATATACACTCCTTAATCCAACTCACCCATTTCTCACCAAATCCCATCCCTTCCAACACTCCTAGGAGAGCCCCCCACGAAACATTATCATAAGCTTTAGCAAAGTCTAATTTCACCACGAAGCCCTTACGCCCGGCCACTTGAGTGGCATGAATTACCTCGGCTGCGATGAGTGCCCCATCCAAAATCTGTCTCCCCCTAATAAACGCCATTTGTGTTTGCCCCACTAACTCTAACAGTACCCCTTGAAGTCTTCTAGCCAAAACTTTTGATATCACTTTATACACACTTCCAACCAACGAGATTGGCCGAAAATCATTAAACTCCATCGGACACTCAACCTTGGGGATTAGGACAATAAATGACCCGCCTGCTTCTCTTGGAATTTTGCACTCTACCTCCAATTTCCTAAAAATTTGCATCACTTCCCCTTTTAAAACCTCCCAATACTTTTTGAAAAATCCTAGATTAAATCCATCCGGCCCCGGAGCCCTATTTCCGTCACAGTTCCATATAGCCTCGCGAACTTCTTCCTCGGAAAACCCCCTCTCCAACCACTGCATCTTATCAACCCCTAACCTAGGCAGATCGCTCGCTGGGCACTCAAATACCTCCGTGTCCTGTTTAATAAAAGCAGCCCGAAAATGATTGAAAGCCAATTTCTTAATCTCATCTGGATCCTCTACTAACACCCCATCTCTTTTAGTCACCTTGATGAAGCTCTTCCGGCGGTTAAGAGCTGTGATAGCATGAAAAAACCGCGTGTTCTGGTCCCCTTCTTTCAACCACTTTATTCTCGACTTTTGAGCCCATCTTTGCTCTTCTGCCAAGATAACTCTTTTCAATTCGCTCTTCTTTACCAGCCACGACAACCTCGCCTCCTCATCAGCTCCAGTATGTTGCATCACCTCTTCCAACTCCCTAATTTCAGACATCAACCTCTTAATCCGGCTCTCCAGGTTCCTCGCTCCATACCCTTCCCAATCTCGGATCTTGGTTTTCAAAACACGAAGCCTCTTGAATAATCCCCCACTCCCTAATGCCACTGCCCCCTCCCCCTCCAGCCCCCAAACCTCCTTAATTATGTCGTTAAAACCCTTCTCCTTCATCCAATAGTTATACATCCGGAATGGCTTTGGGCCCCAGGATCGATTCCCAAACTCCAATATTACCGGGTAGTGGTCTGATAAAACCGAATCCCCACGGCGCTGAATGATATCCCCACTGAGACTCAACCAATTGGGAGACATGAGAAACCTGTCGAGTCTACTACACGCTCTCCCCCCTACCGACCCACGTGAAGTGTCCTGCTTCCATAGGCATATCCATGAGCCCAACCCCATCCACGAACTCTCTAAAATCTCTAATTGATCCCCCATCTTCGCTCGCCCCCACCCGTTCCCCCTCCCCCAAGACCGCGTTAAAGTCTCCCGTTATACACCAAAACTCTCCATTGTTTGTATGAAACTTATTTGCGATGACTCCCCAAAAATCTGCCCTCTCACGACGACTATTCGGCGCATGGATACATACGATGTTAACCATCCCATCAATACTCTTGATCGAGCCTTTGATCCATAGAAAGTGGTGATCCTTCTCTACAACCCCAAAAGAACAGCAACTAACATCCCAAGCCACCAATAATCCACCCGCATTTCCTATTGCTGGTTGGAATGAGAATTCACAGCCACTAGAACCCCACAGTCGATAGACTAACCGGTCTTTTACCTCCACCATTTTCGTCTCTTGCAGACAGACCACTGAAGGTTTCGACTGTTTGCATAACCTCATCACCGCTCTCCTCCTAACTCCCCCATTCAAACCCCTCAAATTACACGTAATGAGCCGCATTTAGAATACACTCACCAACCAATTCCCCAGCGTGATCTAATTCCTCCCCAGTTCTTCCAATACCCTACCTCGCGCCTGCTCCCTCCCTAGCAGGAATCTCAACCCCAACTTGTCTGCGAGGTCGAGGATTGCCTCGACTTCCTGATAATCGACTATTCGTACTCTATCCTTTGATCTAATTGTGCAGAATTGGAGCGATGCGAACTCCTCTTCTCTGCGCCCAGAACCCCTACTGTCCTGCTTTGACCCTATTCGCCCCTTTGAACCCGGCCTCCTGCCTCTTCTCTGACCTCGCCCTCTAGAAATATTCCTATCCTTAAAGACCTTTTCCATGGCTTTTTCGACTTCGAGCAGCTCCGGCGAAACCCAGACCTCAGTAGCATGCCTCAGATCCCCCTCCCCACCTAATTGCAGTTCCCCCCCACTACCAGCCTCGAGCCCATTCAAATCCCTGCCCTCACCCCTCCCCATCTCCATAGAATTATCCACCACACCGTCCACCCGCCTCGAACCCTCCAATACTGTATATCTAACTCCCTCCCTAACAGTTCCGTCTACACAGATTACCTCCCCCACCGCCGTCTCTCCTTGTTCCCCGATACCAATCTCCACTTCGTTACCATAAGATTCACAAGGCCCACAAGCAACCCCCGCCCCATTAATCATAATTGGGCTACTCGGGACCATGTCTTTATTTTCCATTGCAGGCTTGACTAATATGCTACCACATTCTTCCTCCGGCCCAATACCAGGGCCACCTAGTACTGTTAACTCCTCTGTGCAGCCTTCATTCGGCCCATCACCCCTCATCTCATCATCAGAGAGCCCTCCCTGCACCGCATGCGTATACCTTTCGTCAATCTCGCCTCCACGATAAACGAGATCATTATTGCTGCATGCCCCCATATTGTCATGATGATCAGGCGCCGCCTTAAAAGATTTTTCCTTTCCCCCATGCGTCTCTGGTCGTGGCCGTTTCTGTCCCCCAGTACTGGGAAGCCGCGCCTCTCCCTGTTCTGTCGTCTCCGGCAATCCTTCTGGACTAACCTTGTCGGACTCCTGCTCCATTACCGCCGGTGATCTCTCTATCCAGGGTTCGTCTTCATCAACCACAGCATCACAAAAATTGGCGTAAAACCGAACGCGGGCTACCCTATCTCCTACCTGTATCGACGCCCCCAATGGAACAGTAGCATCTGCATGTAGCGCCACCAATAATTTCGCACGATCCAGCCTCTTACGTTCCAACGTATCTTTATGAATACAGATTACCTCACCCCATCCCTGCAATAATCTGTTAAAACTCTCCTCTCCCCTGAGAATGGGAGACCAAACACATATATCCACACTAAATATTTTCTCACTAGATCCCCGGCCTCCCAGCCCCTTTTCCAAGCCACAAACTGAAAGTCCCTTCTATCAGCTAGAAATTTCTCTCTCGCTTCTATCCGATCAAAGACCACCAGAAATGTATGCCCCCCTCCATATCTGATCTCCGCACCCCCGTGATCGCCATTGTATAGCCAGTCTTGATATTCGACCAATACTTCCAAGTTTTTTAGCTCAACTACCGCCGTCCGCCGCAGCCACTCCACATCTTTCGGCTCCTCCCGAAGTTTAATCACCTTCGCGTCCCCAGTTGCTCCACCTGCATGGTGCCAACCCCTCTCCCCCTTAATCACTTCCGCATACGATCGTTCATCCCTCCAAGCATTGGATTTCACAACCTGCCCTCCACTGAACCTAGTAGTTCTATACATTCCCTTATTATCCCCAACGTCTCCGTGGTTGTGCTTTCTAGGGAAGGCCCAGTTAACCCTCAACGCCATTCCCATCCACTCTCTACCATTCCACTGACGAATAATGTTTTTAGCTTCTTCCCGGCTACTAAACCGAAAGAATCCGAACTTGGAGCCCTTCTCAGGCCACCTTCTATGGGGAAAGAACCAATCCCTAACTTTCTCCGTTTTATCAATTGCACGGTAGAGTTGTCCATTGGCGGCTTCAACTGGAACATTCCCAACGAATACACCAAATTCTACCTTACGGCTTCTGTAACCACCTCCCACCCGTCGAGTCCAAACCTGCTTTCTTCCCTCAGTCCGAACAGCTCCCCTACGCCTTCCCTCATCACTTCCTCCAGAGCTTCCCCCCTGCGTTCTTCCCTCAGACCGAACAGCTTCCCTACAGTTTCCCTCAACTCTTCCTCCAGAGCTTCCCCCCTGAGACGTAGACATCTCCTTAGTAAAGTTCTTACTCCCATTAATTTAATTTAATTGATCCTAGCCACTTAACCTTAAATTATTTATTATTGTTAATTTTAATTTAAATGGAGTATTAAGTATTAGTACTAACAGGAATTTAACTGCAAAATTAATTACATAATAGTGATCAAAATTAACCTTTATAGTAACCAATAAGATATGTACCCAAAGAAAAATAAAATAAAATTAACCTAATAAACAAAAGGGAGAAAAAAAAAAAGAACACACTTGCATACGATTATAGTGTTACGGCCCTCTACCCCTCCCTTTTATTCCCTTTGTAATTTGTGTGTCATGGGCATGGGCGGATGTATTCACGGTCAAGGTGGGTCAATTGACCCACCAAAAAAAATAAAAAATAAAATACTAGTACTAATATTTTGATATAATTTGGAATTATGAGTAATTTAAAGATAAGTGTTGACTAGTTAATTGGAGTTGAATTTTTTTTTTTCTCTGAACAGCCTATACAGGCTAGAAAATGGGTGGTAGGGAATCGGACCTCCAATCTTCCCTTGGAAGTTGAGGGACTTAACCACTTGGGTTAAGAAATATATATGGATATATTTTAATGAGTTCATAACTCTAATTGGACTGTATTCAATAAAGAGCCTATAACATTTTTTTAGCATCTTAAAATTTGAGTGTTTCCAATCTCAAATTTAAAAAGTAGTTAAAAATCTTAATGTATTCAATCCAAGTTTTAAAAAGTCTTTAAAAAATCTTTATGTATTTAATACAAAATTTTAAAAAGTTTTAAAAATCTTTAGGTATTCAACAACATAATGACTTAGACTCCATTAATCATAATGGGATCTCTTCGAAAAATATAATTATACAATTAATTTTTTTCAAAAAAAGTTTCTATGGATTTTGTACAACATGAAGTCTATACAAAGTCAGCCAGCTCTACGTGAAGTCTATACATTTTCTTAATATACCGATTTTTAAAAGTCTAAAAAAATGTAACAAAATTTTAATTGAATACATCTTCGCTTCTAACTCTTTATAATATGTGACCTACCAAATAAAAAATCCTGGATCCGCCACTGGTCATGGGCTCCCATCATCCCTTTTGCAGGCCCTTAATGGCTCCTAAAAAAATTTACAGTGTTATGGCCTATATAGGTTGTTTAGCCAAAAAAAAATTAAAAAAAAATCTAGTGCTACATAGGAAATGGGGAATTGATCTAGTGATCATGTTCTCTGACTTCCAGCCTTATGATTGGAGGTTCAATTCCTACCCGGCCCCATATCCCTCCCCTTTATTTTCATTTGTAATTTTTGTTGCTTAGGCTCTCATACAACTTTGTCGATACATGAGTGTCAATTTTTTTTTAAAAAAAATCTAGTGCTGTGTAGATCATGTAGACCAATAGAGTTATTGTACAGGCATAGCATTTGCCAGCACCTGCAGAAGTGATGTGTATGTTGTGTAGAATGATGTCTATTGTAAATTATTAATTCAATTAGATTTGTGTATCAATCACTTTTGCAAGCAGGACATCAATTGGTAAATTGACATTATTTTTGGCAGCCCAAGCATCACTTTAGATAAACAGTACTCATGTTGCCAGCACACAAACCTCCCATGTAGACAGTACACTAAAAACTTAATTGCAATAATATTATTGCATGGAGGAGTAGAGGCAGCCTCTTTCAATTCACTAATAAATACAGATCATAGAAAATTCGTTATTAATTAACAATGAATGGAGATTATTAAATAAGTATCATGTATTCTTGTCATTACACGACCACTCTGTCTTATTGCCAGCTAGTTACGTTTATTTAAAAACAAATTTAAATACTTCACGTGAACCCCTTTTGCCCTCTCATCTCGTGATATAGTGTTAGAATTTAGTATTGTCACGTCTTCTTTTTCCTATTTACAAAATACTAGTACTATTGGAGTACTCCCTCCGTCCCGCGAAGATTGAAGCCTTTCTTTTGGGCACGGTAATTTAGGTAGTGGAGTTTAGTAGTTAAAGTGGTGTGGGTAATTGTGTTTAAGATTATAATGAATTTTGATATTGTTTATTGTTTAACTTTGACTTAATATTATCGTAGTGATGTAATTTGAGAAAAATATTCAAGTGTGGTCTTGTTAGAATCGTCTAATCGTGTAGTTTTAGAATATATATTTTATACAATTTTTATTTGTATCAATTTTGTAATATTAAGAGTTAAAGAAATATAAGGGACTTTGTGTAGGAAAGTAATAATGCATTGGAATTTGTGCAGAATAGTAAAAGTAAGTATTTTTAATGGGATTTGATAATAATTAAGATTCTAATTAAACTTATATTAATTTAATTTTTCTAAAAACGGAAAGGGTTCAAACTTCGTGGGACACCCCAAAAAGAAATATGGTTCAAACTTCGTGGGACGGAGGAAGTATTATATTCTACTCAAGAATATAAATGTATTTCTTTTAATATATATCTTTTATATTATTTATATTTTCGTAAACCACAGTTTGCATTTTGTTTGCAAGCAGCGTTCAGCTTTTCACTTGACAAACAATATGAGTTCATGTCATATATAATTATCGAGTATGTAATTGTTACTACTATTACTAATTTTATTTTATATTTCTTCCACTGCTCCAAATGTATTATTAATGGGACGAAGATTTGTGGCCAAGATGTTTGATTCCCCATCACTACGTTATTCCTCATCTTTATTTCTTTGTAATTTGTATATTAAGGACTCCGCCAACTCTTTCCAAATCTTTAATAGACATAACAATGAATACGGGTCAGAACCGAGAACCGAGCAAAACTAGAGTCTGGATCGGGTCTTGGTTTTTACAAAAATGAACCCTGAACCGATCCGTTGTAATTTCTAAAAATGGCAATGGAACCGGATCAAATCCGAAACTAAACTGAACCTGAACCTCGAGTTACATCTTGACGGGCCCGACCCTGACCCGATCCATTGTCATCCCTATTAATATCCTATATGAAGTATATTTAATATTTTGTGCTTGTTTCTTTTTTGTATACCTTTTATACTCCATCCGTCCCATGTAAGACGTCATGTTTGACTTTCTGATAATATTCATTGTTCAACTTTGACTCAATATCATATTAAGTATATATTTGAAAAAAATAATCGAGTTCGGTCTTGTTAAATTCGTCTAATTATATAGTTTTAGAATATATATTTTTTATATAATTTTTATTTGTATATATTGAGATATTAACGGTGAAAAAATACATTGAAGTGTGTGCAGAAGTCAAACATGACATCTTAGTTGGGACTAGAGGGAGTATAAGTTAAGAACATCTCTAGAGATAAATTAATGGTAGAAGTTCGTTTCCCAATTCATCCCCAAGTTAAGCTGACGTTATCTTGCTAAGTTCAAAGCTCACACATACCATAGTACACTAGTAGTAGTAGTATTATACTTCCTCCGTTCTCATTTAAGTATTCCTTTTGCATAGTAGTAACTATTCATTGAGTAACTTTGATTTTATTTTTTCACCTAGTTCTATAAAATAAAACATAGTCAAGTAAAATCTTGTTAGATTCGTCTAATGACGTAGTTTTAGAATATCAAATTTTTATAATTTTTACTTATATACAATTTGAGTTATAAACATTTTAAAATATGTCTTGGACTGCGTGAAATGTAGAAGTGGAGCACTTATATGAGAACAGAGGAAGTAAGTACTTAACGAATAATTGATTTTTTTTATTTTAATTTCTTTATTTTTTTTAGCTTTTAGAAAATTGGAGTACTTCATATGTGGGGATATGATGACAGGTAATTTGGCTATACATGGACCATTTTCTCGATGCATATCCACTTCTATTTAGTTTATTTGTGTTTTAGCTATTCGATTGATTGACACATATGAACAGAATTATGATTGAGCAAAAAGTTTGCAATCCGAAAATTCAATTCGAATGTAATTGAAATTAGAAATTTGATTTGGATTTTTGAATTGTTTGGATTGATTTTTTTTTCGAAATATTTGGATTTTCGGATTTGTTTCCGTTGAGGTTTGAAAACCCAAACAAAATCTGAAATTCAAAATATTTAAATATTAAATAATTATAATATATTTCATCCGTTTCCACCTACGTGTTATGCGTCCCCGTTACCAAAAAAAAAACTACGCATGAGTATTTTTTTTAAAAAAAATATAACGCCAAAGACGTCGACAAATAAATATAAATTAAAAAGGATAAAATTATCCAGAAAAATGTGTAATAGTTTGTACATTTATCATGTCGCTGAGATATGCTTAACATGTCGCTGAGAAATGCATATATGTCGCTGAAATATTCTATAGCATATCGCTGAGAAGTACTATAATAAGTCGCTGAATTGCATAGCTAGGCCATGTCGCTGAATTGTGAAGGCTCCGTCGCTGAGATGCGTTCAATTGCATAGAACCATGTTGCTGAAATGTATAAAATTGTGTCTGTGAAATGAATACAATAATGTAGTTGAATCGCATAGGTCATATCGCTGAATTGTGAAGGCTCTGTCGCTGAGATGCGTTTAAAATTTCAATGAACTTTAAATGACTTTAACTTTAAACGTCGCTGAGATGAATATACTAATGTCTCTGAATTGCATATTTCGCGTCGCTGAATTGGATTGGCTCCGTCGCAGAGTTGTGTAGGTCATGTCGCTGAATTATATATCACATGTTGCGATTCAACTGATTAAAACCCTAACACGTAAAATTACGAAACTAACCCTGCAAATCATTACAACCGTTTGATCATAAATTTGATCAACGACTGAAATGCGTCTACGCACCGTACATACAATTCCCCGTCCGCACCACAACGGCCATGATTTAGGAATGATGGTAGTATGATTTAAAATATTTTAAATATAAATAGATAAAAATAGACCATGATTTAAAATTTATAACTCATCTCGCTTCCAATTAATTAATCATATCATTGTTTGTTATTATTTGGATTTTTGAAATAACTAGTAAATAACCCGTCGAGACTCGACGGGCATAATTACATATTTTATATGATATATATACTTATATTGTATAAAATAATAAAATATTATATTTTGAATAATGAAAAATGTGTAATGACTTTATATCTATTTGAAAGATGATGTATATGATAATATGATTTAACTATTTTTAAAACTAACTAAGAGGGTATTTGGATGTGCGCTTTAAAAAGTGTTGCAGCGTTTAGAAAATGGATAATCAGACAATTGATGTAACAAAACGTATTGTAGAAAATTAAGTGTTTAGATCAGCTTATACTGTTTCAAATTGCAATAATTAGATAATCATTAAAAAGTGTTTGGATTTGCATTTTTCATTACCTCAAAAGGCAACAATATAGTAAAATCTATTTTTGGATAAACACAATTTTCTTGCAGCACCAAAATTTAGCTGCAAGAAAATAGTTTTTCATTCCCTCAAAACACAAATAATAGATTATTAGAAGTTAGTACACAAACAGGATTAACTGATCATTTGCGTGTTGCAAACGCAATAATCAGATCATCTGTCCCAAAATACACAAACAAACACCCTCTAAGAAATCATATTATACCATTTTCTTTAGCTTCTGTGGCATATCCAATACAAACCTAAAAATCAATAAAAAAAAATTATTAAGATAATATTTTTATTGAATTTGAAATGTATTAAAATAAAACAAAATTTAAATATAAGTATTAAGTATAATATGAAAAATTCTCTCACAAAAATTTCATTCCTGAAAATCTCATTGGTATGGGCTAATATAGTAATATCCTTAAAAATGTCTGAACTTGAAATGATGCAGTTTATATTTGCATATATACTCTTAAAAATTGTCGCTATAGGATCACCCGTATAATTTATAAGAAATGTCATACGGAAATGTCACATCTGATTTTAGATCTTCAAAATCAATACCGGCCTTACCAACACCTACATCGAGTATTCATTTTGCAAATTTTCGGTCATATATAAATTTTATTGTAAACAACATTTCTTATGATATCTTGAGTTAATCATTTTTAATTGTATATTAATACTTTGAGTCATATCTTGCTAGTGACACGAAATATTGCAGCATAACTGTTCATAGTTAAAAATTAATTTTGGAAGATAAAGTCGAACATTATTTAAAGATTAAAATTGACTTTTGTTTATAATCATAGCAAAACAGACTACAAGTTGAAATTTTCTCATCTTAAATCGAATGAGGAATTTGGTTAAATCAGATAGGCTCATAATCATTCTACCAATCAAGAATTTTTTTACTTTCATGGTTTCCTGAAAATTAGTTTAACCTCAATAATATGGTTCCGCATCTTGGTTACTATCAACCTATTTACATTGCATACTTTATTTGATGGATCTATATTTTAATAAACATGACTGTGCAACCCTAATTCAACTATATTTCATGATTCAGTAATCCAGAATAATTGATCATGTTTAGATATTTCAGTGAAAATAATTCATTGGCATTATCTATGCTTTCATCCTATTGACAAATATTGTTAGAACTGATATATATACATTTTCATTTGTAGACATACGTTCCATGATCTAATCGTTGATTGTATTAACAATCTTATTGGTAGGGATTAGTATAGCAATATCTTGATTTGAAGTGGAGCAGTTTATATTTGTATAAATACTCTCAACAATTGCCGCTGTAGAGTTTATAAAATTATCATCTGTAAATATCACATCTAATTGTATATCTCCAAGATAATACCATATTTTGATATTAACAAATTACCATCACCTACCTGAAGAATTCATTGTGCAAATTTCTGTCATATATAATTTTCATTGTAAACAACATTTCTTATAGTATCTTGGGTTAATTCATCTTTATTACATATTAATACTTGGAGTCCCCTCTTTCTAGTGACACGATATATTGCAACGTATCACTAACACGGGTAAAAACTGATTTTTTTAAGATAAAGTCCAACCTTTAAAGATTGATGACATGAACTTTTTTATAGTCATAGTAAAACAAAATGCGAGTGTGGCTTTTTTCCTTTGAAATCGAATGAGGATTTTGGTTAATTCAGACGGACTCGTAATCATTCTATCAATCAAAAATTTTTATCCCAAATAATGAGCTTTGTTTTAAAAAAGAGAGGTTAAATAATTTTCCGGGATAAGTTTTTTGCATGTAGAATTCTCGTCACACTCTAGTGAAATACAAAATCTAGAATATGTAGTCATACCTCTTGGAAGGAGTAGGTAGACCTGTCAAGACGGGCTTAGCCCATTGGGTCGGCCCGCCCCGCAAGGTAAAAAATGCGGGGCGGGTTCAACTTTTAGAGGCCCGTTTAGATGCGGGCCTCAACGGGCCCAACCCGCGGCGGGGCGGGCTTTGCGGGTTAGGCCCGCGGCGGGGCGGGCCTACCCGCGGGCTTTCAGTTTTTATTTATTTTTTTTATTTTTATTTTTTTTAAACGTTGTGCATCGATTGAATTTATTATTCTTTAGTATTAATGTTTAGCATTGTCATCAAACATTTAAATTATTGAATGGATTGCATATTGAATTATTTTAATACAAATTATCTGTCTCTTCTAATATTTCCATGTCCATTAATTTTATGGGTATCAAGTTTTTAAGTTTCAAATTCCTTATTATTCTATTTATTAAAAATTTTGTGTGCAGACAAATTTTTATTTTTTTAAATATAAATTAATAAATTATGTCCATAAAATCTTACCTAATAAAATACTAAATTTAGTGAATTATGTCCCAAACAGTTTTACCTAATAAAATATAGAATTAATGAATTATGTTCAGACACTCTTACTTAATACAACTCTAGCAAAGACTTCTTCTGTGAGACCTAAAACTTTAATCAGTTCAATCATTAATTATAAAACTTTTGTCATATATATTATATTTTGCAAAATATTAGTATTAAAAATGAAATAATCATAAATTTTTTTAAATAATTATTCAACAAACCCACATTAAAGTAAATAATTGTGCCAATAAATACACACATACATATTTATAATCATAAATACCAATTATAAATCTCTTTATTTTATTTTTAATATATACATTAATAAATATATCCAAATTTTATTTTATTTTTTACAAATAAAAAAATAATACTATTATTTAAATAAAAAGCCCGCGGGCCAGCCCGCATAACCCGCGGCCCGCGTGTGGGGCGGGTCGGGCCTAGACATTTGAGCCCGCCCCATTCAAGCCCGTAAAAACGCGGGGCCCGCGCGGGCCAGCCCGTTTCGCCCCGCGGCCCGTTTCGACACCTCTAGGAGTAGGGATACTATTTCACTGGGTGCTCCATGCAACACAATATCACTTCTCTCATGAAGGGCTAAACATAATATTTTCTAGATAAATTATCGCTAAATATCTTGTCAGTTCCACCACGTAAAGAAAAAAGAACCAACCCTCATCACTATCAACTACATACATTATTTAATTATAAACACTAGTAAGTAACCCGTCGAGACTCGACGGGCATAATTATATATTTTATAAATAATATCTATACTTATATTATAAAAAGTAATAATAAATTATATTCTGAGTAATGAAAAATGTCTAATGATTTTATATATATTCGAAAGAAGATGTAGATAATATAATTTAATTATTTTTAAAATTAACAAAGAAATCATATTATATCGTCTTCTTTAGCTTATGTGGCTTATCCGATACAAACCTAACAGATTAATAAAAATAATTATTCAAAAAATATTTTTATTTAATTTGAATTCAAATTAAAATAAAAAAAATTAAATATAAGTATTAAACATAATATGAAAAATTACCTCACGATTTGCTAAAAATTTCATTGCTGAATATCTCATTGGTAGGGGCTAGTATAACACTATCTTCAAAAATGTTTGAATTTGAAGTGGTGCAATTTATATTTGTATATGTATTCTAAAAAAATTGTCGATATAGAATTACCCGTAGAGTATAAGAATATCATGCAAATATCGCATCTCATTGTACACCTTCAAAATCAATATCGGCTTTACCATCACCTACATCAAGTATTCATTTTGCAAATTTTCTGTCATATATAAATTTAATTGTAAATAACATTTCTTGTGGTATTTTGAGTTAATAATTCTTAATTGCATATTAATAATTTGAGCCACATCTTGTTAGTGACATGAAATATTCCAACAAATTGTTCATAGCTAAAAACTGATTTTAGAAGATAAAGTGCAACATTTTTTAATTATTGGCATTGACCTTTGTTTATAATTATAGCAAAACAAATTGAAAGTTAAAATTTTATCTTCTAAAATCGAATGAGGAATTTGTTTAAATCATATAGGCTCCTAATCATTCTACCAATCAATAATTTTTTACTTTCATGGTTTACCGAAAATTAGTTTAACCTCAATTATATGGTTCCGCATATTGGTATCCATCAACCTACTTCCATTGCATAATTTATTTGATGGATCTATATTCCTAAGAAGCATGACTATGCAACCCTCATTTAACTATATTTCATGATTCGATAATCCAGAACAATTGTTCGTGTTTAGAATTTCTAGTGAAAATAATTCATTGACATTATTTATGTTTTCATCCTCTTGACAAATATTGTTAGAACTTATATATATACATTTTCATTCACAAACATACGTTCCATGATGTAATCGTTGATCGTATCAACAATCTCATTGGTAAGGATTAGTATAGCACTATCTTTAAAAATATCTGGATTTAAATGGCGCAGTTTATATTTGTATAAGTACTCAACAATAGCCGCTATAGGATCTCCCGTAGAGTTTATAAAATTATCATCTATAAATGTTACATCTAATTGTACATTTCCTAGATCAATACCAGTTTTACCAATTACCATCACCTATATGAAGCATTCATTGTGCAAATTTCTGTCATATATAATTTTCATTGTAAATAATATTTCTTGTAGTATCTTGAGTTATTTCATCTTAATTACATATTACTACTTCGAGTTCCCTATTTTCAGTGACACGAGATATTGCAACATATCATTGATATGAATAAAAACAAAATGCGAGCGGGGATATTTTTCATCTGAAATTGATGAGGAATTTGGTTATTTCATACGGGCACGTAATCATTCTACCCATCAAGAATTTTCATCTCAAATAATGATCTTTGTTTTAATGAGAAGAGAAGTTAAATGAATAAGTTTTTTGCAGGTAAAAGTATCATCACGATCTAGTGGAATGCCAAATCTAGAATGTGTTGTCATACCTCTTTGAAGGAGTTGGATGCTATTCCAAATCTTTATTTTTTGCTATTCCATTGGATGCTACAAACAACACAATATAACCTCTCCCACAAAGGGCTAAACATAATATTTTATATATAAATTATCGATAAATGTCTTGTCAGTTCCACCACATAAAGAAAAAAGAATCAACCATACATTATTTAATTATAAACATTCTTCTGCTAATCAATCAATAAATGTAATAGCTTTGCATGATCCGCCTTCATTTATTTCTTATTATATATGTCCTCTACTATCAATAGATTATTTATTTCAGATGTTAAAACCTCATTCAATACCGGCATTCCAGAGAAAATTTTTAAAAATTTATTGAATTTGCATCAATTAGCCATTCAATTTCTAACAAAGCTAGATTTATATTTGTTCTTCCTTCAATTGCAAATCTATTAAAATATAGATAATGAATTACTTCCTCCATTTATTTTTTAAGTGTTACATTTTCCTCTTTTGAGTATTTGGAAATAAATATTACGTTACTATATTTGGAATATTTTGAAGGTTAATATTTTTTACTAATTATAGTTAAATTATTAATTTTTTTATGTTCATTAACAAAACTCAAAATGAATAAAGTCAAATGCGACTCATCTTATTTTATTATTTAATTATTGTAATTCTTCAACTAAATCTAACTTACATTAAATCACGTGCCATTCCTAGTGTTACACTTATTAAAAAAAAAAGGGAGGGAGTATTTCTTAAAAATATATTAAAAAATAAATTTTCTTTATTTTTACTAATGGATCTATATGCACCCCCAATAACTATAACTATTTATACACCCGATTCTTTTATTTATAATACGCTTTACGGAAATAATTAATTTACTCTAAACAAATTATCCATATAATATGAATTTTCACAATTCCATTAATAATTATAATTGTTTTGTACTTCCTCCATATTGTTTTAATAGCTACATTGGTTAATTTGCTACTATTCACATACATACTTTGATTTAAAGTTTTATCATAGTTATAGAAGTTAAAATATAGCCAAGAATGATCTTGTTAGATTCGTTTCGTCGTGTAGTTTTTAAATATGGAACTTTTAGAATTTTAACTTATACCGAAGTTGAGTTATTAGTGGTTTAAAATGGGTATTGGATTGCGTGAAAAATGGGTTCGTAGCAAATAAAATAATGGAGGGAGCATTATTTTTAATATAATAAAACATAAATAAGATTTGTACTTCCTCCGTTTCTTATTAATTGGCACAGATTGACTTTCGTCACTGTTCATTGAGTAAGTTTGACTCGACTTTTTAATACAATTATATAAGACAAATATAGTCAAGTGGGATCTTGTTGGATTCGTCTAATCGCATAGATTTAAAATATCAAATTTTCATAATTTTTACTTATATGGAATTTGAGTTATTACGAATTAAAAACGTGTATTGGATTACGTGAAATGTGGGTCCGTGGCAATTAAAAAGGAACGGAGGAAGTATTATTTAGTCTAGATGTACATACGAGTTGAATAATATAATTATAAAACATATTTTAGACGATGAGCAACTTCTATGCCAAAAAAAATGATTAGCAACTATATAATTGTTTATTAGATTTAGAAAATATTAATTGTATATTACTTTTAGGAGAAGCGACATATTTTTGTAAACATGTGGCCTATATACATAAGTTTATATATTTTAATCTTTTCCATATATTCATTAATGTATATTTTCATAATATAAATTCCGTATATATACTGAGAAATCCATATAAATTTGAAAATCCAAATCTTTAAAAACTGAAAATTGTGGAACTCCATATAAATTAAAAATTAAATATCTTTTAAAAACTAAAGATTGGGATTGCCATATACACATTAATATATATTTAACATGAATAAATAAATATGATGTGCAATGTACATTTTGATTACATCATTTACAACACAAAAAAAATATAACCAAAATTGAGACAAAGCCAACACAAATTTACTGGCATTACAATAAGATCTAAATAAATAAATTTGAAAATATAAAATTAGTAAATTCAAAAATGCAAAATAATATAGATAAAATGAAAATTGCAAAATTTCAAATTTCAAATCTTTCAAATCTTTTTAAAAGTGATATTGTGAGGATTCCATATATTTCAAAAAATTAAAATCTCTAATGAATAAATAAATAAATGCGAAAATATATAATTAGTAAATTAAAAATATAAAACAATATAGATAAAATAAAAATACAAAATTTCAAATTTCAAATCTTTCAAATATATTTGAAAGTGAACATTGTGGGAATGCCATATATTTCAAAAATTGAAAATTTATAATGAATAACAAATAAATAAATGCAAAAACCTAAAATTAATGAATTAATAAAATGAAAAATCTATAAAAATTAGAATTTTGAAATGGAGACACCACATTAAATGTAGGATGGGTTGTTCACTAATGCTTTAATATATATATAGATTCCTCTACTCACTAATCAATAAAGGTAATAGCTTAGCATGCATGATTCACCTTCATCTCTTCCTCATTATAATGTGTCTCTTCTAGTATCAATAGATTATTTGTTTCAGACGTTAAAACTTCATTCAGTACCAGCATTCCAGAGAAACCTTTCAAATTTATAGAATTTGCAGTATTTAGCCTTTCAATTTCTAACAAAGCTAGATTTATATTTTTTCTTCCGTTAATTGCAAATCTATTGAATATAGATTAATGAAGTATTTCTTAAAAAATAGATTAAAAAAATTAACTTTTCATTCTTTATTTACTAATGGATCTCTTCGCATCCTAATAACTTTTTATACACCTGATTATTTTATTTATAATTTGCTTTATGAAAATAACTAATTTACTTTAAACCAATTATATATAGAATATGTTCACCAAAAAAATTATATATAGAATATGAATTTTCACAATTCTCTTAAAATTATAATTTTTTGTATTATTTTTAATATAATAAAATATAATAAGATTTATACTATTTAGTATATATTTATATACAATTAGAATTATATAATTATAAAATATATTTTTTAACGATTAGCAACTATATAATTGTATATTAATTTTAGGAGAAGTGACATATATATTTTTGTAAAAACATGGCCTATATGTACATTAATTAATATGAACAAATCTTTTATATATATTCTGATATTCATTAATATTTTAATAATATAAATTTCATATGTAACGCCCCAAAAATTTAAAACCAAATTTCTGTGACGTCACTGCCGTGTTACCTCTCTTAAACTGTTGGCCAATCAATTTAAGATCAATAACACGTAGCCAAGTAACAGGAAGCCAATGAATCATAATACAAATCCAGAAAGGAAACCTCACATCATAACAGACGTCCGGCTTACAAGCCTTATTCATGCGACATAACAGTCGACATATCAGTCTCATCTCAACCTGTCAGAGATATTAAGTAACACACAAGACAGAACATAATGTACCGATCGGTACCACAAGCAGTACGAGACAAGGTAATAGAGTCATAGCATATTATTCAAGACAAGCACATAAGTCCACAACATGCTAATGCATCTCTAGGTAGATCACTCATCCCCAAACCCCACATCGTGCTCAGGCTCTGCGTCCTCCCCGGGAATATCTATACATGAAAACATAGCAAGGGTCAGTACAAGGTACTGAGCAAGAATAGAAGAATCGGCATAAGGGGAAACAAGAATTAACTTGATTCCCTAGAAATATATTTATACATATAGGTGAAGGTATATTCCGTTTTTAAACATTTATTAGGCATAACATAAAAATTGAGCAGAGCAAATAAGTAAACATCACACCGTCCCATACCGGTGCTTCAACCACAGCAAATAAGATGAATGATGGATGATGAGATGAAATGTTATGACCTAGGATGTCTATCTACCCTAAATGCAACACATAAGCATGTCTAGCGCGCACCTAGGTACCATGGTCGGTATTCCCTCCCATATAAGGGTCCACACCCCTTAATGGTCGAGAGACATACCCACAGTGCCCCCGCCGCGGACACTAACAGCTGAAATCGTGGCTTACGGCAAGCGGGTCAGGCAAAGGGTCATGAGCCCTCTCCAGCCAAAATCAGACTAGGATATAAATCCTTTCCAGTCTCAATATATCATCACAGATATTCACATATCATCACAGATATTCACATATCATCACAGATATTCACATATCATCACAGATATTCAGATTCAATTCAATCACTCATCTCGAGTGAAGTATTTTCTTTAAAATAAATAGCTTCAAAATCAGACTAGGATATAAATCCTTTTCAGTCTCAATATATCATCACAATTATTCACATTCAATTCAATCACTCATCTCGAGTGAAGTATTTTCTTTAAAATAGATAGCTTTAAAATAGTCTGGGCTCTTTGAAATATACTACTAGTTTATAAATGATAACTTTAAAAATAATAATACTTGAAAATAATAGTTTTTAAAAAGAATAATCCGGGCTCTTTAAAATAGTAGTTTTAAAATATTCCGGGGTGTGCCAAGTCCCACATTTCGGCACCAACACATAATCAGATTCCACACATGTCAATACGTAAATTACGTGTCATGACAAAATAAACAACTCACCACGAGTTAAGTGTCAAGGGTGTGCCAAGCCCCACATATCGGCACCAACATTCACATCAACATAGAAGCGAAACAAGACTCGATCTCAACTAAGGCATAGTAGATCACCGCTAATCGCAACTAAGTTCAAAGATTGTGAGCATAATGATAGTTATGGCATGCTAGAAGCATAAGAAGAACTAAGGAACACGAAGGATGAAGAATCGGAAAAACGAGCAAAAGAGACATGAAGACAGCAGAGACGGCGCGGTCCCCGCGCGGTCCCCGCGCGGTCTGGGAGTCGACCGCGCGCCCTGGACACGGACGGCCGTGCCGTTCGTGTCGCGCGCTACGCGCGCGCTAGCGCGCCGGGAGCGCGCCGATGCGACAGAATCGGTGAAAATGGCGATTTCCGGCCATTCCACCGGATTTGCCCCCCATTTAAGCCTATTTCTACCCTTGCCTGGTATTGAGGTGGTCCAAAATCTTCCAATACAGCTCCCCAACTCCTCCAAACACCAATACCAAGCTACATAACAAGAAATCAAGCTCCAAACATCAAAATTCATCCAAGAATATAATTTCTTGATCTTGAAACCATTTGAAGCTTTAAAACTGAAATTAACAACACCAAAATGGTCTCAAGTACTAACCTTAGCTTCCAAGACTGATTTGCAACTCCCAAGCAAGGATTTAACACAAATTCCAAGCCGATCTACAAGAATTTCAACCAAAATCATTCAATCCCGTCACTTGTTTTGCCCTCTTCACAAACCACCTCAAAACTCTTCAAAATCATGAATTACTATGAGGAAATTACTTACCAAAGGTAGTATAATGAAACCCCCAACTGATTTGGGCATAAAATCAAGGTTTTGGGAGGATTTGGCACCAACCCTAGCCTTCCCAAAAATGGTGACGGGAATGAGGGAAGAGAGGGGAAGAGAGGATGAGGAAATGGGTTTCCAACACCCAAAATCTGATTTTTAAGGGGTAAAATGGATCCGGGTCGGGTCGAAATGCGGGTTAAAAGGTTTACACTACTAGTCTTGACCACATTGCACCCATTTGAGCACTTGACTCTTATTATCTAGTGAGTTGAACTCACTTATTCCCCCACTTAAATCTTCATTCCCTATAAAATAATCCACACACCAAGTCTTTTGTTAATTAACCATAACTAAATTAAATTAATTATGAGTTAATTAAATCGGGGTGTTACATCATATATACACTGCGAATTCCATATAAATTGCAAATTAAATATATTTTAAAAACTAAAAATTGGGATTTCATATACACATTAATAAGAGTATATCTTTAATATGAATAAATAAATATGATGTGGAATGTACATTTTGATTACATCATTCACCACACCAAAATAAATATAACCAAAATTGTGACTAAACCTACACAAACATATCGACATTACAATATGATCATCGTATTGAAACATAAACGCAATATAATTCTTAGTTGCCAGTGCAAAACCTCATCCTAATAATCATATGGTGCAAAAACTGAAAATGCATATTCATGTCATAATAATCCTATGGTGTAAAAACTCAAAATCTATAAATAAATAATAAATGCAGCAATAAAATCTAAAATAAATAAAATACACCATAATAAAATATAAAATAAAAATACAAAATTTCAAACTTTATCTTTCAAATCTTTTTAAATGTAAATAAATCTCAAATGAATAAATACATAAATAAATGCAAAAATCTAAAATTAGTAAATTTAAAAATGCAAAATAATATAGATAAAATAAAAATGCAAAATCTTAAATTTCAAATCTTTCAAAAATATTTAAAAGTGAAGATGGTGGAAATTCTATATAAATTAGAAATTTCATATATTTCAAAAACTGAAAATCTTTAATGAATAAATAAATAAATGCGAAAATCAAAATTAATAAATTAAAAATGTAAAAATCTATAAAAATTAGAAATTTGAAATGGAGACACCACATTAAATTTAGGATGTGTTGTTCACTAATACTTTAATATATATATATAGATTAAAAAATTATCATGTACAGTTGACAGTGTTTATTGTTTTTATTTTTATAAACTTCAAGGTTCGTTTGAAACTTTTTTATTTTACTTTTTAAATGTATGTGTTGTTTGGAAGCTCTTTATATTTTTTTTTAAACATTGACACCTATGTATCGGCAAAGATGTGTAGGAGATCAAGCCACACAAATTACAAAGGGGGTAAAGGGGAGGGATAGAGAGGCTGGGTGGGAATCGAACCCCCAACGTATGATTGGAAGGCATGGAACATGACCACTTGGGTCAAGTCCCAATTCCCGACTCTTTATTATTTTTATTATTACTGTTATTTGATGGTGATTATAAAATTCGGATTTTAGAATTTTCAATTTTTTTATATCTAGCTTGATTGGTTCGAATTTTAGAGTTTTGAATTTTGTAATAGTATTACCCCACCCATTCGGGGTGGAGATGATATGTGATAACGATCGATAGTTCGCATAAATTATATAATAAACTATTGAAGTGTAAAACTAATCTGTTGACAAATACGAAATAATACACACAAATGTGCTAAATTTTGTACGAAATAATTCTTATTCAACAAAACATTTTGCCGAGCAATTGTATATATAACTAATTCACCAATTGTAACGCCCCGGAAATTCAAACATGATTTTCGCAAGCATTACCGTCGTACTAACTATCCTAAACTAGTGGCCAGCTAATTTAAAACAGCTAGTACAAGGCTGATGCTTGCGAAAATCATGTTTGAATTTTCGGGGCGTTACAGAGTGGTATCAGAGCCTGTGTGCTCTCATATTTTATTAAAACTTGTGTAGACATAGGTGGTGAGCTGTGTGGGGATTCATGTAGTGTAGGACTGCATTGTATTTACTATTGCTTTTGGTATTGCTCGTAATAGGTTATGTCACAGTTCAGGGAAACTGTGAGAGAATCATAATGCTCTAGTTGGGATCCCTATTCATCACGGTCATTCAGGCTATGAATTGCTTTCATGTTATTATTCTTATTTTCTATGATTGTACTTTGGTATGTTGGGGGTTTCTACTAACATTGTACGTATATTACTGCTACGTGTTTCTTCTTTACACTCTTGGTGGAAACCATTCTTATTGCAGGCTATGCCGCGATTGCTTTGTTTTCTCCAGACTTTCATGTCCATTAATGGCTACCAAATTCATATACTAATGTGGAGTACGATCGTTAGTGTTCTATCAGATGTTAGTGTCTCTGCCTTTGGGTGATAATCTTTCGTAGTGATTATATATGGTTCGGTGCAGTGTTGAGAATTGAAGGCCTTGAGTTTACGACGGTCCTGATGCTTTTGTCCAGATTGTTTGTGATGTGATTTCGGCACGGGTTGACTGGTTTGTCATTGTGCTATGACTAATGGTGGAGTTCTACGAATTTGTTTAGAGCCGTTGGGATAAATTGTTCTTACCATTCCTGCTTCTTTGGGCGCTTGCAAGCTAAATCCGTTATTGCTTGGTGTTGTTACGTAAGAGATACCTTGTTTATCTGTCTTAAGTGCGGGATCTGAGAGTAGTCCTATTGGCTGTCTCGAGTATCTCGGTTGTGTTTGTGTTTGGGAATTCTGAGAGATCACTTAGATAGGATTATACATATTTCATTCATTTATGCTTATGTGATTTACCGCCTTGGGCTGGTAGCCCTGTTTGAGATATTGGCATGCTGCCTAATTTTTTGTTTTGTGAGGCTTGTAGCCTTGATAAATTGCTGAGATTACTATTGTGTTGCTATGTGAGACTTTTTCTGTGCCTATGTGTTTTTACTTTATTATAGCTTCTGCATTAAACTTGATTAATAAGATAATCACTTTAGATTTACTCAGCCTTGTACTAGCTGTTTTAAATTAGCTGGCCACTAGTTTAGGATAGTTAGTACGGCGGTAATGCTTGCGAAAATCATGTTTGAATTTTCGGGGCGTTACACCAATAATTAATACATGAAATATTAATTGTTCAAATACAGATTATTAACCCCAATAGTTTAAACAATAATGCATTATTTAAACTTTAATGTTTATAATATTCATTCAATGTTTGGCCCAAATAATGTATTTAAGTTACCAAAAATTACGATATTACAAAACTTAATTATCACACCGTATTATAACTCTTTCATTAGACGTAGATAATTGAATTAAATAGAAACATTGTTTACATTTATAAAATTATGTACATAATTTTTTTAAACAATATATACAATATTTAGTAATTTATAATTAATCCAAAAGTTTAGCAAAAAGCGTCTTTAGGCAAAAAATTCCTGAAGCCTGTCAAGGCCGGGTCGGGGTACGTCGGACAACGGTATTTTATTGCAAGAAATTGTTGCTTCCATTGAGTCCTCCAGATCGGCTGTCAAGGCCGCTGTCATTAAGATCAATCTTACTAAAGCCTTCGATATGGTGAGTTGGGATTTCCTGTCGACTTGCTTAACAGATCTTGCTATCCCTGAAGCCTGTAAAGAGCTCATTCTGACTTGTGTCTCATCTTCTAGCTTCTCAATTTTATGGAGTAGATCGCCAAGTGGCAATATTAAGGCTCAACGAGGTTTGCGCCAAGGTGATCCGCTGTCGCCTTACTTATTTGTCATTGTTATGGAGAAGCTTTCTAAAGCTATTCTGGAGGCCACATCGCAGGGTCATTGGAAACCGCTGCATTTGAGCCATGGTGGGTTGGGTATCTCTCATTTAATGTTCGCCGATGATTTGATATTTTGTGCCGAATTGGACGCTGGTAGTATTTTTAGCATGGCTGCCGTATTAGCTCGCTTCGGGGGACGTTCCGGCCTACGTTTGAATGCATCCAAATCAACCGCCTTCTGCTCGCCCAATGCCTCGGCTGAGGACAGGGCCTTGTTAACAGATTTACTCGGTGTCTCAGTAAGCAGTGATATTGGAAAATATTTGGGTTTTCCCATCATCCATGGGCGATTGAAAATTTCTCACTTCGACTGGCTGATTCGAAAGATTGAACTGAAGCTTTCCTCGTGGTCGGCCTTCCTCTTAAATAAGGCAGGTCGCATAACACTGGCTCGTTCTGTTTTGAATGTGTTGCCAATTTATGTCATGCAGGTGCACTTGCTCCCCATTGGCGTTTGCAACCATATTGATAAAATTGTGCGCCGTTGGATTTGGAAAGGCGGTGCTGAAGGTCGTGGCCTTCACTTGATTAATTGGGATGTAGTCACTCGGCCACGGAAGCTAGGCGGGTTGGGAATTAAACGTAGTAGGGAGATGAACCTTGCTTTGACGGGGAAGCAACTTTGGCAATTTCTCCATAATCCAGACAAGCTTTGGGTTTCGGTTCTTCAGGCCAAATATAATATGGATCCTGGCCTCATGCAAAGCCCTCATTATCGAGCTTCCAAAGTATGGCGTTCCTTGGTGAAAACGGCTGAACTGTTCAAACGTGGTTATGGTATTCGTGTTGGTAATGGGGCTAGCTCGCTTTGGTACACGGCATGGTGGGATGGCCAGTATCTTGCTCACCGGGTTCCTTTCGTTGCTGTCCAGGACCTCACGCTATGCCTCAAGGATGTCATCTCCAATGGCAGATGGAATTTGGATTGTCTGTACTCATGGATTTCTCCAAATCTCAAGCTTGAAATTGAGTCATCACCTGCTCCAATTTTGAACGAGGATGTCCCTGATATTCTCCACTGGAAAGGCGCCACAAATGGGATTTATAATGTTGCTTCTGGATACAAATGGTTGAGCAAACCGAATGGAGACTCCCTCGGCTGGAGTTGGGTTTGGAAGGTTAGTATTCCTGAGAAAATTGGTGTCTTACTTTGGTTGCTTGGGCATGATGCATTACCATGCAATCACTTAAGATATCAGTGTGGTCTCGCCCCCAATCCGCTTTGCTCTATTTGTGGTGCGCATGTTGATGACTGGCGTCATGCCCTATTCCTATGCACATGGACTGAGCAGGTTTGGGTGAAGGCTGGCCACCACTTCCGCCCTATGATGGATCATCTCGACAACAGGGATGGTCGACACTGGCTAGAATGGGCATGGCGCACTTGGGGATCTATGTTTTTGGCCCTCTTATGGACGTTGTGGCGTGAGAGAAATAACCGGATCTTCCATGGCAAATGCTTGAGTCTGGATGCGATTTTATCCAAAGCAGCAGCCTTGAATCGCTCCTTGTTGAAGCGACATACTAGAAGTTCTACGCCAAGGATTCCGCGAGCTGTCCGATGGGTTGAGCCGGCAGTGGTCGGGAACGTCCTGCACTCGGACGGCTGTGTCTTGGAGTCTGGGAAAGTCGGGTTTGCTGCGGTATTGAGAACTCATTTTGGAGATTGGGTTGGGGCGTGTGGGGGCAGCCTGCGTGGTCGCCCGATCTTGGAGGTTGAGTTGCTCGGGCTTCATTTTGGATTACTTCATGCTGCTCATTTAGGCGTACAGTTAGCATTGTGCTATGTCGACTCTTTGGAGGTCATCCGCTTGGTTTTGGGCGAGGCAACGCCCTATCACTTATTTTGGCATCTAGTCAAGAAGGTTCGGGTTCTTCTTCAGAATATGCATGGATGCTTATTTCGTCATGTGTACCAGGAGGGTAATCAGGTCGCTGATTTGCTGGCTCGCTCTGTGACGAACTCGGAAGATTTTTACACTACATGGGCCTTTCCACCGGATGGTCTCTCAGATTTGCTCGCTAAGGATGCTGCTGGAGTAGTCTTTTTTCGTGATTAACTTTGTTTCTTTTTCCTTTTTTTCTTTCTTTCGCTTGCCTTTTCAGACTGATTCACAAAAAAAAAAAGCGTCTTTAGGCAAAAAATTCTAATCAAACAAAAAAATAGTAAATAATCACAAATAATTTTTTCTTTAAACTTAGATCATTGATTAGGGGTTCAGTTAGGGTGCTGCGGAAGATTCCGCAGTACATCAAGGCTTTCCATCTAAACCATTAAAAATGATCCAATGATTATAATGTAAAAAGAGTATAATTGTCATAATGAAAGTATAACCCTATATTTAGTATGTTATCATATCAACATAATATTTGGTAAATCGTGTCAAATATTTGATAATTATATCAAATATTTTAGATATTATTTTTTATATGATCAACAATCTATATATTATTAATACCATTAGTGGTCAACCAAGTCAACATTTAACGTGGTGTCTCCATTCTAAATTTCCAATTTTTATAGATTTTTGCATTTTTTTATTAAATTTATATTTTTGCATTTGTTATGTATTTACTATTTATTTATGTTAAAATATATATTGATTTGGATATGGAAATCCTAACTTTCATTTTTTAAAAGATATGAAATTATCAATTTATATGGAATTCCCACAATTTCCAATTATAAAAGATTTGAAATTTAAAATTTTGTATATCTGCATTGATTTATATTAGATTTTGGTTTTTTATTTATTTATTTTAGATTTTTGCATTTTTATTACAACAATTTTTATTTTTACCCAATTTTCAGTTTTTTAAAGATATAAATTTTTTAATTTATATGAAATTTCTACAATTATTAGCTTTTTAAAAGATTTCAAATTTCAAATTTTGAATTAATTTTTTCTATTTATTTTAAATTTTTGCATTATTTTATCCCACAATCTTTAATTTACCCAATTTTTAGTTTTAAAAGGATATGATTTCTTAATTTATATGGAATTCACACTATATCAGTTTTAAAAAGATTTGAAATTTGAAACTTCAATTTTTTCATATATTATTTATTTATTTTAGACTTTTGTATTTTTTTTTATTCCCACATGTTGTTTATTTGTTGAGCCTATATATACCACTCATTCTTATGCGTACAAGTTCCTATAATAAAATAATATATATATATATATATATTTGATAGTGATGAGGGTTGATTATTTTTTCTTTACGTTGTGGAACTGAGAAAACATTTATCGATAATTTATCTAGAAAATATTATGTTTAGCCTTTCATGGAAGATGTGATATTATGCTGCCGGTAGCATCCAGTGGAATATCACCCATACTCCTTCCAAGAGGTAGACTGATGCACCATGTGAAACCACATTTAAATGAGCTTAAATTGTACTAAAATATGTCCAAAATGAGTGCATTTTACCTTAATTCATTACACTTTTAGGTGTATTTCATGTGTTTTTACTTTTCAAGTGATCATGGTTCGATTTGGCTTATTTAGGTTAAATTTATCATGTTTTATGTGTTTTTAATAAGACTTTGCCAAACATAATGCATTGCAATGTTGTTTCGGGCATTTCAATGAAGAAAAGAGGGTGTTCGGAGGATGAATACTGTCAGATCCGGATTTTACAACTTTGAAATGTGCCCAGGAAGCGTCGGATCAACATAGCGGCGCCCAAACAAGCTTCGGAGCGCCAATGCACGCGCCAAGATTAGACTTAGAAAAATTCGGAGTTGAAATCTTCTCAGGAGGCACCACACGTGCTATGCGGCGCCCAAAAAGACCTCGAAGCGCCACCCAGGCACCGTTTCAACACTTAGAAAAATTTCAGAGATGAAAAAGCTTCAGGATGCGCCGCACATGCATGGCGGCGCCGGAAATGGCCTTCAAGCGCCACTTTTGGCGCCGAGATCTGAAAATGTGGAAAATCATCAGGATGCGCCGAGTCTTCTACGCGGCGCCTGAAACCTCTCTGGAGCACCACTTTATGCGCCAACATCGCGGTTGAGTAGTTTTCTAACCTCCCAGACTCGGTTTTTATCGCCGTTTCTCGTCATTTTTCTTCATCCAGACTAAGCCAGACTCATTTTCACGCCAGAAACTCTCTGCAACTTTGGAGAAGAAGGCCGATAACACTGAACCATGCCGGAGGAAGTGATCAGAACATCTTTTCTGATTGTGTTCTTCGCATTCTAGGTGTTGTTTTTCTTTTTCTCGCTTTGTAATGTTTAGGATTTGCTTTTAAACATAATTTCCTACTGTTTTCATGTTTGTAAACGGATTTCTGTATTATTCATGTTAGGAGTGATCTAGAACGGGAGTTTAGAATCACTTTTGAAGTATGAATTTATCTTTTATGGAAGTAATTTAATGATCGATGTTTGATGTTGAATCTGGATTAATCTGTAATGACGTTAGAATTTGAATTAGGATTGTTGTTCTACTGCATAAAATGGATCGATAGTTCTGTATTCTCTTTAATCTGATGTCTATGTCATTAATCTGCAATTCAGAATTGATCGATCTTTTCTATTATTCCATTTACAGTAATCTGGCAATATCCTAATCTGCTTAGATTCTAATATTAATAATATAATCCAATTTACCAAGTTTCATCAATATTTTACCATGTTTATTAGATTATTTACACTATTCTGCATATTTAAATGTTATAATCTAATTTTGTTATTTCTACTTTGCTAAATCGGGAGATAAGAAGTGGAAATTAGATTTTAGTAGCGGTCTTGGGAATAAATCACATTATAAATGGATTCTGGCATGTACACGCTAATTTGGGAAATGAAATGTGTCTTTTAATCGCTATAGGTAAATTTGTATGCTTGGGAAAGACTCAAATTTATGCATAGACTGATGATTGCAGAATGTTAGATAATTTAATTTGCTTTCATGAAGTCTGTTTTTACAAATTATAAAAATTAGGAAATTGGTATATATTTAATCTTTATAAAATAATTAAATCTGCTGAAATTGATCTTTTTAGACATTGGGAAATGCTAAATCATTATGCAATTTCGCTTTTATATAAAGATGGCAAGTTCTAAAACATTACAAGCATATATTTTTTTATTTTACTTTTATTATATTTAATTTTTAATCTGCTTTATTTTTATTTTAAATGCTATCATTTTAATTTAATCACCATTAGAATTAAACAAACTCTTTTTAAAATATAATATATATATATTATTAATGAACTTAAAATGACTAAGTTTTCTCCAGAATGAAATAATATTCTGAATTCCCTTGGGTTCGACCCGGTATTCACCGGTTTTTATTACTTGATGACAACCATCCGCTTGTGGTAAAATATGAGTAGTGAAAATCACTCATCATAGAACTACTTCTAGATTTGTTATTCCACAAGATTGTGATGAGAATTTTACCTGCAAAAAATTTATCCTAGAAAATTATTTAACCTCTATTCTCATTAAAACAAAGCTCATTATTTGGGATGAAAATTCTTGATTGGTAGAATGATTATGAGTCCATCTGAATTAACCAAATTCCCCATTCGATTTCGGAGGAAAACATTCCCACCCGCATTTTGTTTTACTATGAATACTAAAAAATAGTCAATTTCAATATTTAAATAAGGTTGAACTCTATTTTCAATAATCAGTTTTCACCCATATGTCAGTGATATATTGCAATATCTCGTGTCACTGGAAAGAGAAGACTCCAAGTATTAATATGTAATTGAGATGGATTAACTCAAAATACTACAATAAATATTGTTTACAATGAAAATTATATATGACAGAAATTTGCACAATGGCCATGGTAATTGGTAAAGCTGGTATTGATCTTGGAGATGTGCAATTAGATATTACATTTCCATATGAAAAATTTATAAACTCTACGGGAGATCCTGTAGCGACAATTGATGAGGGTACTTATACAAATATAAACTGCACAACTTCAAATCCAGACATTTTGAAAGATAGTATTATACGAATCCCTACCAATGAGATTGTTTGGTACAATCAATGATTATATCATGGAACTTATGCCTGCAAATAAAAATGTATACTTCCTCCATTTTTTTTATCCTTGCTTCGGACCCACAGTGCACACAGTCTAATGCACATTTCAAACCATTAATAACTCAATTTCGGTACAAGTAAAAATTCTAAAAGTTTGATATTGAACAACTACAAGACGAGACGAATCTAACAAGATCTCACTTGGCTATATGTTAACTTGTATAACTATGATAAAACTTTAAGTGTGAACAGTAGCATAATTGCCAATGGGGCAGGAATTTAAAAATGAAGGGAGTATATATAAGTTCTAGCCATATTTGTCAAAAGGATGAAATATAAATAATGCCAATGAATAAATTTCATTGGAATATCTAAACACAATCAATTGTTCTGAATTACCGAATCAGGAAATATAGTTGAATGATGGTTACATAGTAATGCTTTTAGTAATATAGATCCATCAAATAAATTATGCAATGAAAGTATATTGATAGTAACCAAGATGCGGAACCATAAAATTGAAGTTAAACTAACTTAGCTTGCGAGAACCATGAAAGTAAAAAATTCTTGATTGGTAGAATAATTATAAATTTATCTAATTTAACCAAATTCCCAATTTGATTTCAGACGAGAAAACTTTAACTCGCAGTTTATTTTGCTACGGTTATTAAAAAAAGTCAGTGTCAATCTGTAAATAATGTTGGACTTTATCTTTCAAAACCAGTTTTTAGCCATGAACAGTTATGTTGCACTATTTCGTGTCACTAAAAAAATGTAGCTCAAAGTAGTAATATGGAATTAAGAATTATTAACTCAAGATACCGCAAGAAATGTTGTTTACAATAAAATTTATATATGACAAAATTTGCAAAATTGATACTTGATGTAGCTGGTGGTAAATCCGGTATTGATTTTTTTGCGTTACAAAGCCGATATTGATTTAGAAGATTTACAATCAGAGATTTTGTTTTATTTTAATAACTAAATAAAACTTTAAGCCCTTACCAATAAGATTTTCAGCAATGAAATTTTCAACAAATCATGATGGAATTTTTTATATTATGCTTAATAGTTATATTTAAATTTTGTTTTATTTTAATTTTAATTTCAAATTAAATAAAAATATTATTTTAATAATTATTTTTATTGATTTATTAAGTTCGTACCGGACAAGCCACAAAAGCTAAAGAAGACGGTATAATTAAATTATATCATCATTACTCAAAATCATTACACATTTTTCATTACTCAAAATATAATTTATTATTATTTTATATAATATAAGTATATGTATTATATAAAACATATAATTATGCCCGTCGAGTCTCGACGGGTTACTTACTAGTACTAATTAAAGAGCGTAACAAATTTATTACGTATAACATTCAACTATGCAACCAAAAACAATTCAGTGATGATATAAAAAAATATTTCAGCGACCCAATGTAGAAGAATTCATCAACTCTACATATAAGAATTCAGCGACACTGGGTAGAAGAATTCAGCGACATTGCCTTGAAGAATTCAGCGATGTTACTAAATACAATTAAGAGATGTTACCAAAAATAATTCGGTGATGCTATCAAAAATATTGCAGCGACCAACATAGAAGTATTCAATGACTCTGCCTAGAAGAATTCAACGACACTGACTAGAAGAATTCAGCGATGCTCCCAAATACAATTTCAGCGATGCTACCAAAAACAATTCAATGATGCTACCAAAAATATTACAACGACCATACCTAAAAGAATTCAGCGACTACACCAAGAAGAACTCAGCGACTCTACCAAGAAGAATTCAGCGATGCTACCATATACAATTCAGCGACGTTGCCAAAAATAATTCGGCAACATTTTCATGAATAATTCAGCGATACAAAGAAGAACATTCAGCACCTTTTCATAACAATTCAACGACGTTTCATCAATAATTCAGCGATCGAGCCACGAACATTTTAGGTACGTTTTCATGAACAGTGCAAAGATATATATATATATATATCGATTGATGATATTGAACTGCATAGAGTAAAACTAGACTGAAGATACGATCAATTGTTTGTTAACAAAATTAAAAGGTGGCGATGTGCGAGAAGGCGGGAAAGGTGGCGGCCGAGAGTCTGAGACGGCGGAACCAGATATCCAAAGACGGAAGGGGTAGCGTGGAAAGGGTCAGGCGTAGCGTGGAAAGGGTCAGGCGCAAACTGACTGGAGTATATTTAGGAAATATTCCGGTTGGAGCTGCTCTCAGAGACCTGGTGGAGGAGATGGACAAAGTAGCCAAGGTCTGCGATTGGTTTCTCCCAACAAGAAAGTGGAGGAAGAATGGCTTCAGGTTCGGCTTCTTCCGATTCGCTAGTAAGGAGGAGGCGGAAAAGGCGATTAGGAAAACTAATGGAATGGAATGGATGGGGCAAAAGTTGATTGCCAAATGGGCAGTTCCTTGTTACACGTCAAGCAGGATGGGTAGAGAGGAGGTTAGGGGGAGAGGAGGGCGGTTCATTGGAGGGGAGGTTATACAATTGGAAAGGAAGAGAAGAGAAAGGATAGATAGACAAAGTGCATGGCGAGATGAACGAACATACTCGGAAGTGGTTAGAGGAGGCACGGAAGGGAAGCCTGGATTAGCTAACAGAAAAACTATCAACACGGTGGCCCTTGAGGTGGTGCAAGAAGACTTAGAGTGGTTGCAACGGTCAGCAGTGGTTGAGCTTAATAACCTGGAGGGGCTGGTTGAATTTCAAGAATGGGTGTATAGTACACACAAGGAGTGTGAAGATATAAAATACGGGGGCGGACAGGCGGTCGTGGCAGTGTTCACGAATGAGGAGTGGAGGGATAAGTTCATCTCGGATCTCAGGGATAGACATTTGGTTGTTTGGAAACGAAAATGGAATCACGGCCCGCTTGTGAGAAAACAACTTGTGTGGATTTACATTATTGGATTACCATTCTCGACATGGAGCTTAGCAAATTACAGAAGGGTGGTTGAAGGATGGGGGACGGTGGTAAATGTGGATCAGGAGACTAAGGACAAAAAGAGATTAGATCGTGTAAGATTATTGGTGGCTACACATGAAGGTGATACTATTCCAGAGATAATGGAAGTGAAAGTGGGAGGATTCCAGAAGTCCATCCAGATTGTAACCTGTTATGGTGACAAAGTCGTGGAAGAGGAGGTAGTCGAGGAGCAGCGGGAGATCCTACAGCAGAAGGATGAGTCGGGGAGAAGATCGGAGCAAGAGCAGGAGCCATCGGAGCCGACGAAGGAAGGGGGATCCAGGACTTGGTGTCGTGGGGAAATGGAACAGTCCACTGCATGCATACATGGGGCAAAGAAAAAACTTAATGCAATTACGGCGCTGAACAACGACATCATTATTGAGTGTGATAAAGATTCCCAGGAGAATACAGGGGGGGGCGATGGGCCAAGAAAAGGTAATAGAGTTTTCTGAAATTGGGCCTAAGGAAGATGGAGTGGGCCTGGAGTACAAGCAGCCAGAGGTAGTGAATAGTGGGGAAATAGCAGACATGGGCCTTGGGATAACATTAAGTGGCGAGGAGGGTCACATAGCTGATTCTGTAGAATGGGCCGAGACAAATAATTCACCTTGGGCCGGTACTGATAACTTAGGTTTAGAGAAATTGGATAATCAAAGGGACAAATCCATAGAGGTTGCTTATCTTTCTGAAGTGTCGAAGAATAAGGAGAGGATGCAGGGGGAGCAAACGCAGATGGATGGAGTGATTCGGATGAACGAGAGAGTGGATCAACTGGGGTGGTCGGGTAAAGCGGTGGGGATGGGGGACGGATGTTCAGGGAATTTAGTGGGGGTGGAGAGCGTGGATAGGGAATCAGAGGGCATGGAAAGAGGGGAAAGTGTCCAAGCTACGGAAAGGCTGGAGGAAATAGAGGTTGGATCTGTGTTGGAATCTAAAATCAAAAAAGCGGAGGAGCTAATGGAGTTGATGATTGCTGGAAGGTTAAATCAAAATAGGAGAGGCAGACCGAGAAGGAAAAGGGGTGGCAAACAGATTGAAAATAGGGCAATTGGGGAGAAGGGAGTCGGAGAAATGGGTTGTGACAGCTTTGCTCGACTAGAGTTCGCTACGATTCGGGTTGGAGATCGTGTCAAATTGATCGATTATACAGAAGCTGAGAAAATACTGGAGTTGGCGAAACTACTAGGCTTGGGGAGTAGATTGGAGAAGAAGAAGGCTGTTGCAAGAATCATGGAGGATTTGCTTGTATAGGCGAGCTGGTGGAAGCATGAGGACTACATATTCGTTATTATGGTGCGGATAATAACATGCAATTTAAGGGGACTCAATGGGGGAATTCGGAGAAGGGCGGTGTTGAGGATGTGCAAAAAGAACAAGCCGACTGTACTATGCTGCCAGGAAACAAAGATGGGAGAGGTACGGGAGAGATTAGTTAATAAACTGTGGGGGTCGAGAGGGAGTAACTTCTGCTTCCAACCGGCCATTGGAAATGCTGGGGGTTTATTGGTTATATGGGATGAGTCTAGGGGATCGTTTAGGGTCGAAGAGAGTGTGCATCAGTACATATGGATTAAAGGGAGCTTGAGAGGGATAGGGGGGGTAGTGAATATTGTATGTGTACATGCCCCAAATGATCGAAGGGAGAGAGCGATGTTATGGGAGATGCTACAGCTGAAGTGTAACACTGGTAATGGGGAGCTTTGGTGCATTGGCGGAGACTTCAATGCAGTGGCAATGGAGGGGGAGAGGTTCGGAGATAGTGTAGACAAGAGGTCAATCAGTGAATTCAGAGAATTTATAAATCAGATAGGACTAGTTGATATTCCTATGGGGGGAGGGCACTTCACGTGGATTGGGAGAGGAGGGAGAGCGGGGAGTAGATTAGACAGATTTCTGATATCCCCGGGATGGCTTTGTTTGGAGGGTGAGATTTCACAAAGGAGGGGCGAGAGTGTACTGTCAGATCATTATCCCGTAATTCTGGAAATGGGGGGGGGGGAGTCTTGGGGTCCAAAACCGTTTAGGTTCTATAACTATTGGATGGAAATTAATGGTTTCTCGGATTTAGTTGATGAAGTGTGGGGAGCGGATGACTCGATGCAGGGTGGCAAGATCTTTGGTAAGCTTAGATCATTGAAAAATAAGATACGTGAGTGGGAAGGGTACGGGGCCTCGGTGTTGGAAAATCGGATCCAAAGGTTGATGACTGAAGTGGAGCAGCTGGAGGAAAGCATGCAGGATGATAGAGGTTCAGGAGCTAACAGGGAGATTTGGCTTGGTAAACGAAAGGAATTAAAAATGATGTTCCTGGCGGAGGAGAGAAGATGGTTGCAAAAATCGAGACTGAGGTGGATAAAGGAAGGTGATCAAAATACACGATTTTTTCATACGGTGGCAGCTCTCAACAGGCGAAGGTCTTATATTGGAGCAATAAGGATAGACGGGGAGTTGTATGAGGATCCAAGGAACATCAAAGAAAAGGTTGTGGAACACTTTCAAGACCTGTTCACTAAACACAAGGATGATCTTTTCCACTTCGATAATCTGGGCTGTTCCAGCATCACTCAGGAAGATAGACAGCGATTGAATGGTCGGTTTCTGGAGGAGGAAATTCACGCAGCAATATGGAGTTGTGATGGGAGCAAGGCCCCAGGGCCGGATGGATTCAACATTGGATTTTTCAAACGGTATTGGGAGAAGCTCAAAGTCGATGTTATGGAGATTTTCAAGAATTTGGAAAGAACAGACAGGCTCCCTAAGGAAACGGGCAGCTCATTTATAGCTCTCATACCAAAGGTGGATGATCCGATTGAGTTAAAAGACTATAGACCAATATCATTGATCGGTTGTATTCAGAAAATAGTCACGAAGGTTCTAGCGAGAAGGTTGCAGAGCGTATTGGACAAGGTGGTGGGTGATTCCCAAATGGCTTTTGTGAGAGGTCGACAAATATTAGATGGTGTTCTGGTTGCTTCAGAGGTAATTCAATCTACTCAAGCTATGGGAAGGGCGGGCTTTGTGATTAAACTGGATTTCGCAAAGGCATATGACAACGTGTCTTGGAATGCACTCTTCAATCTACTGGAAGTTATGGGGTTCGGTGCGAAATGGATCTCCTGGATTAAAGAATGCGTGTGCAAGGCAGCAGCAGCTGTTCTTGTCAATGGTGCACCTACAACCTTTTTTAAACTAACGAAAGGATTAAGACAGGGTGATCCTCTTTCGCCTTACCTCTTTGTAATAGTGGCCGAAGTCTTGAATAAACTGATGACAAGGGCGGCAGAATTGGGGCTGATCAATGGATTGCCGACAGGTGCAAATGGGCCACTAATAACTCATCTACAATATGCTGACGATACCATCTTATTTTGTGGGGGAGAACTTCGGGAAGTTATCACTATAAAGAGAATACTGCAATGTCTGTCCTTAGCTACTGGGCTCCAAATAAACTTCCGGAAAAGCTGTTTAGTGGGGATAAATTGTAATAATGAAAAAGAAAAAGAAGCAGCGGAGTGGCTAGGTTGTGCAGTGGGAAGGTGGCCAATGACGTATTTGGGAATTCCGATTGGAGGAAGAATAAATGGTGTGGCGCTGTGGCAACCAGTCTTGAATCGGGTGGAGAGAAGATTGGCGGGGTGGAAAGGAAAAATGATGTCCCAGGCAGGAAGGTTGTGTATGATCAAATCAGTCATGAATAGCCTTCCGACGTACTATATGTCACTGTTCAAGATCCCTAGAACGGTTGCGGAACAATTGGAAAAGATGAAGCGAAGATTCTTCTGGAACGAGTGGGATGGGGCAAGGAAGCTACATGCGATCAGTTGGAGTAAAATTTGTGACCGGAAAGAGGAGGGAGGGCTGGCCATTAGACCTGTACAGGACTTTAATGAGGTTCTATTATTGAAATGGAAATGGCGCTTCGGAAAAGAAAACTCAATGTGGAAAAAGGTGATTGATGCTAAATATTACAACAAAGAAACACCATTGGTACCGGAATCAAGAGTGGGAAGAACAACATGGGGGAGGATTTGTAGTTCCTGGGAAAGCATGGAAGGGGCGGGCAGGGGCTGTTCTTTTCAAATACAAATCGGAGATGGCAAATCGACACGATTTTGGAAGGACCGATGGGTGAGGGGAGGGAGAACATTGGAAGAAATGTTTCCCCGGCTCTTTATTCTAGCTTCAAATAAGGGTGGGAAGGTTAACGAGTTTGGAGAATGGCAAGGATTTGTATGGGAATGGAAAATAGATATGAGAAGAATCTTATTCGATTGGGAGTTGGAATTGTGGAATTCTCTAATGAGGGTGCTTAATCATCATAAACCCTCTATGTTTTTAGCTGACAGAGTAGTGTGGAGCCAAGAGTTGCATGGTCAATTTTCTACATCACTTTGCTGGAACAGATTACGAGAGAGGGGAGATGCCGAGGAAGGGTGGGTATGGCAGCGTTTGTGGGGAGTCAAATGTCCGAATAAGGTGAGACTTTTGGTGTGGAAGATCCTTCATAAGGCACTGCCGGTTCGGGATACCCTTGTAAATAAGGCCCATTTACAGGTGAGTAATATTTTGTGCCCATTATGTGCAGCTGAAAGCGAGACTGTGGACCATCTTTTTGTCAAATGTGCATGGGTTAGTAAATTGTGGTACAAAGGGGCGGAATGGTTTGGAGTTGATTGGGTATTACCAAATGACGTCCAATGCTTATTAAAGGGTTGGTTGGATTTTGATCCTAAAAATGGTGTTAAGGAGGTGTGGAGGTTGACTGGAATGTCAATCATTTGGGCTATATGGAAGAAGAGGAATGATGTAATATTTCAAGGGAAAGGATTTGAATTTGAAGAGACAGTAGAGGAGATCAAATGGAGAGTGGGCATATGGTGGAAGGCAGTAAAGGGTGATGTAGATTCGAGTATTGTCTGTCTGGATGGCAACTTTCCACAGGCAATGGCAAGTACAGGGAGAGGGCGGAGAAAGAGACCAAGGCAGGGATTAGTTTGGACAAGACCAAAAGTAGGATGGTGGAAAATTAATACTGACGGATCATCAATGGGGAATCCGGGTCCAGCCGGGATAGGTGGCGTTATTAGAGACAAAGATGGGCAAGTCATATATATTATGTCAGATAGCATTGGACACACTGACTCAGCGGAGGCAGAGCTAACAGCCATAAATCGAGTGTGCCAAGCACTCATTCGAGATCAAGGTTTCCCACTACCAAGGCTAATATTCGAATGTGACTCGAGCAATGTGGTTAGGTGGATAACAGAACCGGGAAACATTCCGGGAAGGATGCTCGACCTACTTGCACCTATCCTTGTAGTTCTGAACTTTGCTGGACAAGTGAATGTTCAGCATATATTAAGGGAAAGAAATGAGGTTGCGGATCAATGGGCTAGAAAAGGGGCAGCAGGGGAGGGAGGAGTGGAAATGTGGCTTTGATGCATAAAAGTAGGTTGATGACAGGACGGGAGGTGAAGTTGAATGGGACGATTAGTGGAAGTAGAAGGAAATACGGATGGGAATGATCAGGGGTAGGTTTTCTAGGGGTGATGGCCTGGGGGTGCAATGAGGAAGGAGGGGGAGAAAATGGTGATAATCTTCTAAGCTGACTAGGTTCACAGGGAAGGGAGAACAGGATTTTGTAGCTGCATCACTGCTTTTTCTTTTTCTTTCATTTGATTTTCAGGTTACTGCTGCTGTTCGCAAGCTCGGATTTGGCTATACCTTAGCTACTGTTTTCAGGGCTGCTACGAATGATCATACATTGCAATGTTTTAGCTCATCAGATGGTGGAAGGCTGGGGACGTGGAACATCTATTACTACTCACAACGCTGTCCAAGTAAGTGCGGTATAGTGAAGGTTCTTTCCAAGTCACAAGATTTTGTTTAAAATCAGTGGGAGATGGCAGTTGTATGCGGAACACCCTTTGCTGATTGCCAAACGGAGCCGGTGAGACCTGTCCACTAAAATCTTTCAATAATTCATACGTGTTGGGCATGTTGATATCCTATAAATTGCTTAAACTTTCATGCTGAACCTACCTTTGAGTCTTGTCGATGTATTGGCTTTGATAAGGGCACTGGTTGTCTACCCTTGTACCTTCCCTTTCCATTTTTCTCATATTGCCCCTTCTGTTCTTTGTCCTGAATCCCTTTGTGTCTCCCTTTCTGTCACTCCCCACTTTGGTTCCTCTAATTCGAAAATATTCCTCGGCTCAGTTTTGAACTTATCCCACAGTGTAGAACAGTATTCTCCTTAGCACTCAGGTGTAATTTTCTTCTGGTTGCTTTAAACTGACACTAGAATGGGCATGGAGATGGAAGGTTGTCCTTGTGGTTTATGTAAGGTGATATGATCGGATGTGTACCGATGGGTAGTGGCTCTAATAGATTTGAAGAGCTGCCGTTTTGAAAAAGAAAAAGAAAAGAAAAAAAAAAGAATAAAAGTAAAAAAGAAAAAGAAGAAAAAGAAGAAAAAGAAAAAAGATTGTATAATTGGGGATATGTTTTAGACAGTTCTGATGCTGTCAAATGATATATTCATTGTTAATTGTGGAGCTTTCATGTTAAGAGTGGTTTCTGTTAGAGGATAGTGGGTAGGGGATGAGCCTGGTGGAATTTATGAGGTTGGGAGAGTTTCTGATTTTGTCTGTCTCAGCATCCTTTGCGCAAATCTTGCTTTTCCTTTTTAGTCTTTGTCTTTGGATCCTATCATTTGCATCCAATTGAGCAGATACATATTGCCACCTTTTCATCCTATTCTTTGATCTTCTAACCCATTTTCATAGCTGTGCCCCTTTGATTGGCTTGATGCATTGGACTTGATCATTTGTAGGGGATATGTGATGTTCAAGTTTTATAGGATTGTCAAGGTGTTATTTACACGTGTGAGTTATTGAAAAAAGATGGTCATTGTGGAGGGGACCAAATGTGAAATTTGATGAAGAGAGTTCTATGTAGTGTTCTGGATATGTTTTGCTAGGGAGGGTGTTGTTGTGAAGCAAGTTTTTGGGTTGGAGACTTGGCCTACCACTCGAGGAGGCCCATTCGCTTATGGCTTGATGTAAAAACCGGAGCTCTGGTGGATTCTGTGCTAGATGATTCGATGATTCCTTACTGGTTGATAAAGACTTGCTCCAAGATGCTAAACTTCATCATGAAAGGGTCCTGTTGCTGTTTCTTGATGTTTCATGTGGTGGATATATTTTTCCAGTTCTTCATTTTACCGCACTGCTGCTTCCTGTTGCTGCTTCCTGAGGCTTCATGTAGTGGAAATTTTCTTCCTGTTGCTGTGTACTTTTCCTTAGGGGGTTTTCCTTTTTTCATGTTGCTGTTGTATGGTTGCTGTACTGCCGCCTACGTGCTTGTGGTGATTGGTGGTAGTGGCTCTTTTGTGTGGTTAGACATTTTGTCCTTTTATAAGGCAATAAAATCTTATTCCTAAAAAAAAAACAAAATTAAATATAGCAAATTTACTATTTTAACCTTCAAGTTTATTTCAAACATCAATTTGCAAATTGAATCAATGGTTGTGATGTACCACAGTACATCAAGACAAAATAGGTAGTCGCACCCTAACGGAATTGCATTGATTAGATCATTTTTTTCTTTAAAATTATGCATACCTTCAATATATATAGATAATTGAACCCAATTGATATGAAACAAATACAATATTTAACTAAAAAATATCTTAAGTAAATAAATTATTTATATTACATAATATAATGGACAATATATCACTCAATAAAGATTAATTGCTTAATATCAAACTTTATTAAAAAATGGAGTGTAAATATTTTTTCCAGAATAATTTTCACATTATTTTTAATTCAATTACAATTTTTTTAAAAATATTTTATATATGCATATTTAATTAATTTTAATAAAAAATAACTAATTTGCATTATTATATTTTCAACCATGAATTTATATATTTCTATATCTAGTATTTTATTAAAAATGTATTTTTGAAATCATTTTTCATGAGATCTTTCAAGGCTCAATAGTAATTAATTATAAAAGGAAAGTTTTTAGGCAATATTAATAAGATCAATAGGTTTAATACTCCGTATATTATAGATTGTCGAACTATCATTTTTTTTTGGGTTATTTACTACTACCTCCGTCTCAGTATAATTGTTACGCACCATTCCGACACGCATTCCGATGCATATTTTTAACGGTTAATAACTTAAATTTTGTACAACGAAAAGTTATAAAAAGTTGATTGTCTAAAACTACAAAATTAGACGAATCTAACAAAATCTTATTTGACTATATTTTTTCTTACATAACTATAATAAAAAAAAATTGAATCAAAATTAAACAGTGAATAGTGTCAAAAAGTCAAATGTAATAATATTTGTGGGACGGAGGAAGTAGTAAATTTAAAATTTTACATTAGTTCGAATTTGAACAAAAAAAATCCAAAATACTCACCCCCAACAAATATATAGTACTTATTCAATAAATTTTTTTTTTGCTGAACAGCCTATACAGGCTAGGATAGTGGTGGGAGCCCATGCCACACAATTACAAAGGGAAAAAGGGGAGGGATAGGGGCCGGGTGGGAATCGAACCCTCAACCTTTAAGGTTGAGAGCCAGAGACTTAACCACTTGGGCTAAGTCTCAATCTCCTCTTATTCAATAAATTAATAGTGCTATTCCAAAATAAAAATAAATTAATAGTCCACTACATGTACTAAAATGGATCACAATAATACACACACTCCATTACATTTACAACAATTCCCAACGTACATGTCTCTTTCTAACATTGATATTTCCATCATATCTCATTCACTGCGACAATACTCCCCCAAACAAACAAATTTCCATTACAGGAACAGGAGTACAGGACCATCTCCTCCCAAATGGAGTAATAAAGAAAAATTTATACTTATGTGCCTAATTTATTAAGTACTTAAATTGCCGCCAAGTATGTCAATTATAATTGAGTTGTATGTTAGTTCAATTATGTCTCAAGTTAGTTCAATAGCATATGGTATCGTATGATGAGACATAAATAAAGATAGGGAGCAGGTTCCTTAAACTTAATAGCGGTGAAAGTGAAACATGAAAATTTATTCAATACTTAGGGTCCGTTCCGCACGTCGCAGCTGGAGCTGTAGCTATCAGTTTTTGCATAAGTGTTCGTGTACAAGTAGCTATAGCTGTCAAAAATTATAATTTAAAGAGAAACATAAATTAAATTTGGAAAGTAGCTTCCAAAAGTTCCCAAAAAACTACATCTTCTAGATTCTAAAAAAAAATTTCCAAGTGTACAGAATGAGGCTTTTGTTTTGAAATAAAAGCTAAAACTACCAAAAGCTCCCAAAAACTGCGTGTAGAACAGACCCTTAAACGCTTACTTTAATACTACTAGCTACTCCCTCCGTTCCTTTTTATTTTAGAAACAAAAAAGCGTTCCAAAATAGTTGTCACTTTCTATATTTATATCATATTTTTCTAATATTACTCTTATCTTTTCATAAATATTACTCCTAAAATATTGTGCAATATCTTTCTACTTCAATTTTACTTTTTTATAGAGTAGGGGTAAAAGTGGAAAACTAACCAATAATAATGATATTCCTTGGTATGTGTGATTTTTGCTAAAACGACATCTACTATTAAGGAACGGAGGGAGTAGTTTCAAAACCGATTTTTTGTTGGATTGTGTGTGGTATGTATGAGTTTGTGTACCCATTTCCTTACCAGTAAAGGATAGCAGCACAACATATCTGCAACAATTGGGAGTAAAAAAGAGAGGTAAAAGTCATGGATTACTCCAGTTCCAGTATTTACTTTTCAAGATCCCATTTTTCTTTTACTACTATTTGTTCAAAATTTAAAGCCAAAGATGGAGATGGTCTTGGTTGGTTGGAAGTTAGAGGTTGAAGTTGGAATCCCCACGCCCACCAAGTCTCTCTCTCTCTCTTTTACCCACCCACCGCCCACTCCACTTTAATCCCCATTTTCTTTCCCTCGCTCTTACCACCACCACCGTGTTTTTTTCTTTTTCTTCTCCCACTTTAATCCCCATTTTCTTCCCCCTCTTATCACCATGGTGTTTTTTTCTCCCCACTTTAACACTATCCATTCTACTACTACTCCCCATAGCCAAAAGAAACAACAAAAACTATGCCCAAGGGTATGGGTTACCACTTTATGGAATGCTGCACAAGGGGTCACTCACACCTATAAATAATTTCTTGAAAACAGGAATAGTTGGGATTTTAAAGCCTGTCCTCACTCCTCGTCCACACGTGACCATAAAGCTAATAGTAACTCCTTTCTCCACACCATATCCCTCCCCTCCTGTTTCTTACACACAGTGCTGCTGCAGACGCGCATTGGAACAGGAGGACTACAGTGGTGCATAGGTTTTAGGATTAATAATGGGTGTGATTGATTAATTGAGAGTTTTCAGATTAGTCTTGTTCCTCTTCTATCTTGACATTGATTCTGTTCTGTCCTCCATTTTTCTGTGTTTTACTACTACTATACTCCATTTCGTAGGAGTTGTGTATTCAATCATGCATATGTGAATCCAGACAAGGACTTCTCCTGTCCGGCTGTCCCCACCGCCTCCTAACACTTGCTCTTCTCTCCCAGCTGTCTTTCACTCTTCTCTCACACTACTCCTACTACTACTACTACTATTATATAGCCTCACCCCCCAATCCCCTGCCTTGCTCTCAGAGCCACCCAAATATGGAGATTATTACCACCTCCAAATTCCCTGTTTTCCCACCAGTAACCCTCTTCCTAGTCCTCTCCTTGGTTCTATGTACTCTCGCCGTCGCCGACAGGAAAACGTACATAGTTCACATGGCCAAATCCGAAATGCCCCCCAGATTCGGTGGCCAACACGCTCGATGGTACGACGCCTCCCTCAGGTCGGTTTCCGACGCAGCGGAGATGATTTACAGTTATCAGAATGTATTCCATGGATTCTCCACGCGCCTCACGCCCGAGGAGGCGCGTGCCATGGAGTCCGTGCCGGGGATTCTCGCCGTCCTCCCGGAGATGAGATACGAGCTTCATACCACGCGGACGCCTTCCTTTTTGGGCCTCGATCAGAACTCCGCGCTTCTTCCGGCCTCGGATTCAGGGAGCGATGTCGTCGTCGGGGTTTTGGACACCGGTGTCTGGCCGGAGAGCCCGAGCTACGACGACACCGGTTTCGGGCCCATTCCGAGTTTCTGGAAAGGGGAATGTGAAGTCGGGACGAAGTTCACCAAATCCAACTGTAACAAAAAATTAATCGGCGCCAGATTCTTCGCCAGGGGCTACGAAGCCACCCTCGGCCCGATCGACGAATCCAAGGAGTCCAAATCCGCTCGGGACGACGACGGCCACGGCACCCACACGTCTTCCACCGCCGCCGGATCCGTCGTCTCCGGCGCCAGCTTATTCGGGTACGCGGCGGGGACGGCCCGCGGGATGGCGCCGCGGGCTAGGGTTGCAGCGTACAAAGTCTGCTGGGTCGGCGGGTGTTTCAGCTCCGATATTCTGATGGCCATTGACAAAGCCATCGACGACGGCGTGAATGTGCTGTCGATGTCGCTAGGCGGTGGGACGTCCGATTATTACAGGGACAGCGTCGCGATTGGGTCCTTCGCCGCCATGGAAAAGGGCATACTGATCTCCTGCTCCGCTGGCAACGCTGGTCCAGGAAAGTACAGTTTGTCCAACGTGGCCCCCTGGATAACCACCGTCGGCGCCGGGACTCTGGATCGTGACTTCCCGGCGTTTGTCAGCCTCGGGAACGGGAAGAACATATCCGGCGTGTCGCTGTACAAGGGGGACTCTCTGCCGGGGAAATTGGTTCCCCTGATTTACGCCGGGAATGCCACCAACGTCACGAATGGGAATCTTTGTATGACGGGGACGCTCAATCCCGACAAGGTGAAGGGCAAAATCGTACTTTGCGACCGTGGGATTAACCCTAGGGTTCAGAAGGGGTCGGTAGTCAAATCCGCCGGAGGAATCGGCATGATTTTAACCAACACCGCCGCCAACGGCGAGGAATTGGTGGCGGACGCGCATTTGCTTCCCGCCACGGCGGTCGGCCAATCCACCGGCGAACAAATCAAGCAGTACTTATTCGCCGACCCCAATCCAACCGCCACAATTCTCTTCGAAGGAACCAAGGTCGGAATCGAGCCGTCGCCGGTGGTGGCCGCGTTCAGTTCCCGTGGACCAAATTCAATCACGGCGGAGGTACTGAAACCGGATTTTATCGCGCCGGGAGTAAACATCCTCGCCGGGTGGTCCGGAGCCGTTGGTCCCACCGGATTAGCCGAAGACGAACGGCGCGTGGGGTTCAACATCATCTCAGGCACATCAATGTCGTGCCCCCACGTCAGCGGCTTGGCGGCTCTTCTCAAAATGGCGCACCCGGACTGGAGCCCGGCGGCGATCCGATCGGCGCTGATGACCACGGCCTACACGGCGTACAAAAACGGGAACCAGATCCAGGACGTGGCCACCGGCAAACCCTCCACGCCGTTCGACCACGGAGCCGGACACGTGGACCCTATATCCGCCCTCAATCCAGGCCTCGTGTACGATTTGGAGCCGCAGGATTATTTAGATTTCCTCTGCGCATTAAATTACACCGCCACACAAATCACCAGCCTCGCCAGGCGCAACTTCACTTGTGAGTCCAGCAAGGAGTACAGTGTAAATAACCTAAATTACCCCTCATTCGCGGTCTCCCTGGACGCCCAAACGGGCGGGACTTCTGCGCCCACGGTGGTCAAACACACGAGAACTTTGACTAACGTGGGGCCCGCGGCGACGTACAAGGTCGCCGTTACGTCAACGTCGGATGCGGTGAAGATCTCGGTGGAGCCCGCGTCTTTGACTTTTGGTCAAACGGGGGAGAAGCAACCGTACACGGTGACGATCACGGCGACCGCAAAACCGTCCAATACGAATGAGTTCGGCAGAATTGAGTGGTCCGATGGGAAGCATGTGGTGGGGAGTCCAGTGGCAATCAGTTGGACGTAGGAGGGGCAAAATGGTAAAATCAGTTGGTTTTTAGTGATTTTTCTGTTTCTTTTTAAATTATTATGGTTAAAGCCTTGTTTGTCTGTTTCTGAATTATATCCATCCAGCCAATTAAACCACATGAAGCAAAAGGGTTGTAATTTGGCAATTCCTGTGACAACTTTTATTTGGGGATATAGAAAAAAATGGAAAAATTCAATTGGACATTAAAAATGTTTTTGATTATTTATCCTTTGATCCCTAAAAACTTGTTCTGGGAGGTCCGTGGAGCTCAGCACCATTGCAATTTTGATGGGGAAGATTCATGTGGTGTTGGGGGCCTGGGAGTTTCAAAGAATGATTCCAATAGACCCCAACAGTCTGGACGTATATACTGTTTGACTTTTGTCTCATGGCATCATGTGTTCTAAACTCCAAAAAGGCTAAAATTATTGTTGCACTTCAATAATTGCAATTAGATTCGTTAAAAAACTACAATTTCCATTGATATAACATCATAAGATTCATTTAGAGGAAGGGTGGCTGTTAGTATGCAGATATCTGCACTGCACACAATGAAAATAAAATTCATTTTTGTGATGTTCAAAAATTTTGTGATGAATAAGATATTTTTTGTGATGTTCAAAAATTTGTGATGTAGAAAATATTTGTGATGGAAATGATTACTTTTATGATGCCAATAGATTTGTGATGTTCATTGGACAATATAAACATCACAATAAAGGGATTAGACAACACAATTAAAAAAACTGCACATGGCAGATGAAGCTTGAATGTGTACCGGAACTTTACTGAGAGGAAGGGTATTGTTACACTTCAATTATTGCAACAAGCGTCGTTAAACATTGCAATTTCCATTGGAATAACATCATTAGTTTAGATGGAAGGATTTAGGAATTTATTTTAATTGAATAATACTCCCTCCGTTTTTTTTTTTTGTTTGCTACGGACCCACGCAGCACGCAGTCCAATGTACATTTTAAATCAGTAATAACTCAAGTTCGGTACAAGTAAAAATTCTAAGAGTTCGATATTTAAAAACTACAAGACGAGACGAATCTAACAAGATCTCAATCGACTATATTTTAACTTGAATAACTATGATAAAACTTCAAGTCAAATTGATTGTGTGAATAGTGCCAAATTCTCCGGCGTAGCTATCATTTAAAAACGGAGGGAGTAATAAATAAATTATTAACGATTTATTTTTTTCATGAATCAAAGAAAGTTTTGGTCTCCCAAAGTATGGTTAGATAATGATTTGCCCGAACCTTTTAATGTTAAAAAATTTATTATCACTTAAGTTAACTGTTGTTTGTATTATTAGTAAGATTTTTTTTTTTGCCTCTTGTACTTATTAGTAAGATTTGTTTTTTGTTTTGGCATGTAGTGAGGCCATATCGGGTATTTATTAGTAAGGATTTAATAATGTATTTGAATTCTACAGTATTTATTTAATTATTATTATTATAAAATGAAATAATTCTTAAATTAAATCATTTGAAATTACCTTTTACATCCACTAGCTTATTTGACCCGCGCGTTGCGCACGGGTGTGTTGTTTTCGTTCTTATTATTAATAGAACTAATAATTTTTTAATTGAATGAAAAAAATAAATACGTAGAAGTTTAGAGTTTAGAATTTGGAATTCATGATGAATGATAGTTTTAAATTGTGATAGGTTTGAGTAATGATTTAAAGTTTAGAGTTCTTAAAAGTTGAGGGCGAATAGAGTTCAAAGTTTAACAACCAGTTTGAATTTCATTGTTAAAATAGAAAACATTTATTATTTATCAAGCTAATAGCATGTCAACTATTTAATTCAGCCGGGCTTTCCATCTTCTAGAATTATAAATTCAAGCACTTCATCTGCCAATGCTGGATAGTCTTTTCTCAAATATTTAAATAATGTAGTATATGTAAAGGAATCAAGTTGAATTCCTCGATCGAACAATTCCTTGTACAACTTGAAAACCTACTGGTAATAGTACACATTCATTAAAATGGTGTATGTGTACTTATTAGGAGATACTCTTTCATTTGCATTTCAGAAAGCAGCTTATAAACCTCATCTACTTTTCTAATTTTGCAAAGGCCATACAATATAGTAGTATTATATGTGATCACATTCGGGGAAATACCTTTCTCCAGCATTATTGAGAAATATACAAATGCTTGTTCTAATGGTTCTTCAACAGCATGTACATTAATTAATATACCTTTCGACATCTTTAACGTGCCCAACACACACCATTTTACCCATACAACAATTAAATCACTGAAAGAATATTGGCCACGATCTTTCCTACTTTCAAATATTTTGTTCTTAAACTCAGTCCAGGGCAATAACAAAGTCTAACATAAATATAATATTAATAAATAAAAAAAGGTCAAGTAACCAGACCAAACTGTTTGCATTTTATTTAGAGAAATTCTACTCAAATTTTTACATTTATGGATTTGAATAAGTTTCACATATAAGAGTTCCATGCGGCTTTCTGGCCGAAACAAAAATTTTGCTTAAAACACACTAAATTACCCTTTCGAGGGCGTTAAATTTCATGGGGAGGGAGACTAAACTCATTCATGTTTCAACTGTAATTGGATAAAAGTAATTAGATATCGACATCCCTTACTTAGGAAAATCATAGAAGTACAAAAAAATGACACAATAGAAGTCATATACCAATATTTCATAATTCATTAGACAACACTACTTATATTTGCATGCTTATTCACCTGGAATCTTGCAAATAAAGATCACAGTTGAGTGATCTATTAAAAGTTATTTTATAAAAGAGGTTTAGGGGTGTTATACCTTATGGGGTAGGTGAACATCAAACAACATTGGTCGGTGGAATAGGAAGATGATCCAACTATGAAGAACGGACAACATCAATGGAATTTGATTTTTATTTCGAATGAAGTTGCAACGGGGCTGAGTTTAGATGAATAACAAAAAATTAGAAACATATACATCATGAAAAACAATTGAGAATAATACGGTAATTTTGCTTCCCCCTCATCTCTTTACACATCTATGATCTATGATCTGCCATTTGCTTCTCTAATCCACCATAAAACAACTTCCACCACCAGAATTTAGATTTATTCTGAATATATAAATGCAGTAAACGCCTTAACATTTGCATTTATTTCTATTCCTTCTGGGATTGATCGATTGAATTATCTGTCATGTTCCCTCTTTACTTTTTTATTTTAAGTAAAGCAAATCATGTACTTCCGTGTCAGAATTTCAATTATATTGATAGAGTTAAATTGTTGTTTCTATTCAATTCAATGCTTTGTTTTATCTATTTGAGAGTAAGAAATTAAGTAAAACAGAAAAGCTATGTGATATATTTACATGGCTGCCAAGATTTCACTCCCTTTATCCCTTTATAATTTGTTTAGTATGAGCTCTCATGATCCTTTCTTAGCTTGTATAGAATGTTCAGTAAAAAACTACATTATTTTTTTATTTGAATATGTAATATTATGCGTTCCTTTTTATTATGTTATGTTATGGATATGAATTAGTTAATACTTTAAGAATAATAGTATTATATTATTATATTTTTTGTCTGAATATAATATAATGCTATATTTTGTATTTACATTATGCTATTTTTTTTTATAATAATATCGATATATATTGAGTAATAAGTGAAATGAAAACTTTAAATAATTTTTTGGTTAAATTTTACTATAATTGATTAAAAAATTAGATTTAATTATTAAATATATGTGTTCAAAATATTTTTTGAACAATTATTTTTTCTTTATATTATGTGGTTTATTAAAATTATTTTCTTATGACAAACAGTAGTTGGCTTGAGTGGACTTTGTGTATGCAAAAAACTGTTTTAGAAGAGGCGTCCTTAATTGCCCGTGTGGCTTGGGGATACCCAGGTTCTCCAAGAATTATTTTATTACGATAAGAATTAAATTCAAAATTAAACCTAATACCAAAAATTAGGATTAAAATTTGATTAAAATTTTTTTATAGCAGAATAATTTCTTTTAAATATATATTTTAATAAATTAACTAAAGTTAGAATTAACTAAATTTTTAATTTATTATATTGATTTAGATGAGTACTTATTAATAATTTAATTTTTCTTTAGCCTGTATAGGTTGCGCATAGCAAAAAAATACTTTAGGCTCAAATTTTAATACAATGAATATAACATTGAATATATATGTCTATATTCAATTAAAAAGTTTATAATATACATGTTTAATTAAATATTTATTAACCATCAAATATATTATAATTTGTTTGAAATTTATATCTTTTGAAAATATATAGAAAGATTTTTTAAAGATTTGTTTGTAATATATTATAGATTTATGATCTAAATATAGTATTAAAAGTTGATGATATGGCAAGTATGATTAATCAGCGCTGACGTGTATCATGTATGATTAATCAGCGCTCACGTGGATTAATTGTAGCCATTGATTAAAAAATGATGGTATAATTACTGATAAAACCCTAAATATTAAAAAGATTTATTTATATTGAATAAGGACAATACAGTCTGCACAGGCCAAAAAGTATTCAGGATTTATTATATAGATTATTATGAAGTTTAATTTCTGGGTGTCTTAATATTTTATTAAATGATTTTTTTGGGGTGACATGTACATTTAATTTACTCAATTGCTTGTAAGATCATTCAATCTATGATACAAGATTCAAGAAAATGACCGATTTGTTATTATATTAGATGTGATAGGAAAACTTATAAAATGACACATTATTATTATTATTATTATTCTTATTCTTATTATTATTATTATTATTATTATTATTATTATTATTATTATTATTATTATTATATTAGATGTAATAAGAAAAAAAATTGTTGGACAATCATATTCCTAGCTATGGGAAAATTATTGATCCCATTGAAAATGGATCTACTCTATACATATAGTAGTAGTTTTGATTTTAGCCTTCTAGTGCTTTACTTTAGTGGGTTTATCATCTACAGTACGTCATATAATTTCGCTGAAGGTTTGATTCTTCAATGCAACATTTGTTATTTGAGATTAGCAGACAATATGAAACTCGTGTTGGTAAAACTTCAATAAAGTTAAACTCTTCATCGCTAACATAGTATAATTCCAGTGAAGAAATATGAAGTACTATTATACTCCTCCGTCCAGTTAAATATGTCTCATATTGATTTTTTACACTGTGTATGATATATGTTTGACCTAACTTTTTGTTGCAATTATATAAAAAGAAATATAGTCAATAATTCGTCTTTTCGCATAGTTTTGAAATATATATTTTATATAATTTTTACTTCTATAAATTTTAATATATAACATGTTAAATAAATACATTAAACTATATGTCCAGAAATTTTGAGACATAAATAACGGAACAGAGGGAGTATATTACTCCATATATTATACTTCCCGTCTCACTATTTTTATTACGGACCCACTCAGCACATATGCCGATATACATTTTTAACGGTTAATAACTTAAATTGTATACAACGAAAATTTATAAAAAGTTAATTGTCTAAAACTACAAGATTAGACGAATCTAACAAGATCTCAGTTGACTATGTTTTTTCTTACATAGCTATGATAAAAATTCGAATCAAAGTTAAATAGTGAATAGTGACAAAAACCATCCGTAACAAATATATTGAGACGGGTAGTATACAGTACATTGTAGAAAATTAATCAAATTAAAAAATAGAGTGCAGTGTAATAAATGCGATGGCAGTGCACATGGAAAGAACATTCAATTGGTTGCGCCGTGGTCCGAATGGAGAAATTATGATTTTTGTTGTTAGTAGTTATGCTCATCTTTATCTTCTTCATCATCTATAGGAAGTAGAGTAGTAGTACTCCTAAATACTCTCTCCATTAGTACTCCCTCCGTCCCACGAAGTTTGAACCATATTCCTTTTTGGGTTGTCCCACGAAGTTTGAACCCTTTCCGTTTTTAGAAAAATTAACTTAATATAAGTTTGTGTTTGGCTCTGGTGTAGCCAAGGACCTTTTTCTCCTCAAGGGAGGCTACCGGAAAAGGATCAAACCGATTACGGGTTCGGATTAACAATAATGCGCCCACAATTGACTGAATCTTCTTTGAATTGATCAACAATAACAAGATACAACGGAGAATCTGCCTGTTGTTAAGAAACAACGGCGGAATTCACCAAAAACAGGGAACCAAACTACCAGCTGCTAAGGAGCAACGGTGGATTTGGAAATGGTAACCGCTACAAGCTAGGCTAGATTCTAAGGAAAGCTGTAAAGGAAAGCTGTAAAGAAAGCAGTAAAGATAACAAGGAATTAAAATTGATAAAAGTAATTTGGGGGTTGGATTGATCTCTCTGATTTTGAGTGTGTCGACCCCTATTTATAGCCGGAGCTGGAATAACCGCTCTCCGGCTAACTCCTCTGAGCCGAATTCTTTCTCTCTTCAATTCGGTTGTTTCGGTTTCGGCTGTTTCTTCCCATTTCGGCCGAAATCTTCACCAGCCTCGATTCCATCCCTTCGGTTTACTATGTACTTTCGGCCTTACTAATCTTGGGCCCATCTTCTTTTGGGACTTCCTCTTTCTTCTGGCCCATGTCTTATGGCCCAATAGCTCTTTCGCGGCCCATTATTCCATATGGCCCCAACAGATGCCCTCCTTACTTGGGCGAATTTCTTTCATGCGAAGGAGCCCAAGTAACTACTCTCTCTCTCTCTTCCTCTTCGTGCGCTAACTCCTCCTTAATATCCGGCCACGTCCTTCTGTGCCCTTTCATTTGCCTTTACTTTTGTTTTTATAGCCATTTTCCCCTTTTCTGTTTCCTCGTTCTCCCTTCGTCTTCTTGCTTCTTTTCCCATCGATGGCGCAACCGACTCTTTCCCCTTCCTCTCAAAAAATCAAAGATGTTGAAGATTCCCTAGTTGAGACTTCTTCGCTTCGTCTCATTGGTGACGGCCTCGTTACCCTTGGACCTCTTGTGACTTCAACTGAGGCCACGACTTCTGTTTCTGTTCTTTTTGGGGAGTCGAAGACGATCCCCTTGTTTTCGGACTATTTCTCTGTCAAGCTTTTCGGCCCTCTCAATACCTGGCCGCTGGTGACTCAGGAACATGTTGCTTGGTTCGAAAGGGCCCTTCCTCATTGTGGATTAGGTTGGGTTAACTCTGGCATTGTTCACTTGATTAAGCTGAGTACTCAACCCTTTCCTACTACTTACAATTACATTCAAGCCCTTCTTTGCTTCTGGAACTCATCCATTAACTGCTTCTGTTTCCCATGGGGTATGATGACTCCAACCATTGAGGATGTTAAGCTTCTTCTGGACTTGCCCTCTCTTGGAAAGCCCGTCTTAGGTGTTACTGATTCCGACAAGCCTAATACGAAGAACACCGGCTTTGCTTCCGGGCTCACCTTTGCTTCATGGATTAACAAGTATCGTGGGGATAAGCCCGAATTTTCTGAGGACGAATCTGTGGCCTTTATGATGCACTTCCTCAGCCGATTCTTTTGGTGCGCCCCTGCCAAGAATGTTGTTCTTGAGACCTACCCTCTGGCCAAGGCCCTTATGAAAAAGAATCATTTGCCTCTCGCCGACTATTTCTTGGCGCATCTATATTCTGGCATGTCTTCCTTGGTTCATGGATGGGCCGACGGCCACTCTAGCCGATCTCATGGCCCTCTTTGGTTCCTTCATCTCTGGCTGGTATGGCATTTCAGGGATATGTCCCGTTTTGAACCTCAACCTTTCGAAACTACCCATCCTTCTGCTAACGATCTTCTCGGGGTTCGGTTTCCTGAAATGCGCACTGAACAGTGGATTTACTACTTCATGAACCGATCCCCACTTGGTCCTTCTTCCTGCCACCTCTATTCTGGCACTCCGGATAGTTGGGTTTCGGCTATCAACACTCCCCCTTTCGGTAGACCCCTTCCGAAGGCGTTTGCTCAAGTCTGGAATGCTTGTATCATTCCTCGTCACATTTTCAACTGCTCGTTGTTTGTTCCCCCTGACCATTCTATCCTTTCTGAGGTTTACAATCCTCACTTAGTCAGCCGTCAATTCGGCTTTGTTCAGGATGTGGTCACTCCTCTCTATGGAGACCCAAATCGATACAGCAAATCCTTCAAAGGATTCGGCTCTGAGAACAGCCGAAATCTCTGTCGTACTTGGGCCCTCCGGATTTGCAACTTTGAAGTTCGTTCTTTCGACGTCCGCCCTGGTCTTTCAACCGAGCGTTTCGACACCTGGTGGGAAAAAGCTCTTTCTTATGCTAATTTTGGCACTAACTTGCAGAGCCTCCTTGTTTCTCGCGGCTTTCCAGGTATTATGATGTTTTCGGTTGTTGGTTCAGCCCCTGATTACTCCTGCTCTTCTCAAGAGGATGACCCTCTACTTCCTTTACTTAGTAAGTCTTTCGGCTTTCTTTTTATTGTGTATCGTATATTTTTCTCAGATTTTCCCCTTCCTTTTTTTTTTTTTGCTTTGCAGGGGCTGCTTTGGATGATGTCTCATCTATTCCCTCTCATCCGCGTATTTCGTCCGCTCCCGCTACTTCCGGAAAACGAAAACGTGCTACTTCTGGTTCAGGGAAGTCGAAAAAAGAACCTGCACCTAAGACGCTGCGACGTTCGGCTCGTTCGCCTCTTCTGGGTTCGGCCTCGTCTGCTGATCAGGTCTCTTGCCGTTCTTTTCTTCTATTTATCATTTTTTTTTTTTTACCATCTTCCCTTTACCATTTATCTCCCTTTTTTTTTCTCTAGGCTCCTCGAGTTACCGTTTCTTCCGGCCCTTCCGAATCACCTAATCCCTCGTCTACGGCCCTTGATCCTATTGATGAGGACCCGGCTATTACTTCAAGTACCACTCCCGTTTCTTCGGCCGATATGGGGCTGGGATTGACTTCTCGAACACCTGAGGGTGGCAACACTGGTTCGGCTGTTCCCATTTCGACTACTTCTCTAGCCGTAGCTCTTCCCTCTTCTTCTATTGCCTCTATTCCTAACCCCTCCCCTGTACACACTCGGCTGGGAGAATTGGCCGTTGGCAATGTTAATCCTTCTTCACCTTTCCCGGATAAGGATGTTCTAGATGATTTCTTTTCCCTTTCATTTGTTTCTTCTTCATCGGAATTTCCTCGTTCTTTTAAAGCCTGCTTGGATAAGCTTGAACGCTTGATTTCTGAACCATCCGACGCCTTCTCCGTTCAGACCAGGCCTATCCTATTGCTTATCTCTTATATCAGGCGGACTTTTCCTAAAGATCTTCTGGTCTCTGGCCTATCCAACGTCGTTGATGCAATGTTCACCTGTCTATTACGGATAGACATGGAGCTTCCCAGCCTCTTGGTCTTTCGCAAAACACTCGAAGATGAACATGCTTCCCTTACCTTTCACAGGGCGGAATTTGACAAGCATGCTTCTGACTATCATTCTTATATGAGTCAATTGTCGGCCAACGATGGCCTCAGATCCAATTATTTGAATCGTCTCTCCGCCATTGACTCCGAAATCAGCCGTCTTCAACATGAGACACAAGGTGTGAAGAATGCCTTAGCCGAAGTTGACCAAGAATCGGCTCACTTGCAAGGACTTATAAAGGAGCTCCACAAATCTGCTCAAGCTCCGCGGGACAAACTTGCTAGTCTTAAAGAGACAACAGACTACCTTGCTTTGAGGTTATCTTTCAGTGACACCGTCCTTAATGTTTTCCGTGACTTGTGGTCAGACACTCAGAAGGCGCTTAATCAGATTCGCTCTGTCGCGGTTCAACTTCCTTCGGTGCCAAATACTTCAATGGCTTCTGATAACCTTTTCGTCAATCCTCCTTCAGGGGATAATCTGAAGAATTCTGGTAATATTTAATTTGTTCTTTTGGTCTGACGATATACGATGATTATATCTTCCTTTTCTTTTAATTTCTCTTCTTAGATGCTCCGTGTGATCCTTTCGAAGACACTACCGACAAGCTTTTCTCGTCCCAACCCGATGATCCTTTGGTTTCGGCCGAAGCTGAAGCTCGATCGTATCAGGAGTTTCAATCAGTATTGGATCCGACTCCTGCTAGTAATTCGGCCGCTCCTCTTACCAGTGACTTCGGTGAAGACATTGCTTATGATCTGAGTGGAGATTGAACTTTGTTGTTGTTGTTTTCTTTTTTGGATGTAATAATATCCCCCCTTACTGTACTCTTGGTTTTTATTTCGGCCGATTCGCTCTGTATACTTAATCGGCCCATTGTAAAATATTTGTCTTTTTGCAGACTTATTTCGCCTGTTTATTCCTTGTTCCTAAGGATATTTTCTGATACAATATTATCTTCTGCAGCTTTATTGGGATTCTTGAAACGTTTCTTCCGTAATCAATGCTTTTCTCTTTACGTTTCCTTTTTTTGTTGTAACTGACATCCTTTCATTTTTCTCTATAAATACCAACTCCTTTCCACTTCTTGTTCCATAATCTCGCTAACACCAATCATGAACATCTTGATGCTTTTAATTCCTTCTCCTCCCTGGCCCCCTTGGCCCGTTGGCTCTTTGGTTGATACTTTACTTATAAGCCGAAAGCCCTTTTCATATGCAACGCGAGTTCAACTAATCCTTTCACCATTATCTTCATATAATTTGGGAACTTCCCACACCTTTCTCAACATATATTCCGACGGTCATATTCGGGCTCTGCCCTATCCCCTCTTGTTGTTGTGACCCGTCGTAATCTTACTAATATCGGTCCCAAAGTCTTGGGCGGTCGAATAATAATTGCGCCTTTCTATGGGACCGAATTATTTTCTAAGCTCCGAAGGCCATACCCCTCGAACTTCGTCCCTATCTTCAATGCTGAGAAGGGGGTATCCTTGCTGGAGCAGATTAAAATTTTCTTCTTCCTAGTCTGGGAGTTGGCTTTCTTTGGCACAGCCATCTCTTCTCTCGCCGGCTAGAAGAATTTGGGCTTGGGAATGAATGTTGGCCATCTACCACTTCAGATCCCACTTGCCTCTGCCTCTTTCTAGCCGTTTCAGCCCAGGACGTTTCCCTTGTATATTGTAATTTCGGGCTATCGACGCCGCTTTCGGCCGAAGTAGCTCCCTTTTTGTACTTATTCGTTCATGCAATAAAAATCTTTACTTTTTCACATCGCTTAATGTTTAATCCCATACTGATGGATAATATTTCTTCATGTATCTTGCATTAACTGGATTTGACATCTGCTCACCATTTTCGTCCACCAGAACGTACGCTCCATTCGGTAATCTTGTATGAACAATAAATGGTCCCTCCCAATTGGGACTCCACTTACCTAATCGGCCATCCTTCTGCTTAGGCGGCCATATAACTTTCCAAACTAAGTCTCCAACTTCGAACCGCTTAAGACGAATTCGCTTATTGTACCAATCGGCCACAATATCTTTATTTTTCTACAAATTCTCAAAGGCCTGCACCCGATTGGCATTTATCTCCAATAACTCATCTTTCATCGCACAATCATACTGTTCGGCCGACATTGAGTCCGCCTGGCTTGCTCTCAAAGTCGGCACTGTTATTTCGGCTGGCAATACTGCATCCATTCCATAAGTCAGCCGAAACGGTGTGAACCCAGTAGCTGAAGTTTTAGCATTTCGATAGGCCCACAATGCTTCAGATAACTTTTCGTGCCATTTTCTTGGTTGATCTTCAATCATTTTCTTTATAATTCCTATTAGTTGTTTGTTTGTGGCCTCTGCTTGTCCATTTCCTTGCGGGTAATATGGTGATGAATGCACAATTTTTATCCCGTATTCGTCTGCAAAGGCCTTGACTTTTTCTCCCACAAATACAGTTCCTCTATTTGTTAGAATCGTCTGTGGGATCCCAAATCTATAAATCAACTGTCTCTTAATAAACTCAATCACCTCCTCTTGTGAAATGCTGACATACGCCTGAGCTTCGGCCCATTTCGTGAAGTAATCTGTTGCCACTAGCACGAACTCATGTCTTTTCGACGAAGAGGGATGAACTTTTCCTATGATATCCATGGCCCATCCTCTGAATGGCCATGGTTTGATCATTATATGTAATTCTTCGGCCGGTAACTTCTGAATCGGCCCATGTTTTTGACATTCGGTGCATCCTCTTGCATATTTTTCACAATCAGGACCCATACTCGGCCAATAATATCCCAGCCGAATAATACTCCACTTCATCGATTTTCCTGCCCGATGCGCACCGCATATTCCTTCATGAACCTCTCCCATTACCCTTCTAGCGTCCTCTTCTCCGACGCATCTGAGCAATATTCCGTCAATAGCACGCTTGAATAATAATCCTCCTATTATGACGTAGTCCATCGCTTTCCGTTTTTCGGTTGGATTAGCCTCCGAAGGATCTTCTAATGTCTGTGCTATCTTTTTTATCCATTCGGCCTTCTCTGTTTCGGCCAAACTTACTTCTACATTTCCTGCTATCGGCATCAACCGATATTTAGCTGCATGTTGAGCCAATTCATTGGCTGCTTCGTTCCTTTCTCTCGGGATATATTCAATGTACACCTCATCAAATTCTTCTAACAAAGTAACCGCTTCTTCATATAATCTAATCAACTGAGAACTCTTAACCGAAAAATCGCCTAATAATTGCTGAACAACTACTTGCGAGTCTCCTTTGATAATGATTGCTCTGATTCCTTCTTCTATCAACCGTTGTAATCCCGAAATTAACGCCTTATATTCAGCTTGGTTATTCGTATATGACTCTGGCAGTTGCACGAAATATTTGTATATCTTGCCCTCCGGTGTTTGTAGGGTAAACCCTGCTCCAACTCCTGAAGCGGCTTTAGAACCATCAAATGTCATTACCCATGGTTGCAAGTATACAATCCCTACCTCACCAACTTCTTTCGGCCGATCCTGATGATCGATGTCATCGGTTATCGGATGTATCACATGATCAGTCAGAAAATCGGCTACAATCTGTCCTTTCATAGCCCTCAAAGGTTGATATCTCAAATCGTACGCATTTAACTTCATGGCCCATTTGGCCATTCTTCGGCTACTGACCGGATCATTCATCATAATCTTAACTATGTCGACCGAAGCTACCACTATCACTTGCCTTGGCTGAATATAATATTCTAATTTCTGGCATGCATGATAAAGACTTAAACATAGTTTATGAATCGGCGAGTACCTTACTTCGGCGTCCCTTAGGATTCGGCTAAGATAGTAAATCGCCCGATCCCTTCCTTCATCGTCTTCCTGCGCCAGTAATGCTCCAATAGATTCTTCGGCCGCTGCTATATACAACTTCAATGGCCGTCCTAAAATTGGAGGAACCAACACTGGTGGATTCATCAAATCCTGCTTCAATTGTTCGAAGGCTTTTTGTTGGTCGACTCCCCATTTGAACTCCTCTTCCTTCTTCAACCTCAATAAATCGGTTAGTGGTTTCGACTTTCCAGCCGCATTTGCTAAGAATCGTCTCAGAAAACCGATCTTTCCAAGAAACTTCTGTAGACTCTTCTTATCATGCGGAGGTTTGGCTTCCTGGATAGCCCTGGTTTTGTTCGCATCAACTTCTATTCCTTTGTTATGTACCAAGAACCCGAGAAAATTTCCTGCCTGTACTCCGAAAGCACACTTGGCTGGATTCATCTTGACTCCATGCAGCCTCATCCTCGTGAACACCTTCCGCAAATCGTTCAAGTGGCTTTCGATATCTTTGGATCGGACCATGACGTCATCGATATAAACTTCAACACAATCCCCTATGAGGTCATGGAAAACATAGTTCATGGCTCTCTGGTATGTAGCTCCTGCATTCTTCAGTCCGAACGGCATCACCACCCATTCATATATCCCTATGGCGCCAGGGCACCGAAATGCAGTCTTGTGAATGTCTTCTTCGGCCATAAAAATTTGGTTGTATCCTGAATATCCATCCATGAAAGATAGCATCCCCTGTTTTGCGGCCGAATCAATCAACAAGTCGACAATAGGCATCATATACTCATCTTTTGGAGTGGCTATATTAAGATTCCTGAAATCGATACAAACTCTCAATTTTCCATTCTTCTTTATTACAGGAACAATATTTGATAGCCATTCTACATATTTAGCTGGCCTAACAAACCCGGCCGCTAACAATTTCTCTATTTCTTCTTTTATTTTTGGGACTAATTCGGGCGCTGCCCTCCTGGCCGGCTGTTTATGCGGCCTGAACCCTTCTTTAATAGGCAGTCTGTGCTCTACAATCGACCGCTCCAATCCTGGCATCTCTGTATAGTCCCATGCGAAACAATCCTTGAATTCGACTAGAACCTCCTTGAATCGGCTTGTCATCTGCTGATCAAGATTTGCACTCAACGGGATCTCCCTCGGGTGTTCGTCTGTACCAACATTGACCATTTTCAAGGGGTCTTGAGCTTTGAAATCCGGCGTTCGCTTTGGAATTGCGTCTATTAAATCGCTCCATCCTGCTTTGTCATCTGAAACTCCGAGTTCGGCCAATTCGAACTCGGTCGCTTGATTCGGTTGTGCCTCCATCATTTACTTTCTTCTTCGACTGGCCGTTCATCGGCCTGGTATCTGATTTCAAACCCCAAATCCGTCCAATCACACTCGATCACCTGCGGGTACCGATCCCCTACCACTGCTAGGAATGGTTGTATCGGTTCTTCATATAACACCGCATCAATTCGTCCGGCTGAGCTGACTGGAAATGGAGGTTGATCCCCATCTACCTCTTCTACTGTGCCATCCTTCTTCCAGAACCATACTTTCTGGTGAAGCGTTGATGGCAAACATCGGGATGTATGAATCCAGCATCGGCCTAATAGGGCCGCATGCGGAACTTCTGCATCTACCACGAAGAACATGGTCGGAATTGATATTGTTCCGACCGTTACATCCACCAATATACACCCTTCAGCCGCAGTTTGAGCCCCCACAAAACTCATTACCTTCATTCTCGTAGGGAGTAAATCTTCCTTCGAACGGCCTATCTTCGTTAGCGTGGATAGCGGCATGATATTAACTGTGGCTCCACCGTCGATAAACATTCTTCTAAGTGGTCTCCCATTGACCCAACCTTTAACGTATAAAGGCCTCACATGCTGGGACATTTGCGCAGTTGGAGGCAAAATCGTACCTGGTTGAGCTTCTGGAACAAATGCTTTATATCCTTCCTCAAACGATTTCTCTATTTCGGCTTCCGGCCGAAATACCTCAAGTTTATCGAAACAAAAATCCACTATGGGTTCTTCGTCACCATAGTATTCTCCATCCTTCTGACAAAAAACCACAGCTGGTTCGGAATCCGACCAGTACTCCTCTTTCTCTTCGGTGGTTACCGTCACCATATTCGCGCTAGATCCGAAGTCGAACTTAAACTGCCCAACAGGGGATGTATCACTATTCGGAATGATAGTTGTCTTCGGTTTCCACTCCCTGGTTCGGACTGGTCTAGGCTTCCATTCTTCTTTCGATTTCGGCTGCTCACTTTCAATTTTCGGCTGTATTACTTTCGGCCGAAATTCAGTTTTGTTCTTTAACCGATCCTGTCCTTCTTTCGGCTTTCTCTCTTCTTTTGATTCGGACCTCAAACGAGCCGAAAATACCCTATTGAGTACTCGTCCCCCCGAGAACGAACAGTCATCAGGGAAATCCTCTTCCATATGCATCATATCATACTCCTCCTGCTCAGAAACAGCAGCTGCTTTAAGCCGTTGCATTCTTCGTTTGAAAGTACGATATGATCCCTTTCCTTTTGGGACTTTTCTCTCCTCTGTCCTCCAAACTGAATGGTCATGCCGGCGTTGATCGAAATGCCTTCTTTCTGGAGAGTTTTGGATCCATCGGCCTACCTGAGTATTTGCTGGTGGCCTTCTAAGCTTTTTCATTTCGGGACTAACAGCTTCTTCAGGGACTGTGATCTGTATCACAGTTTTTCCATTCTATTTATCGGCTGTTAACTTCATCTCTGAGTCCCATCCGTTGGTTATGATTTTCAACGTTGGTCTCTCACTCTTATCTCCGACTTCGATCTCCTGATGTCTCTCCGATTGCTTGATCCACTCTTTCACCTCATAATTCCCCAATCGGTCGAAAACATCTGTAACTTTCTCTTTTCCCTTCGGAGATCCTAGCCTTTTCCATACTCCTGACTTCTGAGCCGATGGCCGATCCCCGAGCCGATCGTGCACAGAACTCTCGCTAGATGATGTTTGATCCCCCAATCGGTCATGCACCGATTTGTTCTGGTTGGGCTGCACCATCACCATGTTGGCAACTGGGAACGGATTCTTATCAATTGCCATAAGCCTCTCTGGGAACTTCAGCTTCCCATCATCGACATGCTTCTGAATCAGCTTCCTAAAATGCCCACAAATAGCCGTGGAATGAGTGGCTGATCCGTGGAATCTGCACCATCCGGCCTCCAACTGATCCTTGGTAGGCTGTGGATGGTTTCCTTTAAACTCTAGCAATCCGTTCTTCTGGCAATAATCAAATATTTCGTCCATTTGTGACAAGTCGAAAGAGTAAAACCTTTGAGATTCATCTCCTCCTTCTTTCTCCTTGCCTCTGGCTGGCCGAAGTGCTGGACAAGTCATAGGCTTTTTTATGATTAACTCTGCCCTTGCGACTTCGGCTAATGCAGGATCGTCTTCCGTATTGTACTCTTCCTGAATTTCACATCTATCCAGAGATTCAGCAAATGAGGCAGCTGACTGGATAGGTTGTGACCTTCCGCTTTGACTTCGGCTTGATTTGAAAGCCGCCTGTTCCGCCAAATATGTCTCCATTCTTATAGCTTCAGCCGTCAATTCGGCTACTGTCCTCGATCTTGTTACCATCAATCTGTCCTTAATGGCAAACTTCAAATTCTGCTTTAAGATTTGAATATATTCATGCTCAGGCAGCATTGCCTTCATCTGAGCCTTCACTGCATAAAATCTTTCAATAAATTCAGTAACCGATTCAGACGCCTTCTGCTTGGTTGACGTCAGATCAACTACCGAGACTTCCGGACTGGTATTATAGAATCGGTCATGGAATAACCGCTCCATTTCGGCCCAAGTATTGACCGATCCCGCTGGCAAATTAATGTACCATTCGAATGCTGGGCCAGTTAATGACAAACTGAACAATATCAGCTTGTGAAAATCATTTTGCGCGATTCTGGTACATTGAGCTGTAAATCGGCCAATATGCTCGATGGTAGAGCGGCCGACTTCTCCAGAAAAAGTGTTAAAATCTGGAACCTTCACCCCTCTAGGCAGTGGATACTGCTCCTCAATGTAATCTGGATAAGGTTTCCGATACATCGGCCTATTCTCCTGGCCGATGAGATTCCCAAACTGTGTGCGAATAATCTCAGCAATAAGTTCTCTGTCAACCAGTTGTGGTGGATTCTGCTGAAGTGGTGCGTATTGTTGTTGAACCACTGGAGCAGGCGGTTGAACAGCTGGTTAAGGCGGTTGATTCTGTTGCTGATCGTACCTCTGCTGCGGAGGAACAAAAGGCCGAGCTCCGTGCCCTCCTGGCGGCCTAAAGGCCTGCTGTTGAAAATTGTGAGGATTTTGCATCGCAGGTGGTGGATTTTGAGCCACTGGAGCTTGCTGCGCTCCCATCGGATACATACTCCTCGCGATTTCGGCTCTAAACATGGCTGGCATCGCTGCCAGGATATTTCCTTCGATTTGGCGAACCGAATTAGTAACCGCCGCCTCCACCATAAATTGAACCTGATCTCGGAATCGCGGGGTTAAATCATCGTTTGAAAACTCCTGATTATGGAAATGTGATGGTCCGGGGAACCCTGGGGGGAATTCTCCGGCTTCTGGTGCGCGCTCTTCCTGAATCGGCGGCAAATCAGTCCTCGCCGCCGTGTTTGCTGCTGGAGTTGCTTGTTCAAACGCCATTTTGCGTTCCACTGGGCGTGCCACTGTTTGGCTCTGGTGTAGCCAAGGACCTTTTTCTCCTCAAGGGAGGCTACCGGAAAAGGATCAAACCGATTACGGGTTCGGATTAACAATAATGCGCCCACAATTGACTGAATCTTCTTTGAATTGATCAACAATAACAAGATACAACGGAGAATCTGCCTGTTGTTAAGAAACAACGGCGGAATTCACCAAAAACAGGGAACCAAACTACCAGCTGCTAAGGAGCAACGGTGGATTTGGAAATGGTAACCGCTACAAGCTAGGTTAGATTCTAAGGAAAGCTGTAAAGGAAAGCTGTAAAGAAAGCAGTAAAGATAACAAGGAATTAAAATTGATAAAAGTAATTTGGGGGTTGGATTGATCTCTCTGATTTTGAGTGTGTCGACCCCTATTTATAGCCGGAGCTGGAATAACCGCTCTCCGGCTAACTCCTCTGAGCCGAATTCTTTCTCTCTTCAATTCGGTTGTTTCGGTTTCGGCTGTTTCTTCCCATTTCGGCCGAAATCTTCACCAGCCTCGATTCCCTCCCTTCGGTTTACTATGTACTTTCGGCCTTACTAATCTTGGGCCCATCTTCTTTTGGGACTTCCTCTTTCTTCTGGCCCATGTCTTATGGCCCAATAGCTCTTTCGCGGCCCATTATTCCATATGGCCCCAACAGTTTGATTAGAATCTTAATTATTATCAAATCCCATTAAAAATACTTACTTTTACTATTCTGCACAAATTCCAATGCATTATTACTTTCCTACACAAAGTCCCTTATATTTCTTTAACTCTTAATATTACAAAATTGATACAAATAATAATTGTATAAAATATATATTCTAAAACTACACGATTAGACGATTCTAACAAGACCACACTTGAATATTTTTCTCAAATTACATCACTAAGATAATATTAAGTCAAAGTTAAACAATAAACAGTATCAAAATTCATTATAATCTTAAACACAAATACCCACACCACTTTAACTACTAAACTCCACTACCTAAATTACCGTGCCCAAAAGAAAGGCTTCAATCTTCGCGGGACGGAGGGAGTACTTATTAGCAGTGGTTTCAGGAAAAAATACATTTATTAAATATTGTAATTATTACTCTTTATTATTTCACTTTTATCCTTATATATTTTCTTTAGGAATAAAAAATAAAATTAAAGTAGAGAGAGAATGCACAGTATTCTAAGAATATCTTTTATGATAATATAGGGGTAACATTAAAAAAAATATGAAATAAATATATAAAGTGACTACTGTTTTCGAACATTTTTTGTTTCTAAAAATACTTCCTCCGTTTTTTTTTTGTTAGCTACTATTGACTAATGGGTACTGTTCACTTATATACTTTGATTTAAAGTTTTCTCATAGTTATACAAGTTAACATATAGTCAAGTGTGATCTTGTTAGATTCGTCTCGTCTTTTAGATTTTAAATATCGAACTTTTAGAATTTTTACATGTACCGAATTTGAATTATTAATAATTTAAAATGTGCATTGGACTGCATGCTGAGTGGGTCCGTAGTTATCTTTAAAAAACGGAGGAAGTATAACGGAACGGATGGATGGAAGTAATTATTGTTGCAGAAATTCCAATGACTATTGCAATCAAAATCATCATCATCATCATCATCATCATATTTATGACTTGTACATGAGTTGGTGAATTCCTTCCTTTCCTTTCCTTTTCACCTAATTAATTAATCCCTCTGCTTTTTTATCTATTGCACACACTTTTATGCTATTACTCCCTCCTATTCATTTATTCACTTTAATTTAAAATTTTATCATAGTTATACAAGTTAAAATATAGGTAAGTTGGATCTTATTAGATTCATCTCATCGAGTAGTTTTTAAATATCCAACTTTTAGAATTTTTACTTATACCAAATTTGAGTTATTAATAATTTAAAATCTGCATTAAACTGCGTGAACTGTGGGTCTGTTTTAATTTTTTAAAAATGGAGGAAGTACTCCCTCCGTCCCACCTAATGTGTCTTGTTTGACTTTTTGACACTGTTCATTGTTCAGCATTTAACTCAATTTTTTTGTATGTATATATTAGAAAAAAATAGTCGAGTTGGGTCTTGTTAGAATCGTATGATCATATAGTTTTAGAATATATATTTTACACAATTTTTCATTGTATATATTTTGAGATATTAACGATTAAAAAAGTGCATTGGATTGTGTGCAAAAGTCAAACAAGACAAGTTAGATGGGACGGAGGGAGTATTATTTATTGATTACTCCCTCTCTTCTTTATTGTTGTCTTTTTAAGCTGCAATCACAAAAATCAATAAAGACAATGATTACACAATATTTTGACAGTTTTGACCCTTATGATGGTTTGCCTCTCCAATTATACAATATTCTATATTTATTATCAATAGGAGTAGAATGGTAATATTGAAAAAATATAATATAAATGTGTAAAGCAACAACTATTTAGGAATATTTTTTAATTTCTAAAAAGACAACTAATAAGAAACGGATGAAGTATGTTGATCATGTAGTACTTGATCCATTTTAACATGAGATTTCAAAGAAGAAAAGGGGAGTAAAATACTAATACCCTCCCCTGATTTTATTATTACCTTTAATTGAATAATGAGAAGAGATTATTACAGCCAACGAAGCACAACGTATATAGTACTACAGTCCTAATACTATCTCCGTTCTTTTTTAAGTGCTCCATTTGAATCACTGTTTTCAACTAACTGACTTTAGATGGTTTTATATGATTCGTTACAATGCTAAATAAAAAATGGTAAAGTAATAGTGAAAGTAGATAGTACAAACTACAAAACTCGTATTAAGCTTAGATTCAAAATCATTCTCTAACCTAGTTAAATAAAGCTCAAAGATCAGCTATTTGAAAATAGTGATTCAAATGGTGCACTTAAAAAAATAATGCAGAAGTACTATTTAAAGTTTGGTGCAGGGTGGGTAAAAATAGTAATTACTCCTACATAGTATAGTGTTTGTGTGGGCGGAATTTAATGTCCTCACAAGTATGGAAGTATGGATATGATGCAGTGCATGAAAAATGTTAGCCACCATTTATATATTTAATTATTTGCCAATTGACAATTTGACAATTTGTGATTGATATTCTTCAACATATACGAGATGTTATATGCTGCTTTCCACTACACTAGTCTAGTACAGCACTACATTACTTAGTATCCCATGATTTTCCTGACGCTGGAATAAATATGACCACTACACATCCCCAATTACTACTATCATTTATTTATTACTCCCTCCGTTTAGAAAAGATAGCTACATTGGTAAAATTGACACTATTCACCTAAACACTTTAATTTGAAGTTTTATCATAGATATACAAGTTAAAATATAGCCAAGTGAGATCTTGTTAGATTCGTCTCATCTTGTATTTTTTAAATACCGCAGTTTTAGAATTTTTACTTCTACCGAATTTGAGTTATTAATGGTTTAAATTGTGCATTGGACTGCGTGCTGGATTGGTCAGTAACTATCTTTAAAAAACGGAGAAGTATTTTTTAAACACAAAAGGGCATGAATGCTATATATACATGTAGTAGTTCTTCCATCTCTGCCTTATTCCTTTTTTATTTATTTTTTTATTTTTTTTTTAATTTTTTTTTTGGGGGGGCTGGGGGGTGGTGTAAAATTTGGAGATAAATGTGAATGATAATTTTTGGTGAAACAAAAAAAAAATGTGAAAGATAATTGGTACCAACTTCAGATAAATATCTCATCTGTTTGGAGATGGGGACAAATTAATAAGCAACACTAATTTTGAATTAAAAAATGAATTGGTTTGTGATCTTGGAAGGCGTTCTATCAGATTTTTTTTTTTCCTTCTTAAGTTAAAACAAAGTTTCTTCCTTTTTTTTCCGGAAAAATGAAATGGTTCTCAAAGCAAAAAATTGAAGTTGTTTTCTTAGTAATCATTTTTTTGTATTCTAATTTTTACTAATATGAAATTTATTTTGGACCTGAATTCAAGAATTATAAACTTGAGCTTATTAATGAAAATACAACCAAACTCGAGCATGTTAATAAAACCTAAAAAGTACTAATTGAAACAAATTATGTTTTTAATTCAGAAAATATAATCAAGCATAAATGCATAATATAGTAGCTCGTTGATTTTCTTGAAGGAAATGATTTTCATTAACTAAATAACAACACGAGCTCCTTGATATTATTATTAAAAGATACTCCCTCCGTCCCGCAAAGATTGAAGCCTTTCTTTTGGGCACGGTAATTTAGGTAGTGGAGTTTAGTAGTTAAAGTGGTGTGGGTATTTGTGTTTAAGATTATAATGAATTTTGATATTGTTTATTGTTTAACTTTGACTTAATATTATCGTAGTGATGTAATTTGAGAAAAATATTCAAATGTGGTCTTGTTAGAATCGTCTAATCGTGTAGTTTTAGAATATATATTTTATACAATTTTTATTTGTATCAATTTTGTAATATGAAGAGTTAAAGAAATATAAGGGACTTTGTGTATGAAAGTAATAATGCATTGGAATTTGTGCAGAATAGTAAAAGTAAGTATTTTTAATGGGATTTGACAATAATTAAGATTCTAATCAAACTTATATTAATTTAATTTTTCTAAAAACGGAAAGGGTTCAAACTTCGTGGGACACCCCAAAAAGGAATAGGGTTCAAACTTCGTGGGACGGAGGGAGTACTTCTACTATTGAAATGCTGAATAAACAAGAAAGGCCCACTGGAAAAGCCCAAGCCCAGTAACAAAGACGGCCCATAAATTCAAAAAGGCATGGTCCAGTAGAAAACCCAAACACTTTTTTGTTTTGGATAACAAGAAACCCAAACACTTGAACCCAAAAGAGTCACTTCGGGAAAAATAATAAGGGCCAAATTTAAATTAAACTTTAAAAATACAATTATATTCAATTTGACTCCGAATAAAATAAGTTAAACATCAAAATACAATTAAATGGAAAGTTCTAGTGATCTTCTTGTTAAGCACTTCCTGCGGTTATGGAAGGAAATACTTTGGATTGATACATTACAATTTACAAATAGCCAATACGTCATTATATTGATTCTGTATATGGAAATAAGCTTAATTTTTATTCATAAATTTTGAATTGCCACTAAAAAGTATTGAATAAATGGAACTAGAACTATCCGCCCGCGCGATGCGTCGGGCTCAGTTATGATATTGTGTGGAAAAATTTATATGTGATAATAGATGATAATTGCCGATTGAAAATCATATTACTTTAATTATTAATATATCTAATGTAAAAGTATTATGTCATTCTCATTGTGAGAACACGTATATATAAATGAGCTAACATAACAATAGTATGAAAATAATTATATATTTTATTTATTTTTAATGAAAAAGAATATTGTAAAATTTTATATATATTGTGAAAGAAAATAAATTTTATACTTCGTATATAGTAAAATTTCTATATACTGTATACAATATTTAATTTATATTATTTACTATTAGGTAGGGTCCCATCTATTGAATATTATTTAATATCATTATCTTTGGTTGCACATTATATAAATAGTTGGCATATTTTAATATTTTCTTATTTATTTATCTTATTGGTATCAGTTTTCTAAGTTTAAATTTTTTTTCATATATTGGGTAATATTATAGACAGATAAAACAATATAATATTAAATATAATTATTTAGTGAAAGTTATTCAATAATGTTATATTATTGATGGTCAAAATATGGACTGTGTTCAAATTACGTGTATTTGGTTTTCAATAATAATGGTGATTGATTAATTATGATATTCATTTATAAATTGTGTAATGAATATAAGTCTAATAAATATAGGAAACACCCCTGATATACTAAAAATATATTCTAACGAATATTATCAATCTTGAAATAATAAATTACATAGATATATGTGAAAACTAATTGGATGAAATGTAGTTTTAATTATGTCATGTTGTTCCAATACAATCAAGAACAATATAAATTATGAATGAGTGTGTTTGAATAATTTTACTTTCGCAGAAAAAGAGTCATTCTCATACAAAAATATATAATTGAATAATAAAATTAGATCATACTACTTAATAAAATAGAATAATATAATATTAAATTAGATATTATACAAAATTTTTAATAAAATAAGTAAAAAAATTACTAAATTAAATTAAATATGTAAATTAAATATATGAATTAAAAATTATATTCCCAATTTAAATCCATCTATGTGTATAAATTAAAATGTTAGTACCAATATTTGAATCATTTATATTAGGCAAATATAATCAACTATGGTATACGTGTAGTAAATGTAGATTTTTTAAAAGTAATATAAAATGGGTAATCTACTAATTAACATAAAAACATCAATAATTTATCCCCAAAATTAATTTAATTTATGTGTATCAATTAAAACAGTGGGACAAATATTTAAAACATCCATATTTACCAATTATAATTAATTATGGCCGATATTTAATTTTTTGCAAAGGTTATTGAATTGGGTATTGTATAATTTTTTTTGGCAAATGTATCTTGCAATAATATACTATTATTTTGTGAATCAGATATTGTATATTTTATTTTGCATGTTTCTAATATATACAAATTTAAACGTGAAAGTAATCGATAGTAATGATGTTAATCCAGACAATTCTAATTCAAATTGATTTAATTTTAGTTATGAATTTTAAGTTATATCCCCAAATTAAATCCATTAATGTGTATCAATTAAAATGGCAGTGCTAACATTTAAATCATTCATATATTGGAATTATAATTACTTATGGTCTACAATAAATGTAGATTTTTTTTTGGAATGTAATATTTATGTTTTCTTTGGAATGCAATAAATGTAGATTTGGGGATGTGGACTTAGCCAAAGTGGTTAAGTCCCTAGGCTTCCAATGGAAGGTTGGAGGTTTGATTTTCCTTTGTAATTGTGTGCCATGGGCTCCCACCACCCCTTTCCAGGCCTTCAATGGCTCCTCCAAATAAATAAATAAATAAATAAATGTAGATTTTGTATAATTTTTGGTTATTTTTTCACAATAATATACTTAATTTTAATAAACTTATTTGCATGTTTCTAATATATACTATATAAATTTAAATGCGAAAGTAATCAATAGTAATGATAGCAATCCAAACAATTCAAATTCAAATCGATTTAATTTTAATTATGAATTTTAAGTTATGCCCTCAAATTAAATCCATTTATGTGTATCAATTAAAATTTTAGCCGACGTATTCAGGTCTCTGTTATCTAAAAAATTAAAATGGTAGTGCTAACATTTAAATGATTCATATATGGAAATTATAATTAATTATGGTATATATATATATGTAATAAATGTAGATTTTTTTCCAATATAATATACAAATCGGATTATGTAGAATTTTTTTTTGTTAGTTTTTACAAATATATCATGCAACAATAAATTATTGTTTTGTGAATCATGAATATAACTTATTCTTTTTACTTGTTTCTAATATATTATAAAATTAAATGTGAATTTAGTAGTAATAAAGTCATTTCAGACAACTCAAATTCAACTGAATTTAATTTTAAATTTGAACTTTAGGTTATATCCCCGAAATATTACACCCTTAAAATATACTATCAATCAAAGCAAAACATTTACACATTCATCATTGTATCTCAAACTTTACAGAAGTCATAAGATAAAAACAAAAACTATTCCAAATACTTTATTGGAAAGAGATTTGAAAACAGGTGCCAACTGGTTCGTTTGAAGAAGTCACTGATTATTCGACATAGAAGAAGGCGTCTCAACAATTGATTATTCCGATGAAGATTCTTTATCTCGTCATCCCTTTCAAAATGCTCTTTGTCACTTGAGTCTTTACTCTCGTTTTCCCTATAAAAATCAACAAAATAACAACAAAATAAAACATATATATTAGCAAAAGAGGGAGAAATAGACATGAAAATGAATAATAAAGACATAGAAAATGGTGGAGAGATGAGTATCTAATGAAGCATCCATGAGACATATTAGATGAAGAGATATGTGGAAGATGAGTAGGGGTGTTAATGAGTCAGGGTAGTTCGCGAACAGTTCGAGCTCGGTTCGGTCAAAGCTCGGTCAAAATTCGACTCGAATAGGCTCGACTCGAGTTCGAGTTCGACTCGAATAATTTACAAACCAAGCCGAACACCTTTGAGTTCGGCTCGAAAAGCTCGCGAACAGGCTCGTGTTTTATTAACTTATAATACAAATCTCATACAATACATGTCTTTTGAAATGTATTGTATTAATACTATATTTGTTTAGACTTTAAAATAAATTTAGAGTCTATGACTATTTTTCCGACATGTCTACCTTATGCAATTAATGCATATCCTTTTAAAGGAGTGTGAAATGAAAGAAGTATTTATTTATTAGTAAATATATTTATTTTTATACATATATATATTTATTAGGAAAATATAGAGGTTATATAAAACATTAAAAGTTAAAGTGTGTCTGGATCAAATATAATATAATTTTATTGGGATAAATAGAATAATTTTTAAATTATAAATATATTTTTAAAATTATTTAAATATATAGATTAAATAAAATATACATAATTTATATGCAATATATATTAAATATAATTTTTTTTATAAATTATGTGAAAATGAAAAATGAGACTGTTCGAGCTCGGCTCGATTTCGTCAAAGCTCGGTCAACGCTCGGCTCGAAGTAGCTCGGTCAATGCTCGGCTCGGTCAAAGCTCGGCTCGAATTCTTACGAGCTCAAGCCGAGCTCACCAGTGTTCGGTCTCAGTTCGGCTCGTTAACACCCCTAAAGATGAGTATGGAGATTATTTTGAGGAGGATGATAATGCACATATTTATAGGAGAAATTGAGAGTAATGATTATGTAGGGTTTGGTATATGAAGAATATTGGATAAGTTATTAGTGTGTGTGTGTGTGTGTAAGAGTGTTGAAAATATGGGGAGGGGAGTTGGAATGAATGTGTGAGAGATATTGTTGAAAAGAGGAGGGAAAATGTGTGTGTGAAAAAAGCTTGCTTTATACTATAATAAAGATAGGTTATGTTGTTGATTCTGCTTGTGCAGAATTGCTAAGCTAAAGCTTTATATGTGCTAAAGTTATCCAAATTAACAACGGCTTATAATTGGAAAACACTGCAACACTTATTCAATTAGCACGGCGTGAACTGTCCACTAGCACCATTGGTTAAGTATTATGGAAAGTAAATATCATGTTACTCAAATTAACAGTGTCTTATAAGGGAAATAATTTAAACATTTATCCGGTTAGCACGACGTAAACTGTCCATTAGTACCATCGGTTAAGTATTATGGAAAGTAAATATCACGTTACCCAAATTAATAGTGTCTTATAGTTGGAAATGATTGAACACTTATTCGGTTAGCACAACATGAATGGTCTACTAGCATCATTGGTTAAGCATTATGAAAAGTAAATATCACGTTACCAAAATTAACAGTGTATTATAATTGGAAATGATTGAAACACTTACCCGGTTAGCACGACGTGAGTTGTCCCCTAGCAACATCGGTTAAGCATTATAGAAAGTAAATATGACATTACCCAAATTAACAGTGTCTTATAATTGGAAATGATTGCAACACTTATCCGGTTAGCACAATATGAACTGTCCACTAACACCATATACACCTACAGAATTTTGGTCATTCTGCATGCTAACCTATTCCTTGAATAAATATTTTAAATATTAACTAACTAATGTTGGAGTATAAATTCAGTACTTTTGATTGGCCGTTAAACACTTTCCATTGGTTAGTTATAAATAAATTAAGATGTCTCCTTTTCAAATAACACACTCACACAGGGATAAAATAATTAATATGATTTCTGAGTTTTGCTATAATTTATTTTATAGTTTGTAAGAGAAGTGGTTTGTCTACACATGCAGTCATGATGCTAATCATAAGAAATGATGTATCTGAAATGAGTCGTGTTTACACACATATAAATGATGTTTGTAGTGTGGGACTTGCGAATCTTTCAGATATATTGAAATGTGATGTTTGCGTATAGATAAATAATGTTTGTGCACATATATGTGATATTTGGATGAAAATGAACAATGTGTGTTCAGTGGGGTTGTATATGATGGAGGTCATGGTTTGTTTGATGTTTACGCTACTTTGTGATGCCCACATTATAAAAATGATGGGTCATATGTATTAGTTCGTTCGCTTGAAATCACACGTCATCACTCCGCACATGCAGATTTTAAAGGTAGCTGCACTGTATCTTAACTGGTTTGTAATGGTTTGTAAGTGCTTTATCCCCACGATCAATAAAAGCTTCCATTGCATGTACTGATGTACCTTCCCACATAAACAAAATGCCCACAAATATAGCAACAATTTACAAGTCTTTCACTAATTAATTATCGCAATATTGCTTCCATCCCTCAAGAAACTTCAACCTTCATGGTTTTTTTTTTTTTGGTTTATGTTACTTAAGTAATATTGCTTCCATCCCTCAAAAAACAGTAAATAATAAGTTACTTAAATACCATTGACTCTAAAAAGAGAGAAGATTTTGTATTATGTCTACTTTCTTAAATCTAAATAAGGTAAGAACACTCAAAATTATTACTACTACTTAGTAGCATATTATTTAATCAAGATCCCGGATTTAAACCTTTGTGAATGTGGAAAACTGCTCTGAGAAGTGTTCACTTACAAAACTCACCGGGTGTTGAAGGTTACTCTTGAGCACCAAGTTTGGTTCCGAATTACTCTCTCTATCCCACTTAAAATGTCTCATTTCATTTCTGCACACATTTCAATGCATTTTTTAAATCTTTAATATCTCAAAATATATACAACTAAAATTTATATAATATATATTCTAAAACTATACGATTAGACGAACCCAACAAGATCAAACTCGACTATTTTTTTAAAATATATAATTACAATAATATTGAGTCAAAGTTGAACAATAAACAGTATCAAAAAGTCAAACGAAACAATTCAACTGGGACGGAGGGAGTATTATTGTTGTTGTTGCTGCATGATAAATATTCGAATTTCAGTTTGACGATTGGTTGATGAGATGAAGAGGGCACAAAACGGGGAAGCTCAAAGCTCTTGTCGAATGCCTTAAAATGGCCACCAACCCAAAATACATCACCTCAAAATCGTGTGCTTAAATTAGACAATTTTGTTTTTGGGTGGATTTATGTACACCTCCAGCTGGTTTCACCAAAAACATGTTGATGCTTTGCAAGAATTTATTTATTTATTTATTTTATTATTATTATTATTAATTCTTTTCAAAACCTGTTGGTTTCATATGTGTAATAATTCTGTCTACTTGCTCTAGTTGATTGTAGTTGTATTAAACTCTCAATAAAATGAAATAATGTATCTGTAATAAATAACACATGATAGCCCTTTCTAACTGTACTAACCTAATTAAGAAGTACTCTATAACCAACCCTATACTCGAATTTTATGTCTGTTAAGTGGTGCATTTGTTGTGGTGTATTTGTTGATAGGTGGAGTTAGTGGTGATAAGTGGAGTTAGTGGTGATGGAGTCCTAAGTGGTATCCCTTCTCCATTCCTATAAATAGAGGCTCTTCCCATTGAATGAAACACACCAAAACAAAGAGAGAAATCTACACCACACAAGAGAGAAATCATTGAGAGTTTTGGCTTGAAGAGTTCTATACTCTTAAGCTTGTGTCTTGTAGGCTTTCCTTTTGTGAGGAGTCATTTGTTGAGTGGGTTTTGTGGGTAAGGCAAATATTGTCCAAACCCTTTTGTAAAATTTGCCCCTCATAGTGAAAATTTGTTTCTCCTTTTGCCCGTGGATGTAGGTCGGTTTGACCGAACCACGTAAATTCTCCGTGTTTGTTTATTTTGCTGCATTTGGCTAATTTGGGTTTACAATTGGGTTTGTTTTTGGGCCTATTTCCGCAACAAACTGGTATCAGAGCCCTGATTGCGTAGTATGTTCTGTGGTCGCAGTTAATCTGATCTTCCACATCAGAAACGCATCTCGGTTAAGCTACCCTTTTGTGAGATTTGTTTGTGCCTTTTTTTTTTGTTAGCAAAATGTCGGCCATAAATATTAAGGTTGACAAGTTCACGGGGAGGAATAGTTTTAGTCTTTGGCAAATTAAAATGCGGGCTTTGTTAAAGCAACAAGGCCTGTGGGCTCCACTGAAGGAAAAGGTAGATCCAGATAATGCTGAGATGGTGAGCCTGGAGGAGAAGGCTCATTCAACCATCTTATTGTGCCTAGCAGATGATGTTATTACCGAAGTTGCGGCGGAAACAAAGGCGTCTGGTCTGTGGTTAAAACTCGAAAGTCTTTACATGACTAAGTCTTTAACCAACAAGTTGCTATTAAAGCAACGTTTGTTCAGCCTACGGATGCAGGAAGGTACATCTCTTCGAGACCATCTCGATAGATTAAACACTATCTTGCTGGAGTTGCGTAATATTGATGTCGTTATCGAGGACGAAGATGCTGCATTGATATTATTAGTATCTTTACCACTATCATTTGAAAATTTTGTACAGTCATTTATAGTTGGTAAAGATACTGTCAGTTTAGAAGATGTACGTGCTGCTCTGCATAGTAGGGAATTGCGCCATAAGGCATCTTCGAGTAATGTAGATGATCAGGCTGCTGGGCTCGTTGTTAGCAGTGGCAAGGGACATGGAAAATTTGTAAAACAAAAGAAGAAAAAGTCTTTTGTTAAAGGTCCCAAGCCAGGTGATGTCTGCAATTATTGTAAAGAGAAAGGACATTGGAAGACCCAGTGTCCCAAGATGATGAAGAAGCAACAACAGGGAACGCAACAGGAGTCTGTCTCTGTTGCGGTCAACGGCGATACAGATCCAGAGGATCATTTGGCTTTGGTCACAAGCGTGCAACCATCGCAAGATGATGTATGGGTTCTTGATTCTGGAGCATCATACCACATGTGTCCTAACAAAGAGTGGTTTTCGAGCTACGAACCAGTCGATGGAGGAAATGTTTTTATGGCAAATGATTCTGTCTGTAAGACAGCTGGGATTGGTTCTATCAAGCTTAGAACACATGCCGGTGAAATTGCAACTCTGCACGATGTCAGACATGTTCCAAAGCTGAAGAAGAATCTGATATCCTTAAGAGTCCTTGACAATAAGGGTTTCAGATACGAAGGGGAGCATGGAGAACTCTACATCATGAAGGGATCGTCCGTGGTCTTGAAAGGAGTCTTGCATGGATCTCTGTATGTTGTGCAGGGATCTACTGTAGTAGATTCTATAGCTGCTGTTGCTGATACTTCTGATATGTCCAAGCTATGGCATATTAGACTTGGGCATATGAGTCAGAGGGGAATGCAGATCCTGTCAAGTCGTGGTCTTCTTGAAGGTCACAAGTTAGCTGAGTTCGGGTTCTGTGAGCACTGCACATTTGGTAAATTACATCGTACCAAATTTGGAAAGACAACTCACAGAACAAAATCGACGTTGGATTACATTCATTCTGACTGTTGGGGTCCTTCACGAGTTGAGTCGCTTGGGGGCAGCAGATACTTCTTATCCATTATCGATGATTATTCAAGGATGACTTGGGTAATCATGATGAAGGAAAAGGGTGAAGCTTTCTTGAAATTCAAGCAGTGGAAGGCATTGGTAGAGAACCAGACCAACAAGAAGATTAAAAGGCTTCGAACTGATAATGGTTTGGAATTCTGTTCGAGGGAATTCAATGAGTTCTGCAAGAACAATGGAATTGCACGGCATCACACAGTCAGGAACACTCCACAGCAAAATGGAGTGGCAGAGCGTATGAATCAGACGCTTTTGGAGAGGGCACGCTGCATGCTCTCAAATTCTGGATTGCCAAGGAGCTTTTGGGCAGAAGCAGTTAACACTGCTTGCTTTCTGATCAATCGGGGACCTCATACTGGAATTGATTGTCGGATTCCTTATGAGGTTTGGTCGGGTAATTCCTATGATTACTCGAATTTGAAGTCTTTTGGATGTGCGGCTTATTATCACGTAAGCAAGGGAAAACTGGAGCCCAGAGCAAAGAAGGGCGTTTTCGTAGGGTATGGAGATGGAGTCAAAGGATTCAGAATTTGGTCACCTTCTGAGAAAAGAGTTATCTTGAGCAGAAGTGTGGTGTTTGACGAGAATTCTATCCTCAGTATGCCTACGAAGGTGGTGAATGTCTCAGAAAATTCGGGTGCTAACAGTAAGGTGGAGCTTCAATTTTCACCTGATGATTCAGATGAACAACGAGAGGTTGAGCAAGAGCAGGAAGTGCACTTGGATTCCAATCAATCAACCGAAGTTGAACCACCTGAAACCAACCTACCATCGAGTTCAGCTGATGTGCCGAAGCAAGGAATTGCTTATGATCGTGCTAGAAGGGTGGGAGTCCAACCTCCTAGCAGATATCAAGATTTTGTCTGCTATGCTCTACAAACAGCTGAAGATTTGAATTATTCTGAGCCCTCCACTTACAAAGAAGCCGTATCATGTGGCGAGTCTGTACAGTGGCTTGCTGCAATGGGAGATGAAATGGAGTCGTTACATAAGAACGACACTTGGGAGCTAGTCAAACAACCACCTGAAAGGAAGATTGTTACTTGCAAATGGATCTTCAAAAGAAAGGAAGGTGTTTCACCAGCTGAGGGCATACGATACAAAGCCAGACTAGTTGCTAGAGGATTTACTCAGAGGGAAGGAGTTGATTACAACGAGATTTTCTCACCTGTGGTCAGACACACTTCCATTCGTGTCCTGTTGGCTATGGTAGCGCATCAGGATCTGGAGCTCGAACAACTAGATGTGAAGACAGCTTTTCTTCATGGGGAATTGGAGGAGGAGATCTATATGTCTCAGCCTGAAGGTTTTCTTGTACCAGGAAAAGAAAACCATGTTTGCAAATTGAAGAGACCATTATATGGTCTAAAGCAATCCCCGAGACAGTGGTATAAAAGATTTGATAGCTATATGGTTGAGCTTGGCTACAACAGAAGTCCATATGATTGTTGTGTATATCACAACAAGTTAGAAGATGGTTCGAACATCTACTTGCTTCTGTATGTAGATGACATGCTCATTGCTGCACGGAACAAGGCCGATATTCAGAAATTGAAAAGTCTACTGAGTGCAGAGTTCGACATGAAGGATTTGGGTGCAGCGCAGAAAATTCTAGGGATGGAGATCTATCGAGATAGAGATCAGAAGAAGCTTTTCTTGTCACAGAAAAGCTACATCCAGAAAGTTCTGTCAAAGTTTGGAATGTCTTCGGCGAAACCTTTGAATACTCCATGTGCTACTAATACACAACTCTCAGCTGCCTTTGCACCTAAATCTGAAGCTGAGAAGGAGTATATGGCAAAGGTTCCATATTCTAGTGCAGTGGGCAGTTTGATGTATGCCATGGTGTGCACTAGACCTGATTTGGCACAGGCAGTCAGCGTGGTTAGCCGATTCATGGCGAACCCGGGAAAAGAGCATTGGCTTGCTGTCAAGCGAATCTTTCGCTATTTGAGAGGTACATCTGATGTTGGTCTCATTTATGGAGGCGACTTGCAGTGTTCGGTGGTTGGGTATTCTGATTCTGATTATGCTGGAGATGTGGATAGCAGGAGATCAATGACTGGTTATGTTTTCACTCTTGGAGGCTCTGTCGTTAGTTGGAAAGCAACTTTGCAAGCTACAGTAACACTGTCTACAACGGAGGCAGAATACATGGCGTTGACAGAGGCTGCCAAAGAGGGAATTTGGTTAAAAGGACTGGTTGGCGATCTTGGTCTACATCAAGATCAAGCAGTTGTGTTTTGTGATAATCTCAGTGCAATATGTTTGGCTAAGGATCATGTTCATCATGAGAGAACCAAACACATTGATGTGAGATATCATTTTCTGAGATCAGAATCGAGGATCAAAGTGCAGAAGATTGCTACAGCAGATAATCCTGCAGATATGTTCACTAAACCTGTACCTCATAGCAAGTTTCGACATTGCTTGGACTTGCTAAATGTTTTGAGCTGTTGATTGCCTCTTTGAGGCATTTTGTTTTCCCATGGTGGGAAATTTGGAGACAAAAGAAGACTTGGAGTACCGTTTGGCACATCCGTGTGCATGGTTTGGGTACATTTGTTTTCAGGAAAGTTTGAGATCAAGGTGGAGTCTGCTCATCATTCGAATTTCATTAATATGCACCAAGGTGGAGATTTGTTAAGTGGTGCATTTGTTGTGGTGTATTTGTTGATAGGTGGAGTTAGTGGTGATAAGTGGAGTTAGTGGTGATGGAGTCCTAAGTGGTATCCCTTCTCCATTCCTATAAATAGAGGCTCTTCCCATTGAATGAAACACACCAAAACAAAGAGAGAAATCTACACCACACAAGAGAGAAATCATTGAGAGTTTTGGCTTGAAGAGTTCTATACTCTTAAGCTTGTGTCTTGTAGGCTTTCCTTTTGTGAGGAGTCATTTGTTGAGTGGGTTTTGTGGGTAAGGCAAATATTGTCCAAACCCTTTTGTAAAATTTGCCCCTCATAGTGAAAATTTGTTTCTCCTTTTGCCCGTGGATGTAGGTCGGTTTGACCGAACCACGTAAATTCTCCGTGTTTGTTTATTTTGCTGCATTTGGCTAATTTGGGTTTACAATTGGGTTTGTTTTTGGGCCTATTTCCGCAACAATGTCTTCCACAGGACAAATTTTAAAGTTGCTTCCAACAAATGCTATGGCATGTACCCATCACTTACCTGTCTATTAGGCAAAGAATTATTCCATTTCATCACAGGGAAAAAAAACACAAATACTGTTCAAAAGAAATTTAAAGTGTTCTTGAATTCAAATATAAAAAATTTTAAAAAATAAAAATAAAACGCTATGGTCATGAGAATCAAGTGCCAGGAGTCAGGACCCCCAAAGACCAAAAGGACCACATTTGCTCCAAAGAACAAGGAGAACGCATCAGGCGCATAGGTCCATGGACCTCCCAAGAAACCATGAACCCCTTGTAAGTATATGTAACATCATAGACACTCCGGGCAAGAAAATGAAATGCGGAGAACATTCCATTAACAAGAAGTAACCAAAACAATCAAATTGAACATTGACCCCTTTGATTTTATTTCAGCTAGCATATAGTACTTCCTCATATCTATTTCTTTTTTTTTAATCTGATACCACTACAAGAAATTCGCCTACAAGAAATTCGCGGGAAGGCGACGAATTTGGCGACAAAATTTTATTGAAGTCGTCGCCTGACGGATTTCGTTGCCTTGTTCGTCGCCTAGTGTGCCAGGCGACGAAATCGTTTCGTCCGTCAAAATTTTTGTAGTGTACACTATAATTGTCATATTTATCTTTTTAAAAATTTTTTAGTCCATAAACATGAACTAAAAAATTATATCAACTAATTACTTTATTCTAACACAATAATTTATTTATCAAAAATATCGTCCCAAAAAATTTTGGGATGATATTACGAGAAATATCACTACAGTCTTTGTCCTTTACTCCTGAGTGTCCCTAAACCCCACTTTCCTACACAACAAAAGCAGCCTTCCCTCAGACGAACCTTTAAATCCTAATCATATTCAAACCCCGACGCCCCACTTCCAGTCTGCTGTCTCCACCTGCATTTCCACTGTTTACTCATTTAAATTTTTTGTAAATAAATAAATAAAGTAATCCAGTGTTATTACTAATAAACCTAATTTAAATTAAAAACACTATAGTTATTAGTATTAATGATTTGATGGAAAGAAAGAATTGAAAAAGGTAGGAGGAGCATGGAGTGCAGTTATAAAAGGCATGGCGTGGCCTTGCCGGCTACCTCAGCTTATGAGCCCCTTTGGTATCCAAGAAAACCATATACTTACTCCGTATTCAAAACTTTATTATGGATACACTTCTCACGTTTTCTAATGCATATTTTAAATCATTAATAACCAAAATTCGATACAAGTAAAATTTCTAAAAGTTCTATATTTAAAAATTATAAACGAGACGAATCTAACAAAATCTCACTTGACTATATTTTAACTTATGTAACTATGATAAAACTTTAATTGAAAGTCTGTATAAATAGTACTCCCTCCGTTCCAAAATAGTAGTCTTTTTAGAGATGAAAAAGTGTTCCACAATAGTTGTCATTTTAAGGTAGTTTTAGGTAGTTATTTTATGTTTTTAGTATATTGCCATTTACTTTATATAAATGATATTTCTTGATATTTATTACGAAATAGTTTAGTTGAAGGTAAAAATGAAAATTTATGAATTAATTAATGTATATCTTGGTTATTAAAATTGAGTTGAAAGAGACAATTAAAAATGGAACGGAGGGAGTAGCATCTAACCAAATACTCCCTCCGTAATTTAATGATATCAAAATTTCAATGCAAATATTGAACAATTAATATCTCAAATTGTATAAAAGTTTAATATTCTAAAACTATGTGATTAGATGAATTTAACATCTTATTTGACTATATTTTATCTTATATAACTATGTTAAAAAGTCGAATCAACATTATTTAATGAATAGTGTTTATTATGCAAACGTTAGCATCATTAAATTAGGGAGGAAGTATAAAAAACATAACAATACAGAGTACTATAAAAGTATACACTAACCATTTAATTTCATTACAATACATATGTAATTGTGCGTCGCCTGCAGCACTGCCCTCACTTTTTATCCCCTCATTTCTATATCTTCCACTTGTCTACTACACTCTCCACCTCTTTGTAAATTCTAAACTCATAGTATCATCTTCTTACTTACATGCTATAAAAATCCATTCTTGCCATTATTCTCCAGGAGGAAATTCAAAATGGGGCATATTTGGGATAAAGACTACTTGGACGATGAAGATGAAGACGACGAAGAAGCACTATCATTGAGTGATCTTCCCCTTCTTGAGAGAAAATGCAACCAAGATGAGGGGAATAATACTGATGATCTTCGTAGCCTTTCCAGGGAACCTCATCAAATTCAACAAATTGATGAGCAAATTCAACAAGAGTTTGATTTCTGCTCCGTTTCAAAAGAATCTGAAATGTGTGCGGCGGATGAGGTTTTCTTCCAGGGCCAAATCCTGCCTCTTCACCGCCATTCCATCAGCTCCGACAGGGGTTTCGGATCCGGAAACACGACCCGACCCATCTCCAGATCCGAATCCATGGACCGGTTCCACCCGGGCGGGCTGCTGATTTCCAGCCGGAGCAGCAGCACCAGCAGCAGCTCCGCCGCCTCCATCCCCAAATTCCGGCCACGATTGTTGAACCAATTCCACTCCCACCCTAGCCCGTCCCCCCGGATCCCTTTCCCGGGCAACAAAAACAAACATCCCGTCGGCCACCGGAATTTACCCAAAAATTCGTCAATCTGGAACATGTTCCGCCTCGGGCCTCTCGTTTCGCCCCCGATCCAGGACCTGAGGACCCGGTGTGCCAGCAGCATTCGGGGGAGCCGGAACAGCCGGTGCAGCAGCACCGGGAGCAGCTCCATTGCGGCGTCGATCGGCAGCAGCGGGAAGACGAAAGCGAGGAAGCTGCTGGCCGCCGCCGGGGGGTGCCGGTGCTCGGCGGGCGATGCGGTTGCGGCGGTTCCTAGCAGAGTGGTGACGATCAGGAGAAGCGCGAGCGAAGGAGAGGACGAGGAGGATAAGCTCCGGCGGCGGCGGCGGCAGCAGATGGGGGAAATGGAGAGAACCGCAGGGAAGGAACAGCAGAGGAGGAAGAAGGCGGGGAAAAAGCAATTGTCGCATCATAGAACATTTGAATGGATAAAGCAGCTTTCGATCGAAGCCGCACCCGAAATCCGATAAATTGAGAATTTGCAATTTCTCATGTATTTTGGACATTTGTTGTCACGCATGCTTATTTCTTTTTTGCTTTTTGTTCTCTTCTTCTTTGTTAACTTACCCTTTTTTTTTTTTTTTTTCCCTTTTCCAAATATAATTCATCTTACATTCTGTCCTAAATTTCATTTAATTTCATCATCTGTAATCACATGTATTATATGTATATATTACTAGTAGTATTTATTATTATTATTATTATATTATGTGGATGTGGATAATTAATTAGAAATTTATAAGCTGGGTTGAGTTGAGTACATGGCATGGCATCATCATAGGATCAGTTGAGAGAGATCCTACTATATGACTAGGACAAGGCCAGAACACATGAAATATTACAATTATAGTAGAAGTAGTATACTTCATGAAACCAATAGTTTTTAGAAGTATTAGTTTATTTTAATTTGAAAATTCAACAATTCTATCATTTAAACAATTCTTTGCAAAGACCAGCCAATGCAGAATTACCTGTAGTTGGAAGTTAAAATTCATTACAATACAGACCATTTATATTGATGACTGGCTTGCGAAGTTCGCCATGTTTAAACCGAAAGTGAACAAATTTTGTTTGTCATATGGAATGACCTTGTACTTGCATTGTTAACACAGAATTCAGGGGCGGATGCACATGCGAAGGGATTGCGTTGATTTATCCTAGTACAACCATTCAATTTTTATAGTGACATTAAATCTTATCGATTGATTTAATTTCTCTCAATGTTTTTTGTGTTGTCGGTCCAACACAACTATCTCTGATTCCAATATGGTTTTCATTATCTTTTGTGACACAATGTAATTTTTTTTTTTTTTTTTGAATCCACCTCTTACAGAGACGACGTATATGGGGTTCTTCTTTCGGTCCATAGCCCTTTTCACTTTCGGTTTTCTGTTGAAAAAAAAAAAACATAGTACCAATTTTTTGCCAACCATGGGATAGTACACTTGCGAATTAAGCATGAGGGGTCTTAATGCTTTTAAATTTTGAAAAAGTTCCACTATATAAAATGCACTACTATTTGCTTTACTTTCTTTGGCAGGCTTCTGGAAGATGTATACTTCATTTTTTTTTATTTATTTACTATTTATGATTTGGGCTACGACCACTAAACGAAGACTCGTTATTTTTATCTTATTTCATGATTTTGAATGTACAGCAAACCTAAGAGACGTACAAGACTCGATATCTGTCTGAATTTTATCAGTTTCAAATAGTATTTCCAGCGTTAGAAAAGAAGTGGACCTGAGTCCAACTCTTAACGTAGTTAAATTAATCATTATTAACCATATCCAATAATTGTAAATCAATCAGGTAATAATAAATATAATAAGGGACGCATCACAAATGGCAACATCAAATCAATAATTTGAGGAGGCGAATTAATTAGTTACTTGTAAAAATTAGATACCATAACCTGAAGTCGAGAAGAATGTAATGATTGCACAAATGGTGGGAGACTTATAAGGGTTGTAGGAATTGTAATTTTATGTTATTGTTTTAATTTTTGGTGGGGTTTGATCATGATTAAAGTGTGAACTTTTAATAGAAAAAATAATAATAAAAATAATAATAAGACAAGAAAAGAAAAGAAAAATTAAGTGGGATTTTGATCACGAGAGTGACAGATAAAAATAAAAGGGAACACAATTGCTGGATGTCATATTTTCTTGTGTGTGTATATGGAGAAGCAAAAGATTAAAATAAAATAAAAGAGGCATGCATGCAATTTGTGATGGAATTCATTGCAGGACCAAAAAGGAGATTTTAAAATAATACTATTGTAAAAAGAATAATGATTATTATTATTATTAAAGTAGGAGAAAGGAATGGCACGCCTGCACCCTCGCTCCTCCTCCATCGATATGAAGTGTATTGTATATATCGATATGGCCCACAAACACTAGTCTCAGTTTTCTTCTGGTTTCTTACCGTACGTACCAGTGTCCAAATAGTAGTAGTACTACGTATTTTGCATTCCATGATGCTGCTGTAATGTGGGGGCCAAATTATTCATTCACTGTGTACAACACTTGAGGAGATAGAATAATGGTTTGCCTAATGATCAAGAATGATTCAATTAATTAATGTGGTGGTGATTGAGGTGCATGGTCAGGAAGGAGTGCTACAATAAGTGTGGTTCAATTCCTTATACTACAATTTAATTTTGGGGCATCTTTGTTTTAACCAAAAATTCATGCTTGCAATATCCAACCTAGTAAAAAAACAACAATTGAGTTACTATGCTGACATTTATTTGTCCTCATATGCAGATGTGTTCTGAAGTAAGCAATATAGTGTTATTGGTAGTGGGCTGACACTTCTTGCCAAATAAAGTCAATTAATGAGATATGGAATGTGGCGATTTGATATCCTAAATTGGTGGGAGTAACGTCAATTTGGGGTAGGGTTTCCATTCCATATCATCCTTCTTTTTTGGTATTGCAGAAGAAAATAGAAAACAGCATCTCGGCGGATTTCAATTCCACATCAAGCGAAATCCAAAAAACAGGCGTGTTTCTCATCCATGCAAAATACAGCACCATGCCCTTGGAAATCCATTGAATATGCAGACGTGTTATGAATCCAAGAACAGTAGCCAGTAGCAACGGGGATAAATATGGGGAGAAGTAATTTAAATCTTGGACAGCACCAATAACTTAGGGACAGAACATAAAACAGTAGTATATGAAACAGCAGTATGGACAGAACATAATGCATGGGCAGCACCAATTACATATGAACAGAACATAAATCGGGGGTATGGACAGCACCATTTAAATAGGGACAGAACATAAATCAGGAGTATGGACAGCACCAATTAAATAGGGACAGAACATATCTCAAGTTGGTTATTATTCAGTACCTTGTTTATGTCCATGGACACTACACGTGGTCCATTACACGTGTGTGACAGTTACATCTCTCCACAATCAGTGGCCACGAAATCCGGTTATTAAATTAGCCAAAAATAAAACATCAATTGCAGCCATGTTAATAAGGAAACTAAATAATTGATTACACTACCATATGTAGAACTTAAAAAAAACAGCACTAACATAACATTGAGAAAACACGTCAGTATATGCAGAGTCTGCATACAAACGCGTTCCAAAAAACAAACACCTCAAGTAAACTCTGCTCCCAAACATTAATTAGCATGGGAATTTAAGGTTTGTGCAATAAACTTTCTCCACACATTAATTATATGTGTAGCGGCCGAAAGACTGCTACCAGTTATGAGTTTAAGTTGCCTAACGTAAGGTTCAGATCAAATTCACGTGCATATATGGAGTACCGGCCTGGGTACCGAATAGTAGTAGTATTTTTTTTAAAAGAAATTAAAAAAAATAGTATATTTATAGCCTATTAAATTTACTTTTATAGCCCATTAAAATTGCATCGTTAACTTTTTTAGATCATATAGCTAGAACGTGTTTATATCTTCATCATCATGTCCCTCAATATCATCCATCTCCTTAATTTGAAGACCTAATAGCTAGCTAGTGGTGGAATCAATGAAGTTAATTTGCCAAAACTGTTTGTTTGTTCATTTCTGGCCTGGGTTGAAATGCAATTAGGCTACTACTTCCTCCGTTTCTATAGGTTTACAACATTTGATGTTTTTTTAACTATTCACTATTTAATTGTATCTCAAATTTTTATCATAGTTATTGAAGATAAAACATATTCAAGTGAGATCTTGTTAGATTTATCTAAATTTATAGTTTTAAAATATAAATTTTTATAATTTTTAATTATATACAATTTAAGTTATTAATCAATAAAAATGTGTATCGACATACATGTATATTCCCAATAGGGCAAACCCAAAAATACGGACGGAAATGAGTATTCCTAGTCCTAGACAACAACTTTTGAGCCATTATATTATGGAAAAATTGCCAATATAATCCCTTTTGTTTCCAATTTGACCGGATCCGTCCTTTTCTTTTTTTTGGCCCCAATACATCCGTTTCAAACCTTAATACGGGCCAAATACATCCAGCTCCTAATTAAATGCAATTAGCCGACGTGGCACTAAATTGCCAAGGGGAGACACCGGTCAAATGCCACGTAACACATAAAATGAAAAGATGGGGACAGAACACGCAACTTCTATTTCTCCCTAATATAGAAGAACCCTTTGAGTGTACGGCATATCTTCTCTTGGCAACGACTACACTACAGCCCATCTTAACCGCCGCCTCCGCGCTGCCGCAGCCACCTTCTTCCTTTATTGAATTTTTCTTTTGCACTCCCAAATTGACCAACCAATTTAGACCGCCATGGCTTCTTCTCCATCACCATCCTCCTCCCCATCCGCTTACCCGCCAGCCCCGCCGGAGTCCAAACCCCTTTCCCCTCCCAAAAAGTCTCCACCTTTCCCCTGGACGCACCAGGAAACCCTAGCCATAATCCAGGCCTACCAAGAGAAATGGTACTCACTAAAAAGGGGCAAGCTCAAGGCTTTCCAGTGGAAGGAAGTGGCTGTAACCGTCGTCGCTCGCTGCGGCTTTGACGAACCTTCCAAAATAGCCATTCAGTGCCGCCATAAAGTTGAGAAGCTCCGAAAATGGTACCGTTCCAAGCTTCAAAAATCCAACCCTAATTGGAGGGAGTACTTCGATAAAACCTGGGGATACAGGTATTGGGGGAGAAATAAAAGTTGCGATGTTCTGTGGCCCTTCTTTTTATGAATTGGAGCATTTGACCGGCCAGGTGTCTCCTCTTGGCAATTTGTATCTAATGACAGTGCCACTTGGGCTAATTGGATTTCATTAGGAGCTGCTGGATGTATTTGGCCCCTATTAGGGTTTGAAACGGATGTATTGGGGGTAAAAAAAAAGAGGAGGACGGATCCGGTCAAATTGGAAACAAAAGGGACTATATTGTCAATTTTTCCATTATATTATTATATCCACCCACCAATCCATCTCATCCAGGCATTCTGTTTCTTCCAGTGTCCAGTGACATGTGGATGATGATGCACAACATGGTTCCATGGTTTGTGTAGCTCACTCTCTCATTTTATCCTGCAAATCACTAATCACAATATATTCGAATTGTCGCCTGTGGGGATTTTTTTGGGCTTCACTAGTCCTGGCCTGGGCCTTCCGGCACAAAATTTTGCAGTCCTTGGATTCTGGAGAAGTTTTATTAGCCCATTATTCCTATCTTGTTTCACTATTTTTTGAAGTGCTGAATGTCCATTCAAAAATATTGAATAAATACAGATTCACTACTTTCTAATAACAATTCAACATTTACTATGGCAATTCAACACTTTATCAAATACTGAATTTCTTACATTCTGCACCGTAACTGGGAAATAGCTAGGGGTGGGTCGGTACGGTATACCGAAAATTTCTCGCCATACCGTATATCGTACCGAAATTTACGGTTCATACCGATGTCGTACTGAAACTTTTGGTATACTGATCTTCGGCACACCGAAGGTTTCGGTATGAAATATTTTTATACCGTTACCGTAAAGACTTTTCGGTAAGTTCGACATATACCGATATATCAAACCTTCGGTACATACTGATATCACAGTATATAACGACATACAGATATATAGGTTCAAATATGTAAAATTATATAAATTTGGTCTGTTCGGTATATACCGATATACCGAACATTCGGTATATACCGACATACCGGTATCGCGATATTTACCAACATACCGAACCTTCGATACGTATCGATATACCAATACCGCGGTATATACTGAAGTTCGGTACGGAAACAGTACACCGCGGTATCAAAAAATCTATACCGTTACCATACCGAAAATTTCGACATTCTCAGTATTTTTTCGATACGGTATGTGCGGTAGGTATTTTTCCCGAGCCCTAGAAATAGCTCATCAATCATTCACTTCATAAACTAACAACCCCTGGAACCTAATGTTACAGGATTCGCACATACCGACATACATGGTTTGTATGTTACTTTGGCATTTGTCAAATTTCGGTTATCTTTGTTGTCCTAATTGTAATTGGACCATTATTTGGTCTAAGAAATACCCACAGCCCACGTCAAGAATGGTGTTCTTGGATGAAAAAAATGGTGGGCTTTTATTAAAATATAGAAGTGTTTAATTTCAAGGGGTAGTTTGGGAGAGGGACCTCTTGAAACATATTATTAGGGTCAAAGACCCCCTTTTCATAAGTTTAGAGATAGGGACCCCAAAACTTTGAAACTTAATTAACGTTTAAAGATTAACCTGTTCTAAAATGATTGATGGGAAATATTAAAATATCTTTAATTTTATTATTTATTTATTTATTTATATTTAATTTACTGATTATTATTAATTAATTTATTATTATTATTTATTATTTAATTAATTATTTATTATTATTATTATTAAATATTTTTATCCTTCTTATCTAGTGGTTCTGCGTATTGTGTATTTTTATCGAACAATCTAGTATATAAAAAGTGAAAGACTTGTATTGTAGTAAATATTCTGTTGTGTTTGTTCTTACAAAATCAAAATATTATGTTATGGATTCTATTTAATGATCTTTTGTAGAGAACGTAAATAATTGAAATATATGCCATGATCATTCACAGTATTTATCATTCAAAGTAAAATTTCAGGGTCTACCTCGCTTCCGTAGTATAAGCTTTGTGGTTGAAACTTCTGATCAAGTCCTTCAACGAGTAACCTTCTTTCCTCGTCTGCTATCCTTCTTTCAGGCCTCCTGCCTTACTCCGGTATGCATGACCTCTCGGAAATCACTGTATCGATGACATGACTCTCAACATATGCTTCACTCACTCACATATATTCAGAATTTTGGTAGACTTTAGAAAAATATACTCGAAGATATTTACTGGAATGATCAGGCTATTGTACTTAGCCGATCATATTTTATTGAAAGCTTTTAAAATCACTCATAGTTTTACATCACACAGAGAGAACTAAAGATTACAAAGAAATGCAAGAGAAAGAATACTATGATAGGTATCTTCACTTCTGCCTTCTTCATAAGCATTGCCTCCTTTTATAGATGGAGTTCTGAAGATCTAATGGTCCTGAATTGAGATACGTGGCATCATCTTCTCCCTTCTTTTCTTCTCTATTATTGATGTTCGGTGGCTGTCACTTTCTTCTTTAATCATGCATTTTGAGCTGTCTTCTTGTAATAATTCATCCGGTGGTTATGCATTATTGTCTTCAATAATTCACTTGTTTATTAATTTTCTTTTTTGTTTGCTTGTGTTCTTTCGTCATGGCATACGTCTTGCTGCATTATTCTCTTCTTAGTGCTACATTGGTCCTCTTTGTCGTCACTGCTTACTTCACTTCGTTGTCTCTTTCCTAAGAAATGTTCTTGTCTTCAGACTTATGGTGGATTTTTCTACAGCTTTCTTCCAGATATTCTTGACTTCTTCTGAGCATTCAAAATTGTATGTGTCAAATTTCTGAATTAGTCCTGCTAAGTTACCTGATCTGAATCCTGGAGTGTTCAATTGTTCAATCATTACAATTTCTTCATTTCCAAAAAAGATTCCTGCTCCTTGGTTGTATAGTCTTTTCATCTGTTCATGGACGGCATGTATTCCCATTGCTCTTTTAAAGTGGATGTATTTGTCATTGAAGATTTCTGTTTTGGGAGTTCCATAGTCTTGAGGATAACTTTCTGGTTTAGTAATTTCTTCTGCAATAGCAAGATGGTAGGAAGAGTGTTTGACTTCTGGACTGATAGAAAATATTTTCAGTTTCTGGGTTTTTGGTCTTATGTTTAGGCCTTCAAGTAATACAGGTAATTTGGATATTTCGGTTCGTAAAGGGGATAGGAAAATAGTTCTGATAAAGCCGAATTTGAAGCAGTTCGAAACAAAGTTCGGGTCGCAGCCTGGTAAAATAGTTACTTGTGGATGTAGGGATTTGGTGAATTCAGTGTAGAAAGATGTTTCTTGTCTGGGTAAAGAGTATATGTAGCTGCTCAGGGTATGGTATTCTGCTAAAAAGTTTCTTGTTTCAGGGCTAATGGGTGTTGGTTGAGGAATATTGTCGCAAAAATACTTCTTAGTTTCTGCAATGTTTTTCGACGAGGTCGAAGGTCTTGCGTCCCCAGATTGTTTTGCTTGTTTGTCCTCTTTTGGAACAGGATTAGCTTTCCCTTCCTGGTTTGAAACACCAGTATTTAGTTCTTCAGGGGTATAAAAGTATTCTTCCATAGTAGTTAGTAATCCCTGCAAACATTTGTTACATTCATATATATCGTCATTGATAGTCTTATGTTCGTCCATAAAGCTCCCAACAATCAATTGTTGTAGTTTTAATTGTCTGTCCATAGTCGACTGGAGTAGTTTTTGTAGTCGATCTATTTCATTGTAAATGTGGTCAGTCAGACCAGCATCATCCCATTGTTCATTGTTCTCCATATTCAGGGTTCCTGCTCAAAAAATCAGCTAGATAATTTTCAGTCCCTTTAATATATTCAACAGTAAAGTCGTACATTGACAAAAAAGTCTGATATCTTATTATTCTTCTATATTGGGGTTTATTTGGAACTTTATTATAAATTAAAGGTTTTACTTGTGTATTGTCAGTTAATACTTTAAACTTTCTACTTAATAACCAAAATGAAAATTTATCTATCGATTTAATTACTGCAAGTAATTCTTTTTCATTTGTACTATAGTTTATGGCTGCTCCTTGTAATGTTCCGGATGCATATCTACAAATTTCACCAGTATCGGTTTTTAATAATCCTGCCCAATGGTAGTCTGAGCTATCGGTTTGTACTATTAAATTATCTTTTTCGTCGGGTAATCTTAACGGTGGTAATTTGGAGCATTCTTCTTTCAATTGTTTGACAATTTCAGTATATTGATCATTCCATCCTATTTTATTATTTTTTCTGATTAATTTTCTTAGATCATTTGTCTTTTTTGCTAAATTTGAAATAAATCCTTCTGCATAATTTAGAATTCCAAGAAATCTTTGTATGTTTAATTTATTCCTAAGTTCATCAGGCATTTTAACAAGTTTTGTACTTATGTGTGGTTGCATTTTAATTCCAAGTTTGTTTAATATTAGACCCAAAAATTCTATTTCATCCTTGAATATTTCTGCTTTCTTTTCTGATAAGATTAATCCGTGATCTTTACAAAGTTTTGCAAATATATCTAAATGTTTTTTATGTTCTTCTATAGTGTTTGAGGCTATTAGTATATCATCTACGTATACAAATATAAAGTTACTAAATTTTTTAAATGTTTTATCCATTTTTCTTTGAAATATTTGTGGTCCATTTTTTATTCCAAACGGCATAACTTTCCATTCGTAGTGTCCTTGTGGTGTGCTAAAGGCTGTATATTTTATACTATCTGGATGCATTTTAATTTGCCAAAATCCATTTTTACAATCAAATTTTGAATAAATAGTTCTACCTCTAGCTAATCCTATTAGATTTTCTTTGTTAGGTAGAAAGTATCCATCAAATATCATGTTTTTGTTTAGTTCTTTGTAATTTATTACTAGTCTTGGTTTCTTTCTTATTTGTTCACTACGATTTCTAACCAAGAAAGCCTGACTATTATGTTCTGCTATAGATTCTTGAATAAGATCTAATTCTAACAATTCATTTATTTGTTTTCGAAGTTCTTCAATATCTTCTTGATTATGCATCATCGGTTGAGTTCTTATTATTATATCGTCGTTTTTCATTTTTAATTCTGCATATATTTTATTAAGATTCCATTTTTCAATTGGATTTTCTCCATAGTTTTCAGAGATGTATTTTATTATCTCATGAAGTTCATATTTATCAAAATCTTCTGGCTTTTGAATTAGTACTTGTTTTTTAATTTTGTGAATTTTAAATTTTATGTAATAAGTAATTGGTTGTTTTATAATTTCTCCTTTTTCACCACGTTTCTGAAGCACTCTGTATGGTTTTCTTATTCTCGGAATAGTAATATAGTGGTTACATGCTGATCTAAGTTGAATATTATATCTATCTACTCTAAAGCTTTGAAATAAACTTGTAAAATCTGTCCCTAATAATACATCAATTGTTTTTACTGGGCTAACAAATACTTCTTGTATTGTAAATATTTTATTACCTAATATTATTTGAACATCTTTAGCTATTTTATTAATAATTAGACTATGTCCAGTAGCTCCATGTACTTCTATTGGTCTTTTATTTACTTCCCATTCTTTTATTAAATGTTCTTGTATTAATGTGATTTCTGCTCCTGTATCTAGTATAGCACAGGTTGTCATATTTGTTTGTAGTATAGTTAACTCTAGGTATACTGTTGTTGGAAATCTAATTTCTTTCATATATATGCTTTTCCTATTACGAAGGCTTTTCCATTTTTTGTTTTTCCACTAAAAATTTCTCCTGTTATTGTATATTTGTTTAATGAGTCTAAAAACTTATTTCCTAACAAGACATGATAGGTGCTACTAGATGTTCCTTCTTCTTCTGCTACATAACATTTTACTTCTTCTATTAAGTCTGTACCTAGTTTTATTGGTACTATTACTATTTCATTTACTCTTTTTATTTCTCCTTCAAAAGTAGTATATCTATATTCTGTTCCTATATGCTTTGTTAATCCATTTATACAAGTTTTTCCTATATGATTCTTACCAGCTCCAGTGTCTACTAATATATTTGGTCCTTTTATCCAGTTTGTGCCATTATAATATTCTATATTAATTCTCCAGGTTTGGGCTTTTTGTTTACTCTTTTCGTATGGGATATCAATACTATGTCTTGGTTGATCAAGTATTAGATTTGTTCTTGGGCTATAATCTATACTTTTTCTGCTACTCATTGTTCTTCCTATATAGGATAATTGTGGTCTCCTATTTTCTAATGGTTTTCCAATCTCTATTGTATTTTTCTTGTCTGCAAGATCAATTATCCAATCATCTTGTAACGTTGGATTATTCAATTCTGGTAATATTAGATCTGCTATTGTGTCTCTACATGCTTCGTGTATTTCTATTGTCTTTTTATCATCATAAGGTTTTAGTCTATTACTATTTAGGTAGCTGTAAAAAGCACTATAATGTACTGTAAATATTTTACTTTCATTTTTCATTACATCATTCCTATGTACTTTTATGTATAGGGTTAACGTTTCGTCTATATTTTGATCTTGTAAAGATACACAATAGTTTGGGTAACATGTAAATAGTAGTTTTTGGTAAATTAGGTTTCCATTAATAGTTCCTAAATGTGAGTCTTGTGGATTTAATAATCTTGAATCATGTAGGCTTATTGTTACTGGTAAGTCTATTCCACTTCTAAATAAAGATTTTATTAGAATCTTTACTCCTGCTAAATGTACGTATTGTATTTTCTCTGTTTTCTTTCTACTTAATTTTTCTAATCCTTTATTTATTATATCTTTTGTTAAAAGGTGCAGTTTTAGAGTAGTATTAGTGTTACATACATCTACTGTTTTTTCTAGTTCATGATATTCATGAATTACTATATTATTTCTTGAGAATGTTCTTGATAATATATTAAAATTTGTATGTTTGAATCCATGTTTTAGATCTAATCCTTGTATTTTATTAATTTGTTCTGGACTTAAGATAGCTTTTATTGCGTATCCTCTTTGTCCTTCATATTGTTCTACATATTCTATTTCTTTTGTTTCCTCTTGTTCTTCTGTGATTATTTCTTTATCTTTATTCATTTTCTATTTCAGAGAATTTTACTTCATATATCTCATCTCCTGATTCTGGTTCACTTATACTTTCTAGATCTGATTCTATTTCTTTGAATATTTGTTCATCTATAATATCATATTCCATAAATCTTACTTGTTTTTTCTTTGGTTTTGTACAATCGCTTGCAAAGTGTCCTATTTCTCCACAGTTATAACATTTACATGTGGTTGGATTCTTTTTATTTTGTCTTTTGTCATTTCTTCTTTTATAATATTTTCTTCCAAATTTTGGCTTAAAGAATTTTTTCTTATTAAAGATTTTAAATCTTTTTCCTTTCTTAAATTTTCTTTTTATTGGTTTAAATTTTTTAAATCTCTTATTTTTTCTATATGATTTATTTTTTCCCCATTCAAAATTTTCTGCATTTTCTTGACAGCATAAATCAGCAGCTTTATTATATATTTTAGTGTGATCTAATATTTTTCTTTGGTAACATAACTCAGTTATTACCTGTCTTATTAATCTTATTCGGCTTCCTAAATTATTCGGATAGTCATTTTTATTTTGAATCCATGTTTTCCACATATATTCATCCCATGGTGATGGTAGTTTTGAAAATATAGAGTTCATGGTGTGTTCATTATTTTGTGAGCTTGTATAAGCTGTATAATAGTAACTTTTAAATTGTTCAGAGAATTGATCAAAAAGGCATAAATCTCTTAGTCTTATTTTATTTAATCTTAGTAACGCTTGATCTCGTTCTTCTATTATAGCATTATTATCTAAGCTTTGTACTCCTAGGAATTCTTCTTGTATAATATTGATAAATTCCTCTATTCCTGTGTTGACATCTTGTCCAAATCCTTGAGTAATTGTATTCATATAAGTTTGTTTTGTATTTGAGGAAATTCCTGCAAGGAATTGTGCCACATTTCCTTGGACTAAATTCCATATTTTTAATATTTTTGCTCTTGACGTACTTTCTTCTGACATTAAATGTATTCTTATTATCTGTTTCCATTTTTCTAGTTCTAGACTTGGTTGTTTAAGACAATCCAGGTTTAGGAATATTGCATCTCCTGGTCTCACATTTCCTATTCTTGTTTCTTTTAACTCAAAATCTTCATTGTATTTCCAAATTTCTTTTTTAGAGGTTGTTTTTTTTATTGGAAAATTTCTTGAAGGTAAATTTTGTAATCTACTTTGATAATTGTCTACATTTTGTCTATTTGTAGTTTGATCTACTTCCATTGGTATAGTTCCTGTTACACCTTCTCTTGGCAAGGTAGTGCTACTTTCTCCGACTACTTCTGATGATGGTAAATATAATCTATGATTGTTCATAAAGACTTTATGTTGTTCTTCCAAATCGCTTTCATTAGTTTCTAATTCTGTTTCTGAAAATGTTCCTGTATATATTGGTTCTAAATTTAGTCGTTCTAAATCACTACTTAATTCATTTATTAAGTCTTCTATACTTGTATTCATTCTGTTTCTTCTTTATTTTCTCTACTTTCTAATTTATCTTCTTCGTTTATTTTTTTTAATTTTTCTACTTTTTCTATCAGGATTCTAATTTTGTTTTGTTTGTTTAATTTTTCTATTTCTTTCATCATTACTCTATGATCGAGACTTCCTGGTTCTGGTGTTTTTTCCCATTTCGGTAGTGGGAGTGACTTTTCTAATTCTACTTGCTTTTGTGGGGTTTTAATTATTGTTTTGTCTATGTATCTTTCGATATTGTAGAGTCTTGTATCTAGACTTATCATTAGTTCTTTTATTAGTTCAATTCCGTCTTTTATTGTTTCTAAATCTTCTAGATAACTCATCTTCTAATATTTCTTATGTTTCTAATGAAGTCGTTTACTTCATCTATTTCAGTTTCCCTTTCTAATTCTTCTATTTCTATTATTTCTAATTCATTTAAATACCATTCTTTTATTAACTCCGATTCTTCTTTTTCTGGATCTATGTGTTTTTGTACAATTACATATGCTTCTCTTTCATCTATCATTTTAGAAATCTTGAATTTTATTCTTAATAGTTTTTGTTTCATTATTATGGTACTTATATCTTGTGGTTGACTTTCTATTTCATGAATTTTATTAGTCAGTCTTTCTATTGTTTCGTTCTCTAACTTTATTCCTGGCATCTTATTAGTCTTCACTATAATTTGATTCTTGATCTGAAATTTCGGGTGAAGGTGTTCTAGTAAACATGGTGTTGTGTGTTATATATCCTGGAAACATTCTGTAAGTTGTAATTTCATTGTTGATTATAGATAATTTGACTTGTGATACTAACTCTTGTTCTTCGTCTCTTTTTGATATAAATTGTATTAAATTACCATTATATTCTTCCGTTTCAATTATATAGTTTCCTATCCAAAGTAATCTTTTTCCTCTATTTCCTAGTCTTATTCCAAATTCTTCATCGTTTTGCAATCTATTTAATCTTCTTCTTCTGTCTATGTATGTTTTTCTTTCTTCTATTTGTTGATCCATATTTTCTATTTCTCTTTGACTTATTTCATGATCAGGATTAAATGTGGGTGTTAAAAATCTACGATTATCGTTGGTTCTTATGTCTGTAAGTGGTCTTATTTGTGGTTCTAATCCTCTTACTCTGTTTAGAAATGCTCTTTCAATTCTTGCTTGTATCATCAAGCTCTCGGTGTTATTTTGTGCATATTCATCATTTCTATTTATTATATAGTTTTCAGTATCGAGTGGATTAATCGTACTTAGTGGATAATCTATTTCTTGATTTTCATCTAAAGGATATCTTGCTGTTGGAATATATTCTGGGTATAGTTGTTCTGAAGTATTTAATCTTAATCTTGACATATGATAGTTTAATATACGATCATTATGATTAGGGTTACTCATGTCCAGATTAATCGTTCTGGGCTCTGATACCAAATTGTAAAAAGGGGTGGAATAAAAATATTTTAATTAATTTTGTTGTGTTACTGGTTTTAATCAGAAAAATAATATTCACCATAATTACTTAAATTGTCTGGTTGTTCTTCATCATAATTTTCACTATCTGATCCTATTCTGAGTAAAATTATTTTATCCCAAAAACTTTTTTCTTCCGAATAGGGATATACCTTTTGATTATATTCGGTTAAAAATATGAGTATAGTATAAACAATGTCATTCCAATTTTCAATTATTTCTTCCATAGTTTGTAAATATATTCCATATTCATATATTAATGAATTTATTTCTTCTTGATTCATTTTTTTTTTTTTTTTTTTTTTTTATAAGTTAATTATTTTAGTGGGTTTACAAAGTAAATGGAATTTTTGCTCAAATTGTAGAGTGTGTCTTATGCTTAAAGATAAATTTATTGGGAAGTTAGGTGGGTACTATTTTAAAGTCAAAACTTAAATGGGTCCTTTTTTGTAAGTTTTTTACAATGGGTCTTTTTAAAATACAAACTAATTCTAATGGGTCCTTTACTATAATTTGCCCAATTTCAAGCCCTAGTTTGAATATACAGCCCAGCTCGTAAAATTTGCAAAAACTAATTGTGTAATTTGGCAGGCCTGGGAAGAAGCTAAGGATGTAGGAATGAACATCCCCTTAGCATTGGTAAATTACGTCCGGACCCTTTTTAAAAATCTTTCTATTTTTTTAGGTCCTATTCCAATTTTATTACACTTTGCACCCCATCACATATTTGACTTAGTTTACCACGTTATTTGTACGTGCCTTACCTAGATATTATATGGTATTTACCAGGTTAATGATATGTTGTGTACCACTGTATTAGTGTGTGTTTTACCATACCTACCATATATTAATACTTACCAAGTTACTGGTACATGGTTTACCACAGATACCATATGGTATTTACCAAGTTTTTGGTATGTACTTTACCACAAATATCTTATAGTGTTTACCAAGTTATTCTACATATACCATATGGTATTTACCAATTCTTGGTATGTGCTTTACCACAAATATCTTATGGTGTTTACCAGGTTATTGGTATGCGCTTTACCACAAATATCTTATGATGTTTACCAAGTTATTCCACATATACCATATGTGTTTTACCAAATTTTTAGTATGTGCTTTACCAAGTTTTTGGTATGTGATTTACCAAGTTATTACATAGGCCTAAAACACAATGTTTGAAATGAAGAGGCTTTGACTCTTATAATATTTTATCCATGGATACCTAACCCTAGTTTTCCCAAATGGCATGGCCAAGACTCAAGAGTCAAGACGGTAATACCGTTCGTACATTGTGGACCAGCTTTAATTTCTAGCATGTACATATGGACCAAAGTGGCCACATTATAAGTATTTTTCATATAAAGTGGCCACATTATAAAACTAAAGGGGTGTATTGGATTAAGACTCTATAGGATTTTTTTGGACTTTCAAAGTTGGGGTGTATTCAATCTAGATTTAAAAAGTCTTTAAAAATCTAGATGTATTCAATACAGATTTTAAAAAGTCTTTAAAAATCTAGAGGTATTCAATACAGATTTTAAAAAGTCTTTAAAAATCTAGAGGTATTCAACACTCTATGGATTTTAATTCTTTATAGATTTTAATGGATTCTCTTAAAAATTATAACTACACGAAATCTCTCTAAAATCAGCCAGACTCTTCATAGACTCTATACAAATCGGTCAACTCTACGTGGAGTCTATAGACTTTCTAAATCCACCGACTTTTAAATGTTCATAAAAATCTATAAAAATCTCAAACGAATACACCCCCCTAAATAAAAGTTGCTTTAATATATAGATCTATCCTATATTTGAAAAATAATTTGAGTTTTAAAGCTTAAAATTTGGAGTTTGGAATTAACAATAAAAAATAAAATTTAAATACTATTAGAATTTGAAAAATTAAAAATTAATAAGAAATACAAACTTTTAGGCTTAGCGATAGAGTTTAATTTTTAATAATTAGAGTGAAAAATCTTTATGATTTATAATAAATTTTAATATTAAAAAAAACTAACCCTAATACTTCTTCCGTCTCGTTATGTTTTTTACACTTTCATTTTCATGCAGTTCAATGCAAATTTTAAACCATTAATAATTAAAGTTCGGTATAAGTAAAAGTTCTAAAAGTTCGATATTTAAAACTACACGACGAGACGAATCTAACAAGATCTCACTTAGGGGTGGGCGTCGGGTCGGTTTGTCGGGTTTGGGTACCCGACACGATCGGGTATCTAAAATAGATACCCGAATCCGACCCGCACAAAAGCGGGTACCCGATATTCGGGTACCCGACTTTGTCGGGTCAGGTTTGTCAGGTACCCGATACTCGAAAAAATAATATTTTAAAAAATGTATATATTCAATTTATTTAGTTTTAATTTTAAAAAATACAATTACTAACCCAAGTTACACAATTTCTTTAAAGAAACTAAGGTTATTACTAATATTCAAGCATATATAGGTATATTCATTTATATTGTTATTAAAAATTTTAATAAGAAAATTTTATTTTAATTTAAAATGATAATAACTATCAATTTAAAATAATAATAACTATGGTGGTGGTACTAGTAGTTTTATTTTAAAATTTTCTTGATTTAAAATAATAATAACTATCAATTTTCTTATTTTAAAAAATTCTTATTAAAAAATATAAAATTCAGTTTTATTTATTACTATATTTAACGTCATCTTATTTATTAAATTAGTATTATTTAATTATTTTTGCTAGATATTATTTAATTAAATTTAGTTCTCTATGGTGACGCTATTAATTAAAATAAAAATATAACTTATCGTGTTATCTTCAATTCTTGAAATTCATTGTTATATTCATGATTAATTATATTATCCATCACTAATGCCAAAAAAATTTAAATATCGTAGACTTTACAAATTTTTTAAGCTTATACTTAATTTTTCACCATATTGAATAAAAAATAAGTACTAATTATCAAATACATATGAATATTATAGAGCAAAATATATAAATAATATTAGGGAAAAAGATTAAAATTTATTTATTTATTTATTTTTTCGGGTACCCGATACCCGATCGGGTATCCGGCTAAAACCCCAAAACCCGACACGATAGATAATTGTCGGGTCGGGTACCCGAAATGTCGGGTTTTGAAAATTAAAACCCGACAAAACTATTATAACTTTAAGTAAAAGTCTGTGTGTGAATAAAAACCCATTACCAAACGTCAACAACAATACGAGTACGAGACGGACGGAGGTAGTTTTATTTTGTTTTGTTTTGTTTTTTTGGTTTTTTTTTTAAAAAATCCCCAAACACAATTGTAGCATGCAGAAGTGGGAGTGCAGTGCAAAGTACAAAATGCAAAGAATGGGTTAGGTGAAATCCACAAATGTCCCCCACTAACCACTATACCCATTGGGAGGCCCATCCTCCTGCTTTACTCTAATTACTATTTATACCCAACATTTAAGACTGCTCACCAACTATCAGCTACTTGTATCTTTACTTTCACCGGTTCACTTATCCTTTCGATTTTCACATGCGTATCCGCAGGCAATGAAACTTTAAGCAACGACATTTGTCCCTTCCGACAAAGTCTTATTAGTGAACGGGTTATCAACACCTAGGGGTGATATCGAGTCGAGTCGAGCTCGAGTATCATAGTACTTGAGCTTGAGCTTGACAACATATATTCGAGTTCGAGCTCGAGTTCGAGTATCATCAAGTCGAGTTCGAGCTCGAGTATCATCGAGTTCGAGTTTAAGTTCGAGTAGTTGGCGTGTTCTTTTTTTGCTAAGCTCGAGCTTGAATTTGTAGCTTAAGTATGAATTTATTTTATTTTTCTTAACTTTTGATTTTGAATTTTTAACCATGGCCTAAAAGACACAATTTAATTTGATATTTGAATATTGTGTTGATTATTGTACAACTAAAGATAGAACTAAAATTCTTTAAAAATATTTTTTAATTTTTTAGAATGACTATTTTTCCTTGTTTAGATATTTTAAATAAGTAATATATTTTTTCTAATAGAAAATAGAGTGAAGTGTGAGGGAAAGTATGAAACGAAGATTAATTAAAATGTGTGTTAATGGTGTTATCGAGTCGAGTCGAGCTTAGTCGAGCTCAAATATTCGAGTCGAGTTCGAGTCGAGCTTGACTGGATGCGAGCTCGAGCTCGAGTTCGAGCAGGAGTCGAGTAGCGATAGTCGAGTACGAGTCGAGTTTTTTCGAGCCGAGTCCCGAGTCGAGTACGAGTAGCACTACTCGTTAATCACCCCTATCAACACCATAAAAGTGTACTATTATTGAATTGAAATCATGTGTTCTAACTTCTATGTCCTCGATCAAGATTGAACAATTAATATTTATAATTTGGCTATCATAAAAAGAATAAGACTTTGTAACATACTCCATAAAAGTTCTAATGAATGCCGGTATCTAATAAATTTATATACAAAATTAAAATTATTAAATTTTTTAAAATCAAACTTAATAGTAAGTTGAATTGAGTTGAACAAACTTAATTAGTTGAATTGATCAGTTAACTAAATTATGTTTTCGAATAGAAAAATATACTTCATCCGTTGTATTTACTTCATGATTTTCACGCAATCCAAAATATATTTTTGACGCTTAATATCTTAAATTGTATAACAATAAAAATTATGAAAATTTGATATTCTAAATCTATGTGATTAGACGAATCCAACAAGATCTCACTTGACTATATTTTATCTTATATAATTATATTAAAAAAAATCGAATTAAAGTTAATTAATTACTCTTCAAACGTACTAATATATTTTATTTTATTTTTAAAAAGGAAGTATTCAAGTTCAACTCATTTACTCTATAATAACACGAGCTGAACTCAAATTATTTCGAATCAAAGTGGAGCTGTCTCGTTCGATTTCAGCAGCAGCTCTATGATCGAGTGACTGTGAGTAATGTAGGTAAGAATGGAGTATTGAAAATACACTGTAATCGGAATATCCACGTCATTATTATTAATATGGTCAAAATGCACGTCGTCTACTGTCCACATACGGACAGAGTGTAATTAAGAGTTGCCGGAAACCAGAAGAGAAGTCCCCTCCCATGTGATCATGTGATTGTGAGCTTTGGGGACAACCCATGCCACTGGCTCTATATCTATATATGGTCCCCCTCATTTTCCATTATCCTTTCCCAAAATGTAATTCTTTCCACTCTACATATTCATTTCAATTTTCTATCTTTCCCTTTGTTACTAAATGAGCTGATTTTAGCAAGTTGTCCGATCCTCCAAAGCGATTTATTACTCTTATTTACTCCCTCCGTCCCGCTATAAGTGTCTCAAAACTTTTGGGCACGGTATTTTATATGAGGATAATTAGTATTCAATGTAGGAGTAGATTAGAGTATAAGGGTAAGAGTAAATTACGAATTTATGTGATGTGATTGTAATGATATTGAATTTTTAATTGATTTATTAATGTGTGATGTTGATGGTTGTGTATTTGAATTTATTAATGGTAGTGGATTTAAAATTTTAATATATTTATTTATTAATGTGATGTGATGAGAGTGTGTTTTGTGGTTAATATTAAATAATTTCCAAAAGTAGAAAAAGTATTGGGATGGACGAAAGAGGAAAGCGAGACATAAATAATGGGACGGTTATTTATTTTATTGTGTTATATCTTTGATTTGCCTCGTTGTATCCTACATACATGGCCTCTTTGTTTGGAGTCTCTGCCAATGTAATACTCTCCCCCAGTCCCATTTGTAATGTTTTATTACTGTTGGGCACGAGAATTAAGATAGAATTGATTTATGAGTATATGATGGGTATTGGGGTGCATATAGTTGTTAGAGGGGAAAATTGGGAACATCCAAAAATAGTAAATATGATTATGATAATTTGAGTTGGGACAGAGGGAGTAATATAATGGTATATTTGATCATAAATTCGTCTACATTTTTGCTTTCGATCAATGACGAGAAATGGTTGAGGCTTCAATCCGGTTACAGTACAGACTAAGAGCAACTCCAACCATACCCCAAACACAAACTCAAACACAAAAATGGTGTAAATCTTCTCCAACCGTACACCAAACAAAAACCCAAAAACTCAAACTCAAACGCATATTTGCGTTTTTACTGTAGCAAACGCAAATTTGATTTGTTTGTAAAAGTGGGTGGAATAAGGAATATGCTGAGAATATTCTTGTGAGTTTGAGTATAGTGTAGTCGGTTGGAGATGAGTTACTGTTGGATGTGACACTTACACCATTTTGAGTTTGAGTTTGGTATAATCGGTTGGAGATGGTCTCAGAAGAATCTGCACCAGCGAGTGGGTACATATGATACAAGAGTGAGATTTTGTAATGAATTAAAAATGAAATAATAAAAACATATTCTGGCTTCAACTTTATAAATATCACAAACATCATATGGGTGATCACATAATCACCTTGACATTAGAAAAACATTTTCCCCATCAGCGATTGGCACGTGCAGCTGCACACTAACAGCGAGGCTTATATATGTAGGTAGTTAGGTACTACTCCCTTGATATGCACTAAACCATGTCTGTTTTATTGCATTACTTGTTAAACTTGAGCCATTATAGATATGGATCCGATTTAGATACCTTAGGATCCTCCTCCAGCTGTCTCATGATGTCCGAATGTAGTATGTAGTTGAAATAATTCCCCCCCCCCCCCCCCTCTTTTTTTTTTTTTTTTCTATCATATTATAATATGTTCCGTGACCTGGAACAATTGTTTTTCCTTTGTTTTATCTCCTATAGCTCATGAGTTAATGTAAAATTTCATAGTTACTTATGTATTCAATTTATACTATATGATTGCTTAGGCCTTCCCCAACCATCTACCCAAAAAAGAGGTGTTTTCAATGTCCGCGTGTGAATGGTGGCGATTATGAATTTTTTAAAATTAATAATTAATTAATTGTTTTTTGTGTAATGCCAAGTGAAGTGGCGATTAACTATTTTTTATTTTTTTCTTTGATCGCCATTTGAAAAGAATATGCCCCACGCCACGCGCGTAAATGCCACGCCTTATGGTTATTCGGTCGTGTCTTCACGCCCAACACCCTCAACCTTTTCTCTCTCCTTTCTTCGTGGGGAGTGAAATCTCTTCCTCACCTCTTCTCTCTCTCATTACCACAGTGATATCTTCTCTTATTTTGGGTAGAAAAGCTAATACGTCGTCTTCTTCTATCTCCCATTGTGGCAGGCCTTATATCCAAAAGGAAAACAACTTGATGACCCACTGGATTATTAACTAACCAATTAGTCAATTACATAGTATTTATAATAATAATTATTATTAAATATATATTAATTTAAATTCTACCCCTAAAGGAGATGAGGATTTGACCTAGCGGTGTTCGATTAAAAAATTAATCGATTTGTATGACATGGGCTCCTACCACTTGGGTGTTCGATTCCCCACTCGACTCCGTATTCCTATTTGTCCATTTGTAATTTGTATGACATGGGCTACTACCACCAATTTACTAATCTGTACAGGCTTTTCATAAAAATTAAAAAAAATAATAATAAAAAAAACTCCATCCCTAAATAACTTAACCCAATCTCAAAATGACACATCCACTGGGTAAACATTTTTCTTTAAAAAAAATCCAATAATAAGGAATTAAACATCTGCCATTTTCTCTTACCAAAACATGTAGCTAGGAGCTTGTGGATGTTTAGGCCAGCATTAAATGTTTAGGCCAGCATTAATGGAGTTTGTAAAGTGATTGGTCATGTTTGGCAAAACAGCTAAACAGAATTAGTTTATTTTAGTCAATTTGAACTGAATTAGCTTATTTAAAAAGATAAAATAACTTAAAACAGTGTTTAATCAGCTCTTTTTGAAACCGCTGCAAATAGCAGCATTTTGGATTTTAGCTTATTCTAGGCAAAAAGTTAGTCTCGAAATTGTCAAACAGCTAATTTTAACTAATTATTACTCACATAATCAGTTAACAGCTAACAGCTAATTCCCAAACAGGGCCATTGTCTAGACTTGATAGATACTCCATTCGTTTCGTTTTAGTTGTCTTTTTAGAATTTTTTTTTTAAAAAAAACATTCCAAAATAGTTGTCATTTTAAGTATTTTTTTTTATCAAAATGTTCCAATATTACCTCTTTGTTTCCCCAATAATATCCATTCTCTCTACTTAAGTACATTTCTTGGTAAGTGAGAGGGGTAAAAATGGAATATTATATAGTAATAATTGTATTTTTTCGGTAGAATAATTGTATTTTTTTGTTTGTGTAATATTGGCTAAAAAGACAATTAAAAAAGAACGGAAGGGAGGGAGTACTTCGCAGTATTTGCCACTACTATTTATTGCACTTCTGCACAGCTGACTGAAAAAATACACAAATGAAGACGACGAACGAGTTTTTTTTGGAGGAGCCATTGAAGCGAAAGGGGTGGTGTGAGCCCATGTTACACAAATTATAAAAGGAACAAAAGAGAGGAATAGAGGGCCGGGTGGGAATTCGAACCCCCAACTTATAGGTTGAGAGTCGGGGGGACTTGACCAATAGGATAAATCCCCAACCCTTGAAGAAGACGAACGATTGAAAGCACACCTAAGTAATAAGGTTTAAATAAATGCCCTCTTGATTCTTGAACGAGTCAGTGCGGAATTCACACATAAAAATGCATAGCAAAAAGCATTTATAAGCTGGGCTTTATTTACCTTTATTATTATTCACAAGGTATGCATCGTTTGCATTCTATAAATTAAATTCCTTCATGTATCAAATGGAAAGGGTTCAGTTGTTTAAAGAAAAACAATGATAAAGAACAGAGCACCATAGCAAAGCTTCAACGTTCCGACCCACTTTTTTTTTAAAAAAAAAATTGGATTTAATACAAATAATATAATCATCCTTGTCCTAGACATAGCCCAATTCGTAAATTGTGTGCCTTTACATTTTGTATTTATTTTCCCATAATTGTTAAAATCCTGATCTTGATCTTAGGATCTTACGATTTTATGATCACACCTCTTTTAAACGATGCCGATCCTTCTAGGATCTTAAAATTAGTAAGATCCGGATAAGATCCCGATCCAAATTGTAGAATCTTACGTTCTTATTATCATACTCCCTTACACGCCTATACGATCTTATGGTTATACCATCTTAAATGCATAAATTTTTTATAACATTTTATGATTTGGGATCAAAGTAACTTCTTTTCTTTAATTTTAAACTTAAGAACTTGTATTCCTTATGTATGATGTGTAAACAAACCTAATATGCATGTATGTGGAAATATTTTATGTTTAATTGTGATTTTTTATACTGTATTGTATTAATTAACTTGCAAGATTCATAACACACACGAAATAATGTTTTTACTTGTGAGTATGCATAATTGAGTTTATTCATTATTGCAATTTCATAAGATCTTAATTAGGATCCCGATTCGATCCTACGATTCCGATCTTGCAAAGAGAAAAACTATCCCATATAGGATCCCGATCTTAACAAGCTTGATTTTCCCTTTCAACATTATTATTGTCACGTTATGGAACAAGTTGTCTTTGATGTTATTTCCACGTGAATTAGTAGTACAATATTAGTTTTATTATTTGAATTTATATATACTTATATTATGTGGAGAGGAATCGAGTGTCCACGGTATCAATCCACCTTAATTGTTACTCGTACACACATATTTATTTATTACAATCATTAAATAAATATTCGTAAAATTTTTGCAAGTAAAAAAATCATATTCTTAAATAATTAAATTAAATTAGAAACCATTACATTATAGCAAGGTTATCAAGATCGAGATCCTATGTAGGATCGTTTTTGTCTTTGTAAGATCGGAATCGTAGGATCGAATCGGGATCTTAAGATCCTATGAAATTATTATTTATATTTTTAAAAAATTATTATTTATATTTTTAAAAAATTAATATTTATTAATTATACACTTATTAATATTTATTAATACATGTATAATTGAAATATGTATTTTAGATCAATTTTTAACAAGAATTTGATAGTTAATTTTATGTTTATCCAGAATCCAATAAAAGTTAAACACTGACATGAAACCCAACAATTTTGAGTTCAATATATGCAAAAATACATTAAACAAAATTGACAAAAATAACATCATCATAATCAAAACCACAAAAAGTTAGAGACAATAAGCGATTTTTCTCCAGAAAAAAAAAGGAGTAGGATCGTAGGATCGTGCAGCGATCCTACGATCCTACGACGATCCTACCGATCCCACCTCGATCCTATCACATTTGCGATTCTACGGCGATCCGGATCGTTTTTCTTTGGTAGGATCGTAGGATATCCTATGATCGATCGTGCGATCCTACGATCAGGATCGCGATTTTGATAACTATGCATTATGGTATCAATTTAGCAGGTTGACAGTCATCTTTCATTTTCCTATATATAGTGTATGTATATATATAGTATGTATGATGATTCATCAACTATAGTGCTGGAGAAGCCCGACCCAATTGCCCATCTGAAGCAGGCGGGTATGTAAAAAAAGAAATGGATGAATTACTTATATATCTTTCTCTAATAAGGAGGCCTAATAGTTTTCAAATTTCCAATTATCGTTCGGTGCCTGCAATTGCACTCCTAAATTAATTTATTCCCCCAAATTAAATATACACATCGATCAGGGTCATTTTCGTACAAGTATTTTATATTAACATGCATCTAAATGATCATCTCAAATATTTTATGCACGTGACGTAGTGTATGAATCCAGCAGATCTGGTCCATATATATAAACATCAATATTATAGATATATACTAAATCGATGGGCATATGCCGGCACGATGTTTTTGTAATGGAATTCTCGGTGTTTCCTCTATTTCTTTTTTCCTTTTTTTTTAAAAAAAATGAGAGATATTTTTACATATATAAGTTGTCAAGCCAAAAAAAAAAGAAAAGGAAAGGAAACAAAGTAAGCTAAAAAACAAAGACTATAATAAAAAGTTTAATTTTTTGGGTAAGCAATAAAAAGTTTTCTTAGTCTTTGAATTCGATGCTAAATTTTTATTAGCAATTAAAATTTGATAATTAAATATTTTATTGATTAATGAATTCAATTGCTCAATTCAATGGCTCCTCCTGATGTATTGAATTAGGGCTTTATGTGGAAAGAGTGTTTTATATATAATGAAAGTTTTTATATATTGTGGTTATTATTAAATACACAGCACACACCTTATTAACACCCAACATATATATTTTATCGGGTCAACACGCTATACCGATAATACCCTTTCAGCACCCTATCCATACACCCAATGATTAAGCTAGTAGAAATGAAAAAAAAAAAGAAATAGTACAATTAATTAATGAGATGGGCCAAAACTCAACTAACATACCATTAGAAGTTTGCAAAACGACAAAAAAGTTCCATTCATCAGTCATTATTCCTCTATAAAAATAATAATTTATGGCTTCGTCTTATTTTCTAATAAAACGTAAAAAATAGATGTGTGTGAGAAAAAATGTGAAAGGTAAAAATGATTGTGATAAAAAGAATTATATTTAAATATTATTAAAGGACATATAAATTCATGGGTCCAGTTAGGTGCGATCGAAAGAATTCGCAGTACATCAAGGCAAAAATTTGAAGCGTTGATTTCAAATGCAAGAGTTGTAAATAGAAAAGGATAAAGTTGTCCAACAAAATATGTAACGGAAGATATAACCCTATATTTAGTATGTTATCAATCTAATATTTGGTAAATCATATCAAATATTTGGTAACCATATCTAATATTCCAAATAATATCTTTTCCTGATCGATTATAGTTAATAAATAGGGTAACAAATCTATTAATCATCATTCAGTGATGCTACAAAAAATAATTCAGTGATGGTATCAAAAATAGTTCATGAAGAATTCAGCGACAGTACATAGCATAATTCAGCGACGTTGCCCTGCATAATTCAGCGATGCTACCAAAATACAATTCCGCGGTGCTACCAAAAATAATTCAGTGATGCTATCAAAATATAACCCTATATTTAGTATGTTATAAATCTAATATTTGGTAAATCATATCAAATATTTGGTAATCATATCTAAAATTCCAAATAATATCTTTTTTTGATCGATTATAGTTAATAAATAGGGTAACAAATCTATTAATCCATCATTCAGCGATGCTACAAAAAATAATTCAGTGATGGTATCAAAAATAGTTCATGAAGAATTCAACGAAGTATATAGCATAATTCAGCGACCACTACAAGAAAAAAACAGTTTAACGACCGTCAAATTCGGTCGCTAAAAGGAAATACGGGTCGCTATTTCGGCTTAGCGACCGTCTTAACGACCGCAAGACGCCGGTCGCTAAAAGGTCCGTTAGTAAATTTCCAACGACCGGAAAGAAATTCGGACCGAATTTAGCGACCGATTTAGCGACCGAAATTTGCGGTCGCGGAACTTAGCGACCGAATTGGCGACCAAAATATTTGGTTGCTAAAAAATCTCAATTTTTTTTTATTTTCTTGATTTTTTATTTTCGCGACCGCATTAGCGACCAAATAATGCGGTCGCTAAACTTAGCGACCGAATTAGCGACCGTCCAATTCGGTCGCTAAAAAACTCCACAAATTGAGAAAATTTGAACTCAGTAGGACTCGAACCCACCACCTCCTCATCGCCAACCTCACTCATAACCACCTTGGCCAACCCTTACACCACCACTAATAGCCCGCAACGTGTCATATATAATAATCCTCCAAAGGTGCTGGAGAAGGCGCGAACCTTGGTCTGAAGGTTCCATCCACACGCATATACCACTCGGACGCCTCATGCTTCATGTCATTGTATGGAATGTGTTACATATAATATATATTTATAAATTCGTAAAGTCATAACTTAAAAATAAAATAGAAACAAAAATTATTAAACAAAATAAAAAAATTATTAAAAAAATAAAATATAAACTAAATTATTAAATAAAATATAAAAAAATTAAAATTATTATATAACATAAAATAAAAATAAAATTATTAAATAAAATAAAGTAAAAACTAAAATTATTAAATAAAATAAAAATAAAACTTTAAGTATTAAGTAAAATATAAAAAACTAAAATTATTAAATAAAATAAAATAAAAAGTAAAATTCTTAAAAAAATAAAATAAAAAGTTAAATTATTAATAAAATAAAATAAAAACTAAATTTTTAAATAAAATAAATATATAAAGTAAAATTATATCTCTAAATTTGTAAAGTCATAACTTTCATATTTGAGTTTTTAGCACTGTTCATTATTAAATAAATAATAAAATTAATTAATCATATTATTAAGATAATAAAAATTAAAATAGAAAGGAAGTAATATTAATGAAATATTAATATAAAATCGATAATTAACTAAGCGTAATAATTAAATTAAAAAAGTTTAATATAAAAATATTAAATTCAATAATTAAATTTTAAAATACAAAAAAATATATAATATAATAAATTAATAAAAATGAAGGAATTAAATAAAATAGTAAATTATTCAAAAATTTAAATAGAATAATATAATAAAATATTATTTTTAAGTAAAATAAATAAGTAGAATCAATAAATAAAATAATTAGATAAATAAGTAAAATCAAAAAGTAGATAAATAATAAATTCAAAACTTCTTTAAAAATAAAAATAATTTTCAAATTAAACGATAACAGAAAATAAAGAAAATATTTACATTAATAATATTATTATTCTATAAAAGTTATAAAATAAATTAAAAGTAAAACTTAAAATAAATATTTAAATAATAAAATAAATTAATAAATTTAAAGAGAATATTACTAAATTAATTAAAAATAATTTAAATATAGAAGAATTATAAAAGCTTAGCGACCGAATTTTCCGGTCGCTATGTCGGTCGCTAACCATAATAAAAAGTTTAAAAATTTAAAAAGTTAAAAAAAAAAATTAGCGACCGCAAATTTCGGTCGCTAATGTGGTCGCTAACAGAGACCCATTTTTATATTGGTCGTTAATTCGGTCGCCAGTTAGCCACCAAACCTCATCGGTCGCAATTTCGGTCGCGAAATTGCGACAGAACATTTTCGGTCGCTAATATGGTCGTTAACATCAGCGACCGTCATTTTTTGTCGCAATTTCGGTCGCTAATAGCGACCGCACTTATTCGGTCGCTAATTTCGGTCGCTATATTGATTTTTTCTTGTAGTGGACGTTGCCCTGCATAATTCAGCGATGCTACCAAAATACAATTCCGCGGTGCTACCAAAAATAATTCAGTGATGCTATCAAAATATTTCAGCGACACTATCTAACAGATTTCAGCGATCATGACTAGCATATTTCAGCGACGGAAACAAGAAGAATTCATCGATGCTACCAAAAATCAAACCACTTATGCTGTCAAATATATTTCACCGACTATATGTAGATGAATTCAGCGATCATACCTAGAAGAATTCAGCGACTCTGCCAAGAAGAATTCAGCGACTCTGCAAGAAGAATTCAGCGATGCTACAAAATACAATGCAGTGATGATACCAAAAATAATTCAGCGACGTTTTCATGAACAATTCAACGACCTTATCAAGAACAATTCAGCGATGCTATCAAGAACAATTCAGCGACTTTTCGTCAACAATTCAGTGACTCAAGTAGCAGCATATCGGGTACGTTTTCATGAATAATTCAACGACTTTATTTTAAAAATATTTTAGCGACGTATATCTATGTATAGCAATATAATTAAGCAAATTGGAGGGTAATGTAAGATGAAATGCGGAGAAGAAGAAGAACAACGTTCATTTTCCAATAATATAACAAATTTATTATTTTAACCCTCAAGTTAATCTTAACCATCAATTTACAAATTAAATCAACGGTTCCAGTACACCGCAGTACATCAAGACAAAAGTGTCAATCGCACCCTAACTTAAACCCTAAATTCATATACTTTAGAAAATAGTAAGAGTTAACTTGAACAATTATAAGATCCTAGCTAATTGTTTAGGTAAAATTTCAATTTTGAATTCTTGTTATTAATGCTGAAAACATTTTTGAAGATGTTTAATTTACTAAGTAAGCTCATCCAATTTTGAGTGATCAGCTTTAAACGTCAAAGAGATTTAAGAAATTCTTTTGAAAGCAAAATTGTCGTCTAAGTAGTATAGTAAGTAGGTCACACGCATCTTTCGCACATTTAATTCCTCAATTTTTTTATTTTTCCAAAATTTTCCAACATTACACATATTTGTAATCATTTCAAATTGGCCCAATATGCTTCCTCCCTTTTTCAATATTTGCAACATTGTAAATTATTGCACCATTCATTGGACTGCTTTGATTTCAATTTTTATCATACTTATACAAGTTAAAATATAGTCAAGTGCGAGTTTTTAAATATCGAACTTTTAGAATTTTTATTTATAACGAACTTGAGTTATTGATGGTTTAAAATATGCATTGGACTGCGCGCTGTGTAGGTCCGTAGCAAATATTGAAAAATGGAGGAAGTATATTTGTTTTATCCATTGTTTCATTTTAACTCTTTTGAAAGCAAAATTGTCGTCTAGGGCCCACACTTTTTGTATATACAAGACGACTAGAGCTATCAAAATACATTTTAATTAATACATGGATAATAAAGGAGCATACTCCATTGGTCTTTGTTAATTTCAATAAAATTTTAATAATTTTAAATTATAGAAATATTGTGGAGCCAGCAGATTGATGAACAGAATGTAGGGTAATATAGTGGCACATATGTTTGCTCCCAAACGAGACCCTCTATAAGTATAATTTTTTAAATAGTTTTTGAATTTCTTGTATAAGTATGTAGTGTATAAGTATAACAAATTGATGCAGAGCAGTACATAATAGTGGTACATAACTACATATCATTATATTATAGACAGATAATGTAGATGCTCAAGTGTCAAGCGTGCAATCAAAACCTTTTTTTTTTACAGTACTTTTTTATTTTTTATTTTTTATTTTTTATTTTTTTTTAAATTCCAATTTGACTCAACTTGAAATCTGGTTGAAGCACCCAAGCTACGGACCAATTTTTACTTGGGAAGTAGTAAAGGTCTTATCCCCGGCCAATTATTAAAAATAAAAAAAATACAAATAAAATATTCTCTATTAATCATAGAAATTTAGACTATATTTAACTCCTAATCATTATAAAATGCTATAAAACCATTTTTCTTCTGGTTATTACCAGGATCTGGCTCTTTCTTTGAGGGCTAGGAATGACGAGGATGGGTCATCTATCCGACAATTTTTTTTATAAAAAGTCTATAAAAATTAGGAAATAGTGGTGGGAGCTCATTACATACTAATTACAAAATGATAAAGTAAGAGATAGGAGACCAGGTGAGGAATCGAACACGCAACCTATAAATTAGTAGTTGGGAGACTTGATCACTAAGGTAAGTCTCCGTCCCCGACAATTTCTTTTACTTAACCTGAATTTGTCCCAACTCAACCCAATTCCTTCCTTATTCCATAATCAAACACTAGTATTTTCAATTCCATCCAATAATCGTAGTAATAACCAGAAGACTCTATCTAGCCAGTACAAACACTCTCTCTAGTCTCTCCCTCCTCTCTTGAGTTAGTAGTCACAGTATGACTATGATGAATCAACTCCACTCCCCAACCCCTACTACAAATAGTCATCTCACATCTCTCTCCTTTTCCACTTCTCTCCCAAACTACCTTCCAGCTTCAATTCCCCCACATGACCCCCAAACAAACACAGTTTTCAAACAATCATAATAATAGTACTACTAAATAAATCTATTACAGGCAAGGGTAAGGGAAAAGGGAAAAGGGAAAAGGGAAAGGGAAAGCATCATCATCAGCAGCACATAATCATATCATGGGAGTGGCCGAAGAAGCGCACAACGTACGGGTGGTGGGGTCCGGCGACCAGACCATCGTCCTCGCCCACGGATTCGGCACCGACCAATCCGTCTGGAAGCACCTCGTCCCTCACCTCGTCGACGATTACCGCGTCGTCCTCTACGACAACATGGGCGCCGGCACCACCAACCCGGACTACTTCGACTTCGATCGCTACTCCTCCCTCGATGGCTACGCCCTTGACGTCATCGCCATCCTCCACGAGCTCAACGTCTCCTCCTGCATCTACGTCGGCCACTCCGTCTCCGCCATGATCGGCGTCATCGCCTCCATCTCCCGCCCCGACCTCTTCACAAAACTCATCGCCATCTCCGCCTCCCCAAGGTCCTTCCTTACTCCTTATTAATTCTAAATTTAGTAAAAAGATTCAATTTTTAATTGTTCCGATTTCCAATTTTTTTTTTCCCTTGATTGATTCAATTGAGTACTAAATTGCGAGATTCGATCTTTAGGTATGTGAACGATCCGGATTACTACGGGGGATTCGATCAGGAGGAGCTGCTGGAGTTATTCGAGGCGATGCGGTCGAATTACAAGGCGTGGTGCGGCGGATTCGCGCCGCTGGCGGTGGGGGGCGACATGGAGTCGGTGGCGGTCCAGGAGTTCAGCCGGACGCTGTTCAACATGCGGCCGGACATAGCGTTGAGCGTGATGCAGACGATTTTTTACAGCGATGTTCGGCCGTTGCTGGGACACGTCACCGTGCCCTGCCACATCATCCAGAGCATGAAGGATTTGGCCGTTCCCGTGGTGGTTTCGGAGTACCTGCACCAGCACCTCGGCGGACAGTCGATCGTGGAGGTCATGTCTACGGACGGACATCTGCCGCAGCTGAGCTCGCCGGACGTGGTGGTTCCGATACTGCTCCGGCACATTAGGTATAATATTGCGGCCGCCTGATGTGGGATTGTTTGGTTGGGCTTTGTGTTTCTAGATTTCCCACTTCTCTTCTTTTACCTTTTCTTTTTTAATTTTTAATTTCAACAAATGTTGTATGTCCAATGTTGTAGAATTAATTAATTAAGGTGCCTTTATTTTTCAAGTAGTATTACTTAATTAATTAAGGAAGTACTCAACTCCTCTTACTTCCAGTATGAATATTGTAGGTTTGATTTTCCACCCAATTTTTTATCTCTCTCTTTTATTTATTTATAATTTATATATGTTATAGACTTCCATCATCCATTTTTATTTTCTAGTATGTATAAGTTATTTAGTAAAAAAAAATAATTAATTAAGGTACCCTTAGCTTATTTTCCAAATGTGGACGGAATTAATTAGCGTGGTAAATTTTTGGATAACCAAGGACGTTTAAGAACAAACGTGTGGTAAATTTTTATAATGCTAAATATTTTATATTTATTTAAAATTTGATTATGGTGTTTATTTTAATTAAGTATAATTAAGTAATTCTTGTAGATATTGTTATCATTTGTTATACCTACAAACCTATTGTGTTTTTATATAAACTAGATTTTTTCGCCCGCTGCGCACGGGCAGTGCACAAAGTACATGGGGGCTTGGGGGCCGCTCCCCCGAGTTTGAACTTTGACCTATTAAGTTTTATATAGTTATGTTATTTTAGCTATATCAGAAATTCATTTTATATAATTCCGCCCCCTCAAACTCAAACCTTGACATTAATATTTTATACAGTCGTGTAAATTTAATTATATTAGAATCACTTTCCAGTAATTTTACGGGGAAGAAGAGAAAAAAGAATACAACATATTTCTTTGTTAGTGAGCTTTTTTTAACATATGATTATATATTCTTTAAAAATATAGGCTTAGGTAGAGTTAGACGAAGAGAGTGACATCATTAGAAATCCAAAATAAACGAAAATCAATTGATAGTTATTCTATGGAAATTAAAGATGAAATAAAACAAAGTTATTTAGTCACATCCTCGCCCCCTGCCTCAGACACTCTGCGTCTGCCACTGCGCACAGGTGTTAAACTTGTATACGCACTGGTGTTGAACATATATGAGTTTGTAAAATGAGAACATAATTTTTTTGGATTACATGAGGTTAGGGATGCGAATAGGCCAAGCTACCCGACATGAGCCTATGGCTTAGTTTATCGAAGACCATGTCATACCAAATTTTTTATAAATAGGCTAAGTTTAGGCTTTTTTGAAAGTCAATTTAGTTAAATACGTCCGGACCAAAATTTATAATTAAAAAAAAAAAACATATCAAGCCTACCAGGTCGGCATAGTTATCATTATTTTTTTATGTGAATACCAAGGTATCCAGGCCTCAATTTAAGCGTTGCGAGGCATTAATTGTATCTCTCATTTCTGTTTATAGTTTTGGTGTTGGATAGCTGTTATGGGACTTTTATGGATGCTGCTAAATAGTTCAGCATTGTATTTGTGCTTATTTGGAATAATACGATTTCCCACAAAAAAAGATGAAAGAATAAGATGATAGAATAAAATTCAAATCCCCAATTAGGTGGACAAAATATAAAATAGAAAACTAAATATCTAACATAATAATTACGATTTCCCAAATCGCTTTTACTATCGAAAAACTAAATATATATAGTTTGGCTTTTATATCTAACATAATAAGAGCAATCGAAAAAAAAAAATAGCATTAAACTATTCAAAATTTACCAACATCAGTTGACTTGAGTGGATTGAGGTTCTAATCGCTTAAGCAAGGTCTCGGGTTCGAGCCTTGTATATGTAAAAAAAATTGCTTTGGGAGAGGTGCTGTTAATTGCCCATGCAGATTCTTGAGGGATTAGTCTTAGGTCCAATGTGATATGGAGATACCCGGTTACTCACAAAAAAAATTCGAATAAATTATATGTTTGCATTATTAAGGATCTAAAAATTTCATTTTACTCCCTAATATGTTGTTCATTTTGACTATTATCACTAAAAATTTTAAAGAATACTATCTATATATACTTTTTTTTGTTATCTTTTTATTTTTTAAGGAAAAAAAAAAGCAATTTCCAAAAGCTATAACCCAATTAAAAATTTTTTAAAATTAGTACTTAAACTAATTTTTGGGCAAAAAACAGACCCCAATAGCATTTTAACATTCATCTACTTTTCAAAAGTTTTTATTTTGGCACTGTTTTTTTTAGAAAAAAAATATGTTTTATTCTGCATTATATTATATAGTGTAACATCCATAAATTTATATTAAATATTAAATATATATATATATAGATATTTTTTTGATAAATTAACTGATTATTATTTATATATAAATATTTATGATGTTTTATGATTAACTGATAAATATATATATTTAATATATATATATATATTTATGAGGTGTCGTAATAATAAGCGTAGATATATTTTATGGTGTTTTATAATGATTTACAGATGTAACCTTAAGTTTATCTTTTTCTAATAAAAATTAAGATAAAAATAAAAGATTTTATAAGGCCAATACAGTCTGAACATGCCAAAAAGTATTCAGGATTTATTATATAGACATATATTGGACATAATATATTAAATAAAGAATTTATAATATATACATTTAACATAATATTTACTAAAGTTCCGCCAAAAAACTAAATATTTACTAAACATTAAATATATTACAAATTTTTTGAGCATTTATATCTTTTGAAAATATATAGAAAGATTTTTTGAAGATTTATTTATAATATATAGATTTATAGATTTTTGATTTAAATATAGTATTAAAAGTTGATGACATGGCACAAATAGAATTAATCAGCGCTGAGGTGTATCTTCATGATTAATCAGCGCTGACGTGGATTAATTAGGTTCGTTGATCTAAAAATAAGCATATAATGACGGATCAATCCCTTAAAATTAAGAAGGATATATTAAAATTAATAAGGGCAATAGAGTCTGCACAGGCAAAAAAGTATTCAGGATTTATTATATAGATTTATTACAGTTTCTTTTTGTTAACCCCAATTCTTCAGGCCCAACGAATTAGGCCCAATGATTTTTAGTCCAATCCATTTTTGTCGAATGACCCAATCCAAAGGCCCATTAAGCTAAGCCCAATCAAGAAACCCGGTCCAATTTGTGAGTTATCCGGGTAACGGCGAATGGTGAAATGCCGCAGGCTTTATCCGATGACTCAATGGTGGTAAAGAGCTGGCGACATGAAGACACACGGGAATCAAGGAGACATCACCCATAATTAGGTTCCATCACAGTGAGTGGATCAAGGAGTTTCCTCATGAGAAGATCCGATAGACTCCAATACAACGCAGCCACCTTAGGGCTTGAGAGTCTATATATATGGGTGGCAGCAGTTTTGGTGGACATCTACACACACCCCTAGAGGATTCGCACTTTCAATATTTTACTTCCTGCAATTTTTCCTTCCTGCAAGTTTAATTCCTGTTCTTCCATTCTGCAATTTTTTCTTTCTTTTACAGTGTTGCTTAAATTATTGTAATTCATTCCTCAATCCTTGTATTCATCTTCATCAGTATCAATCAACGAAAATTCTTGGTTAACAAATTGGCACGCCCAGTGGGACTCGAGTGGAAACCATATCCGCTTAGAGTGTATGCTACTTAGATCTGGACGAGTAGTAAGAGACTTAACGCAAAAATTTGAAGAAATGTCGCTCCAGGAAGAAACTCCAGTAAGAACACCCTCTGAGAACGCCGATAATGCGGCGACCACCTCTCAACCACCACAAGGGATAATGCAAGTCCCATCCCTTTCGGAACAGATGCGGCTATCGATGACTGAGTCGATGGCCGAATTCATGCCTTTGTTAACAAGGCACCTTATGGATGTGTTGCGGCCTGCTATGGCCGATCAAACTGACAAGATTTGTGGATCCCTGCGTACTTCGCAAGAGGGCTCCATCTCAATGAATGGCACGAGTGTGCCACCAAACATCTCAGGGCCGTATGGCGGCCCACAGAGGACTTGGGGGATAACCTTTGGCCAGCAACCACTCTCCGAGTTCGGAGGTATGGCTAGTCTGCCTCCATTTCCTTCTTCTCATACTTTCGTTCCTGCGGCATCTAATATGCCGAATGGTTGTTATGCAGCACCCATAACGTATGCTTCATCGGGATATTTGATGCCGTCTAGGGCGGTACCAACCATTCCTGGCATGACACCACGCCAGGCGACGGCACAACCATTTGGAGTGGCGGCGCCTATGCCACCGGCCGCCATCCCTACTTTAGGCGCTGGAGGAGGATACATGCCCACCAACATACTTCCGGCCGCCAACCCATACCCGGCCGCCAACATGGGTCACCCGGCCGCCAACAGTCATCCGGCCGCCAACATGAGCCATCCGGCCGCCAACAGTCACCCGGCTGCCAACATGAGTCATCCGGCCGCCAACACGTTTCATCCGGCCGCCAGCTTGGCTCCGGCAGCCAACACGGCCGCCAACATACTTCATCCAGCCGCCAGCATGACTCCGGCCGCCAACATGGTCCAGGCCGCCATGCCCATGTATCAACAAGCGGCCATGCCTCCTACACAGGCACCTGTAGTGTCACCCGAATTGTTGGCAGATATGATGCAACAACATTTCGGCATTCAATTAAGGCCGATGGAACGGCCCACCTATAGGAAACCATACCCGGATTGGGTAGACGCTATGCAGCCTTATCCTAGAGGTTTCAAAATGCCCGAGTTCACAACGTTCTCGGGAGACGACGGCAAATCAACTGTAGAACACGTGGGAAGGTTTACTGCCCAATGTGGCGAAGCAGGTGCCAACGATTGGCTGAGACTAAGGTTGTTCAGCTCCTCACTGACTGGACCTGCCTTTGCTTGGTTTGCGTCATTGCGGCCTAATTCCATTCAAAACTGGGCTGATCTCGAGCGGGCGTTTCATGACAGATTCTACACTCCTCTGTCACAGGTTAGTCTTGCAGACCTCACCAACGCCAAACAATTTGCCGATGAGACGGCAAGTTCTTTTATTAATAGATTGCAGCGCCTTAAAGGCCGATGTACTATAGCAATACCTGATAAAGAAATAGCCAATATAGCAGTGGCTAACATGTTACCGAGATTAAAAGAACATTTAATTGTGCAGGATGCAACTGACCTTGCCCAGCTGGCCGAGAGAGCGGCCCGCGTGGAAAAATTCCTGGGAGAGCAGGAAGAGAGGCGTCCTACGCGTCGAGTCCACTTTGAGGAGGTGAGACTCAGTGATGAAGAGGACGATGCTGTAGAAGTGGCTGTTGCAGAGCTAGTGCACACAGCCAAACCGCATACATGTGCGGCTCTCAAGCCGCCAAAACAAAGAGAGGCTAAGTATAAGCCTGAAGAAGACCTATTTGACATGAGCAAGGCGGACCAAGTGTTCGATGCTCTACTCAAAGACGGTGTGATCAAGTTGCCTGAAGGGCAAAAATTACCAGCGGCCGAGGAAATTCGGGGCCGAGCATTTTGTAAGTGGCATAATTCATTTACTCACAGCATTACTAAATGCAGGAGTTTTAGAACTGCCATTCAGAACAAAATAAAAGAGGGTCGTTTGAAAATTGCAGGTATGAAAGTTGATTTAGACCCATTCCCTCAGCTTCCCATTGGTGCTTCTGGACTCATCCCAAATCCAGAAGATGGCGGCTCCAACAGCCGGACTGATAAAGGGAAGGAAACACGTTGAGATTGATGAGGAGGATGTAGACTTGTTGTCTGATGAGTCCGACCATGAAAAAAGAAAAGAGTTATATAAAAAGCAACCAAGATTCAAAAACATGTCGAAGGAGGACTTCAAGAAAGTCCTGGAAGCGGAGGAGCGAGAACACCAGAAGAAGCAAAATCCTCCTTTAAGGGTTGAGATTCCTAAGCACGCTGTAGAGATTCATGAAAACGGGAGACACCAGCCTGTCACTCGAGATTATAGGCATGGTGTGCAGGTGGTTCCAACCTTGATGAGGCGACCTGAGCATCCAGTTGAGACTGACAGGTGGATGAGGAACCGGGCGCCTAGTAAAGCTGCTCAAAGGGAGCCGCCACCCATGACTAGAAGTCAATTTAGGCGGGCTCAGAGACGATATGCCGAGGAAATGCGGCAATGGGAAGCTCAGATTCACAAGTTGGAGTCTTCCAGGCCTCGGAAGCCCATACAACCCACTTACTTCAGAGGTGAAACCTCCGAACAGAGGAGATATAACTCGTCCATAACACCCCACCAAAGAAAGTTACATGAGGCTCCAAGAAGGTCACCACAACCTTCATCACCCAGAAGGCCAGTCCGGGAGAGGCTGCAACCTTCATCACCCAGGAGGCCAGCCCGGGAGAGGCTGCAGCCGCCATCACCCTCCACCAGGAGGCCGATGAAGGAGAGATTAGAAGCGCCATCATCTTCTACTGCCAGGAGACCAGTGAGAGAGAGACTGCAATGGACGGAAAGAAGACCTCAGCCGCCATCACCTCAATCTAGGGCAAGACAAATGGAGCCTCCTCAAGATAACATTCAACCCTCGGTGTCTAGAGACAAAGGTAAAGCTGTTGTTACCGAGTCTGATGATAAAGGAAGTAAGGTTAAATCTGCGGGACAGAAGTTCATCGAGAGGCTAGACAAAATGGACATGACTCCTTCAAACATGGCTATGGCTAGTGTGCTCATGAAATACATGGCATATTTGGCAGCCCATGAAGCTGGTGAACTTGGAAGTGAGCCGCATAGTTTTGAAGGATTTATGGCTTACTGCAAGACTGTGGAAACCCAGAAGAAATCACAAACACAAGTTGAAACAAAATCAACTAGTGAAGCACTTCAGGCGACCAATGAAGCACCACATGTGAATTTTGGTGCTATCACACCTACAGAAGTGGAGGCTGCTGTGGAGGCCAATCTCGACAAGCCTAAAGTTGGGATTGGCGCCCTAGGCATCATGACTGATGAATGTGGCACCACGGAGGATATGAATATTGATGAAGAATATGGAGATAGATATGGTGATATAAACCTTACTATGGACGAAGGGTATGAAGACGATGTGTGGGGTAATGTGAACCTCAATATTGATGAGGAGTACCATATTGAATTAGATGGCATGGATCTTGAAGATGAGGCTTTCTGGAAAAAATTGGACAAAGAGCTGAAAGAAGCAGATGATAGGAAAGAAAAAGGGCCGAATGACCCATCCGTGCCTATGCGGGTCATTGGATTGGCGGCTGAGGAAGAGAGAAGTGATACCGAATCTGAGATATGGGATGAGAGGCTCATTGAAGAAATGGATGAAATGATAGCGGAATTATCCCATCCAACCAGGGATGCACCTCCCACGCCAGAACTTGGCGGCCAACGTGATATTTCAGATTTGGTTATGGCACAGTTCGCCAAACCTGAGGTTGCCCAGACGAGGCAACTGAAGCCCTTGTATGTCAAGGCTCACATTGATGGGCGTCCTGTGAACAGGGTATTTGTTGATAATGGGGCGGCAGCCAATGTGATGCCGATGTCAACTCTAAGGAAGATCGGGAAGAGTGAAAAAGACCTGATCCCCACGAGGGTTAGAATGTGCAGCTTCGTAGGGGAAGCAACCCAACCTGCCGGATTCATAACGGCAGACGTCACTATTGGGTCCAAAACCATCAAGGTCGCCTTCTTTGTGGTGAAATCTAAGACGTGTTACTCGGCATTGCTTGGGCGCGACTGGATTCACATGGCGCAGTGTGTGCCATCCACCCTCCACCAACAGTTGTTAATTTGGGATGGTGACCAGGTAGAATTGGTGGAGGCGGATCCTCAACCCTTTGCAGGACCGGATGCCAACAATGACGAGGCGATCTTCTACCTTGAAGACATCCAACCTGCCTCAGCTTTAATTGGTATGGACATGGATCTGGAATCCATTGATTTCACAACAAGCGGCTTCAAGTTACATCCTCCTGCAGACAGCCGACATGAAGCATCAAGCTCTTCATGATGAGCAGCTATGACATTTATAAGGACTTGTTGCAGCGGCTCGCCAACACTGAAATAATGATGGGTGCCGAAATCAAGTCCAAAAACTCAACTGACAGTCGGCCATCTGAATGGCCATCTCCTGTGAAGTGGACGTTGCCTAGTCCGGAAGCCAAGGAACCACTTGTGGACATCAACCTCGGGACAGATGCGGAGCCAAAGCTGACCAAGATAAGCGCATCATTGCCTAAGGAGGAGCGGCACCAGCTAGTGGAGCTGATTCATAAATATAAGGATTGCTTTGCATGGCAGTACACAGACATGCCAGGATTATCAAGGGAGCTAGTGGAACACAAGTTACCAACTCATCCAGAGTTCAGACCTCATAAGCAGCCGCCAAGACGGTTCGATCCAGACACCATCCCAAAAATAAAGGCCGAGATTGAGAAGCTTCTTAAAGCAGGTTACATTAGAACTTGTCGTTATGTAGAATGGCTTGCAAACATTGTACCTGTTGTAAAGAAGAATGGTCAATTGAGAGTCTGTATAGACTTTAGGAACTTAAACTTGGCGACGCCCAAGGATGAGTATGTAATGCCTATGGCCGATATGCTTGTTGATGCGGCCGCCGGCCACAAGTTTTTATCTTTAATGGATGGTTATTCTGGATACAACCAAATCTTCATTTCTGAAAATGATGTACATAAAACGGCTTTTCGTTGCCCAGGGCCAGTCGGCATTTTTGAATGGGTAGTCATGCCCTTTGGATTGAAAAATGCTGGGGCAACATACCAAAGGGCCATGAACATGATTTTTCATGATTTAATCGGTCATACACTTGAAGTGTACATTGATGACATAGTTGTAAAATCATGTGAATTTGGCCAACACTTGACTCACCTCGAAGATGCCTTCATCCGAATGAGGCAGCATGGATTGAAAATTAATCCAGCTAAGTGTGCCTTTGGAGTGGCGGCAGGAAACTTCTTAGGTTTCCTGGTGCATGAGAGGGGCATTGAGGTAGACCAAAATAAAGCTAAAGCCATCTTGGAGGCTCGTGCACCAACCAATCTCAAAGAACTGCAATCATTGATGGGTAAAATCAATTTCTTAAGAAGATTCATTGCCAATGCTGCAGGCAAGATGAAAGCGTTCACTACCTTACTTAAAGGAAGAAAGAACGAGAGTTTGTATGGACGACTGAGCATCAAGCAGCATTTGAAGAAATTAAAAGAGCATTGGTTAATCCTCCAGTATTAGTGCCGCCAAGACTTGGAGTACCTCTGAAACTGTATGTATCGGCCGCCGAGGAGTCTATCGGGTGCTTGCTTGCACAGGATGATGAAGGAGGCAAGGAGAGGGCTATCTATTACCTTAGCAAGACTTTGCAAGGGCCAGAGATAAGATACACCGCATTAGAAAAGTTGTGCTACGCCCTAGTATACTCCTGCAGCAAGTTGGAACACTACATGCTGCCAAGAACAGTCCATGTAGTAGCTCCCTTTGACTTGGTAAAGACACTTTTGCACAAGCCAGCATTGAAAGGAAGACAAGCTAAGTGGGCTATGAAGATCAGTCCATTTACCCTTGTACACGTCCCCCAAAAGGCAGTCAAGGGACAAGCTTTAGCGGACTTCTTAGCTCAACACCCTTCGTTGGTTTTGCCAGAGGATCCCAAAGAAGCGTCCTTTTTGGGTTTCAAACCTTGGGAACTAACCTTTGATGGATCCTGCGCAAGCAGCGGCTCGGGGGCCGGCATTACAATCACTAGTCCTCTTGGGGAACATTGGAAGCTTGCTCGGGAGTTAGAACCTGGCACCACCAACAATCAAGCAGAATACGAAGCTTTGATATTTGGCCTCGAAACTGCATTGCTGAAGGGTACAAAATCCATTACAATTTTTGGAGACTCCCAAGTCATCCTGAAGCAGTTGACAGGAGAATATGAGTGCAAGAGTCCCAGATTGATTAAGTGTTACGAGACAGCACTAGAGCTATTGGGCAAGTTTTCGGACGCTACCATCACACATGTGCCTAGAAGCCAAAATCAAGAGGCCAACGAGGCTGCTCAACTTGCTTCAGGCTGGCAATCTTGTCACCCTAGGGGGGCACCACACATTGCCGCCATCACAAGTAAACCTGAGGACCAACAAGAGAGTGATGATTGGAGGACTGAAATCATACAATACCTCGGGAACCCGTCATCTGGGGGAGATAACTCGCTAAAGGTAAGAGCTTTGCGGTACGTGTTGGTCAATGGTGAACTATTCCGAAGGGCGGTTGATGGATTGTTGCTCAAGTGTATAGGCCCCGAGGACGCTAAGTTAGTAATGGGAGAAGTCCATGAGGGGATATGCGGCTCGCATCGGGCAGGGCCGAGCATGAGGTGGAGCATCCACCGTTATGGGTACTTCTGGCCAACCATCATGGAGGACTGTATCACGTATGCTCGCGGGTGTGAGGCTTGCCAGAAGCACGGCCCAATTCAACGGGTACCGGCGGAAGAATTACACACAGTCATTAAGCCTTGGCCATTCCGTGGCTGGGGGATGGACATTATTGGGAAGATTCATCCGCCATCATCTAAGAATCATTCATTTATACTTGTGGCCACTGATTACTTTACTAAATGGGTGGAAGCATGGCCGATGAAGAAAATCGATCAGGGCGATGTAATTAGATTTGTGACTGAGTTGATACATCGGTTTGGAATCCCTCAAACAATTACTGCCGATCAAGGTACGGTGTTCACTGGTGAAAAGTTTATAGCTTTCGCCAAACAGTTTGGTATCCGCATCTATCACTCTACTCCATACTATCCTCAAGCAAACGGTCAGGCTGAAGCCACCAACAAGATCCTAATAAGTATGATAAAAAAGGCGGTAGGCGAAAAACCTAGAAAATGGCATGAGACCTTATCAGAGGTCCTATGGGCTTATAGAAACTCTAAGTCCACAGCTACAGGGTTCACGCCGTACTACTTGACATATGGTCATGACGCTGTTTTACCATTGGAAATAACAGTTCCTTCTCTAAGGGTGGCTCAGCAGCATCACTTAGACTTATCTAAGTATGAAGAAGCCATGTTGCAGGAGTTAGAGACAGCTGATGGTGACAAGCTCATGGCCTTAGAAAACATCCGTCGTCAAAAAACTAAAATGGCAAAGCACTATGATAAGAAGGTTCGAAACAAGACCTTCAGCGAAGGGGATTTAGTGTGGAAAGTGATCCTACCGTTAGGAGTGCATGCTAATGAAACGGGGAAGTGGTCCCCAAATTGGGAAGGACCATTCATTGTAACTCAAAGACTACTCAATGGTGCATACAAGTTGATGGACATCGATGGTCAAGAACACAAACAGAATATAAATGCAAAATATCTCAAAATGTTCTATCCATCAGTCTGGGAGTCAGAATAAGCAGCATAAGTGCATCATGAGTGGCCAGTCACATAGTTGGCCAGAGAAGTAGCAAAAACAACAAACATGAGTAATGAAGTGCTCATCACAAGGTCGATGAGCTGACACTAAATAGAGTACTGAACAAAAATCACAAAAGCAAAAGCAGTGCTAACTACTCGGGGAAGGAAGCGTCTCATCACCTAGTAGGCGACGACGCATGACAGCCCACTGATCACGGGCACGCCCAAAAGTGTCTGTAAGGCGACGAAGTGCTGCAGCAGAAGCTCGGGCACGAGCTGATAGAAGAGGTCGACGGGCTCTCGATAACTCAACTGATAAGTCACGATCATCTGCAGCTAAACGATCACGATCAGCGCGCAAAGCAGTAACTCGATCAGACAACTTGAGCAGCTCAGCCTCAAGTATAACAAGCTCAACGGTAGCTCCATCTGCGATGCAGCTCTGCTCTCTGATAATACGCTCCGCCTCCGCAATAACCTCTCTCTGTTTCTCTATCTCGCGCTTCGCCTGGGCAACAGTACTCTCTAACTGTGACTGTCTACTCTCCTCACTCCTAAGGACCATAGAAGCCTGATCGTGCTGGGGAAGTACAACCTCTAGCTGGGAACGAATCTCGCGGTGCCGCGCCTCGAGATCATCAATAAATGTCAAGTCCTGAGCAGACTGATCTGCTGTACTGCTATAGAGAGGGTAAGCGAGGGACAAATCAGAAATGAGCTCCGAAAAATCCAAAAAGCCGGCGTCCTCAATGAAGGCAGGGACTGAGCTAACATCACCAAGGATGTCATAGAGTCCTGAGACCACCTCGGCTGATAGTGGACCGGTCTGGGTGGAAAAGAGACGGTCAAACGCCTCACATGATGGGGCTATGGCAGCACGAGTGCCCGAGTCTGGAAGAGAGGCCACAAGGCCTGGAGGAGGGTCCTTAGGTACCTGGAGGCAAGCTATGTTAGAATACTACCAAAGTTTTATTACGACTAGAGATGAAAAGAAGAATACCTGAGGAGGTGGTGCAGTCAAGTCAGCTGAGAGAGCGGAAATGTCAGTCACAGAATGGTCTGTCTGAGTAGGCGGTATAGTCAAATCGACTGAAGCATCAGCACCCGCTTGATCCATAGGAGTCTAGAGGAAAGCAACGCTTAGAACGTATCCTGAAGGGTAAGAGCAAGAGAAAACAACTAAAGGGATACCTGAGATGTCGCTAAAGGATCAGCAGTGCCAATCATGGAGGCGCAATCTGCCGCCTGAGTGGTGAGAGAAGAGCCTATCCGGTCTCCAGGGGTCTAGAGGGTAAATGTTCTCAGAATCATTTTGCATAATAGTAAGAGCAAAAGAAAATGAAGACGTAGTTAAAAGAGTACCTGAGAAGTCAACTCGGGAGTAACGGAGCCAACCTTAGAGACATGGTCGCCAGCATGAGAAGAGGATGGATCCTAAGCAGAAAGGAAAGATGTTGAGGCTTAGCTAAAACAAGAATTGAACAAAGAGTCCAAAGTGGCGAAAGGTACCTGATCAGTGGAAGCATGGTGAGTAGTATCCGTCACTATGGCCTTGATCTCGTACTTGGGATCATCCCCGTGGAGGATGATATAGTCAGCGCGAGCCAACATATCATCATATGACTCACTCCTAGCAATGACACTGCTCATATGCTGATCAACGATAGTCGTCGCCTCGTGAAGGTCCGCCATATAGTTGTCATCCCCGGCGACACTATCCTCAGCGTGATCCGCCACCATAGGATCACCATCATCATCTACAGGATCCTCATCGCCATCACCTGAACTCGACTCCTCCTCACTAGAACCAGAAGTCTCATCCTCATCAGAATGAGCAGTGTAATCCTCATCAGTAGACTCCCCAGAGCTCGCAGGCTCCTCCTCAGGCTGGTCATCTGAGGCATCGCCCTCACCATCCTCACTGTCATGGTCAGCAGCTGAAGAAAAGAGAAATATTAAAAGACCAAGAGACAGTGTATGAGAGACATGTTAACAAATGAGACATACCTCTTCGGCGTTTGCGAGATGAGGAAGCCGCAACAACTTTTGACTTCGGGGTGCGACTAGAAACAAGAGTAGCTGCCGACTGAACAGCGGCACTATGAACACTAGGCTGCTTAACTCGCCGCACGTCCCCAAAACGAGCCGTAATCTGCGCATAGGATGACAAGATGGAGGTGATGTAGGGCGTCCACCATGCCATAAAGCCAGCAGCAAGCGTCCCCGTCGGAGTGAATGGAAGATAGCTAGATAACGTCAGACGGGACGAGAAATCAACTACTGCCCGGATGTCAGCGACCGTCATCCTCTTACTCCTAAAAGATACCGGCCACTTCACACTGCGAGGAAGTCCGAGGTGGCAACCGAACTGACGAGCGAGCAAATGAGGGCAGTACGGCTCAGCCACAATCGGATTATACTGATCCTTCCTCTTTAGCCCACTCAGAAGCATATGAGGCTTCATACTCACATTCCAGGTGGACTCTCCATGTAGACCTCGTGGCTGATCAGGCTTGCACACAAGCTGGGACAGCAACCATCCTATAGAGGCATACACGTATAAGTCCTGATAAGAGGGCCTGTGGTGCAGAAAAAATCGAATAATATCCAGACTGTCCCGCTGCAAAAGACCATCCCTGCCAATCCTCACCGAAGCAGCAGCTAGTATCAAGCCTAACGGGTCACCATCAGCGACATCCTGCGGACCAGGACGAGGCACGCCAGTAAAAAGCCGAGGAAAGTACAGCTGGATCCAGAGCTGCAGAAACCATAACGGCCCACATGCCGAATTAGTGGGATCTCGCCCACTAGCCAGCATACCAGAGATCTTGGCTATACCACTGAATAGGGTGCCAAGAAAATAAGAACCAGTGGCCGGAGAAGGATCACTCATAATAGCCCGTACCAGAGGAAGAGCGGAACGCAAGACGGTCCGAGCCCTCGAACAGATAATAAACCGGCTAAACCACAGCAGCAGAAAGGCCACATGCTCATCCAAGGTGCAAGGAGAACTCTCGGACGTCATATTATTATCAATGAATGCCGCATACTGCTTAGTCTCTTTGCCCGAAGGACAAATAGAGTCACCAAGAGCTCGATCATCAGAAGACGACTGTGTCAACTCTGAACCATCCACTCGGAGTCCAGTGATCATGATCACATCAAGAAGCGTGGGACCCACGAAACCACAAGGAAACTGAAAGGCGTTAACACTGGAGTTCCAGAAGCCCAAGATATAATAGATGAGACGGTGATCTATCACTACTGGCCTAGTAGAAAAAATAATGGCATCCTCAATACCCCAGTTACGCCAATCAGCTGTGCGTCCTCCCCTCTGCATCCGGCGAACCCATGAAACATACTTTTCCAAAATACTCTGATCCTCATTCTCTTCGATTCGGGAAGCCTTAGCCTTCTTAGATCTAGGAGCAGTGGTACCAGACTGATGAGACCGGATAGACCTCGTCTGCGAAACAAAGGCTCCAGTAAATGCAGCCTGAGTGATCGGACATATACAAGATAGAAACTCCCGGGTCTCATCTCCATCTGCATGGGCAGTCGTGCGATGAAATGGACGTAAAAAAGGCTCGGACTCCCGGCGGTCAAAATCATAAGCCTCATCATCAGACTCCAGAATGAATAGTCCCTCAGCAATCTGCATTATTATGATACACATATCAAGCAACTTCGAGGAAGGACGAATTAACATATCACCAAGTAAGTTGAGCAAACCTGAGTAGAAGACCCGGCAGCCCGAGCTGATGAGGATGGCGGCTGAGACACGGCATGAGTGGCGGCCTGCATAGGAGTGGCGGCCTGGGTACCCAGAATGGTGGCCTGAGGAGTCCTCGCCACAATGTCCTATTACAAATTTGAACAAATCGAGTGAACACACAAGCAGGCAAAGAGATGGACATACAAGCAGGCATAGAGATTAGAACAAACCTGAAAGGCCATAGCACCAGACGACAAGGCAGCAAAGCCTGGCAAGGGGATGGCAGCCTGTCCCTGTGAAGGTGGTGGCTGGCGGCCAGCAGCCCCAGCAGAAGAGGCTGGCGGCCCAACGCTGGCGGCCGGAGTGGGGCTGGCGGCCGGAGAGAACTTGGACCTGGCGGCCCGAGCTCGTGTTGGCGGCCCGGAGCTCAAGTTGGCGGCCGGAGCAGCTGGCGGCCCAGAGCTCAAGCTGGCGGCCGGAGCAGCTGGCGGTGGCCTAGAGCTGGCGACTGGCGTCTCGTCGGCTAAATTCTATGTTAAAATGCAATGTGTTTGAGAGATACTCAATCGATCAATCATCTAGTAAAAAACAAGGAGCTAGCATGGCATGATGTTTTAAATCCTATGTAAAGGGATTGAAGCATGCTCATCAAGAATCAAGCTTGGGATGAATTAACTCCTATGTGGCATCAAACAGACATGGATACAATTCATAACCATTCATGAGAGTTGGGTGCAATTCAAGCAATCCTAACATGAATCCAAGATTCAGTCAACATCTACAGTGCTAAGGATGGAAAACAAGTTACCTAAGCAAGCATGTGATTCAACGCTATGTGTTGTTATGAGAAACAAGATGCCAGTGTAATTCCAAGTGCCAAGGATCACAGACGAACATGCATTTCAATGAGGCATGAATTAATTCCTAGTCTCTAGCCATAACGTGCCACATGAATTCACAAGTCTTGGACAACAAAAACAACAACACAAGAACAAGAGTAGAACGAACAGGGGCTAACCTGATCCATGGAACCAAGCAAGATGGATGGCAGCTCGAGCTAGAAGAAGCTGGCGGCCAAGGTGAGAGAGCTGGCGGCCGGAGCGAGATGGCTGGCGGCCCGAGGAGAGAGGCTGGCGGCCGGGTGCGAGATGGCTGGCGGCCCGAGAGCAGATGCTGGCGGCCAGAGAGAGAGGGCTGGCGGCCGGGAGAGAGAGGGCTGGCGGCCGGAAAGAGAGAGCTGGCGGCCGGAGAGAGAGAGCTGGCGGCCGGAGAGAGAGGGCTGGCGGCCGGAGCGGCCGGAGCGAGCTGGCGGCTGGACGAGCCTGGGCTGGCGGCCGGGCGAGATGTTGGCAGCGCTCGAAAGTGTTGGCGGCGCTCTCCAACGCTGGCGGCGCTTGAGCGAGGGTGGCGGCCGAAGCTTGGCAAGCGCAGCAGGACCTGGATGGCGGCAGACTCAAGGACGACGCCCACAGACGCTGGCGGCGCTCGTGAAATCCAGGTGACGGGTTGGCAGCGCACACAGGCAGCCAAAGAAGCTGCTGGCGGCAGGGAGTGGCGGCGATCGACACCCTCCTCGAGAAACTGGCGGCAGGCGACGCTCGGGCGGTGCTGGCGGCAGACGAATCCAACGCTGGTGGCGCTCGAACAGGAGACGACGAGAGACGTTGGCGACGCAAGATGTTGGCGGCGGCGGCGATGCAGGCGACCGGCGGCGTATTGAGAGGGAGAAGAAAAGAAGAAGAAAATTTCAAAAAATGCCCAAAATTTTAACCTAAGGGGAAGGGATGGCTTTTTATAGAGGCCAAGTAAAATTAGGGTTTTGGGAATGGGCTTGATGGGCCAGGCTGATGGTTCAAACGCGCAGATTTGTCTTAAAATGCTAGTCAGACAAATTGCGCGAGGGGGGCATCTGTTAACCCCAATTCTTCAGGCCCAACGAATTAGGCCCAATGATTTTTAGTCCAATCCATTTTTGTCGAATGGCCCAATCCAAAGGCCCATTAAGCTAAGCCCAATCAAGAAACCCGGTCCAATTTGTGAGTTATCCGGGTAACGGCGAATGGTGAAATGCCGCAGGCTTTATCCGATGACTCAATGGTGGTAAAGAGCTGGCGACATGAAGACACACGGGAATCAAGGAGACATCACCCATAATTAGGCGCCATCACAGTGAGTGGATCAAGGAGTTTCCTCATGAGAAGATCCGATAGACTCCAATACAACGCAGCCACCTTAGGGCTTGAGAGTCTATATATATGGGTGGCAGCAGTTTTGGTGGACATCTACACACACCCCTAGAGGATTCGCACTTTCAATATTTTACTTCCTGCAATTTTTCCTTCCTGCAAGTTTAATTCCTGTTCTTCCATTCTGCAATTTTTTCTTTCTTTTACAGTGTTGCTTAAATTATTGTAATTCATTCCTCAATCCTTGTATTCATCTTCATCAGTATCAATCAACGAAAATTCTTGGTTAACACTTTTTTATTCTAAAATGTAATTTTTGCAAAACGGACCGATCATGGACTACGTTTTGCTTAAGTAATTTATACTATAGGATTAATTGTGTAGACACCAATTGACTTGGATAAATTATCTCTAGCTGTTTTTCAGGTGAATTTGCTTTTCTATTGCTTTTTATTTTAATATACATTTAAAAAGAAAAAAATATCTTGCAAATAAATACTAGTACTAGTACTATTTTAAAGTGGAATTATTTCTTTTCTTCTTTACTTTAACCTATAACGATATATTCTCCTACAACTATCGCATTCATTAATTAAAGTCAAAAAATATACTTACTAGAATATTTTTATTTCCGATAAAATTTATAAATGAGAATTTTATTATGCAACAAGATTGTTAGTTTGCTACTTACAAAATTCGAGCAATTACCATTTCCTTTCAATTAAGTACTTTATACTCATCACTTTTCTAATGTCAAAAATCATAGAATATATATATATATATAAATACATTAGTAGTTGTAATTAATTTATATATTCATAAATTGGTTAGTAGTTGTAAACTTGTAATTAATCTTTTTAGATATGCATGGAAAAAAAAAATGTAAGAATGCAAATAAGGAACAAGTGTGCATAACATTAATATCCCAGTTGTAGTCTTTTTTATTAAAGAAAATGACAAATTGAAAACTCGTGACCTGCGCATACTTTTGACAACAGACATCTCATCTAATTCATTTCTTTTCTAGATAGGTAGTTGAAACATTAAGTTTTCATATGTAAGAAGTGTTTTTTATTTTCCAGTGAATTCGCTTTTTATTTTCCAGTGAATTCGCTGATTCCGAAACAATTGCGTCCCAGTAAATGAAAATTTTCGACCGGCAGGGGTTGTTGCTCTTCACCTTCACGGCTTCACCCATCTCTTTGCAGTACATGTATATACACTATTTCCATTTCATCTACGTTCGGACATACATACTTCTCTTCTTACACGAACACGTGGCATGCATATATTTGTAGACATACAAATATATTACTCCCTCTGTTCAAAAATAAGTAGCTCGTTTTTCAATCTTCTGATTGTTTTAAAATGTGTGGGGAAGTAGAAGAGGAGGGGAAAGCGAGACCAAAGAGGAATGGAGATAGGCAGGGCCATCTCGAACTTTTTGATGGACCTTGAGTGAATGTTTTAATTAGGCCCCATTTTTTTGGGGGGCTCGAGCAAGTACTCCACTGGCTCTTGCTATGAGCGGGCTGTGGAGATATGGTGCCAGTAGCTGCACATGGAGTCATCCTTTATTTGACGTAGAAGTTATGTTGTGTGATGTGTGCTTTGTGTAATAGGAAATTAAAATATGTGATGGGATAAGTATTTTGTTGATGCGAGAAATGTTTTTTGTGATGTATGCACACACATACTCATAAAGAGATTTACCGTAACCGAATTGACAAAAAAGAATACTTCCTCCATTTTCTTTTATTTGCTACGCACCTACTGCGCACGCAGTCCAATGCACATTTTAAATCATTAATAACTCAAATTCGGTACATGTAAAAATTCTAAAAGTTCGATATTTAAAAACTACACGACGAGACAAATCTAACAAGACCTCACTTGACTATTTTTTTTTGAGGCAAAAGGATGTTTTATTACTAAATTGGCAAAGATACAATGTAACAAGTTCGTTTATGCTTTGGCCAATCTCACATACTCCTCTATCAGACACAGCACAGCTAAGCAGACATAAGAAGACACAACCCATATCGGCACACTACCTAGTATAGGACCAAAACAGCAAAAATACACTTGTACACTCAACAACAGTCTCAAGACATCATCACAAAGCGCCATTCCTCAGTCATTTCAAAGCTATAGTAGCAGCCACCAAAGTAGACATTTTACTGGTAGGAAACAGCCACAGCAGAACATTAAGATCACTCCAAAAATACTCCATTCAGTCCGTTCTTCCTTTTATCTCCAGGATATGCCAACTGAAGTTATTCGCCTAGCATTCCAAATGTGAGTCCATATGACAGCCCAAGATACACTTGCCTCACAAACATGTCTCCCCGGTTAAAATTTTAATCCAGTGCATCGAAAAGAATAGCTTGGAAACAAACGGGGACCGACTATAACAGGAAAAAGGGAGAAGTGGCTAGATGGAAAAGAGAACCAATAACTATGAATGGTCAAAACAGATCCAAGAAAGGCTAAATAGAAAGCTAACGCACAGGAGGATAATTCAGACAGAAAGCCATACTCAGACATGAAGTCTAGAGGCACCGAAAGACAACCGTGTAAGTCCCAAAACAAAATCAGCATACCGATCAAATCCCATAGAACACTATGAACCTACCACCAAAAGCCTGCCAACATACACTCATACCCGCGATCGATTTTTCAGATAGCTCCTACAGAATCTTACTGCGGGATCATACATATTAATCGTCATCTTCTCTCTCTCTTTTTTTTTTTTTTCATTCTTGTTATCTATGCTTTTTATTTTCTCTTTTCTTTTTTTTTTTCTCTTTTTTTTTCTCTTTTTTTTTTTTTACACAACTACTATTGTTCTTGCTTTATCCTTCCAGGGTATGCCCAACTGTCTAAGACAATAGCACACAACTTGCCACTCTATACTCTCTAAAACCCGAATAACCCAACACAAGGATTCCCCCCAATTGTTAATGATCCACCCTCCCTCTTACTAAGTCAAAGACCGTCCCCCACCCCGAATATGCCGAGATATCAAGATAACCACATGGACGGGATTAAAACTTTTATGACATTGATATTACATACCTCCTACAAACACCATGGACCAGGCGCTATATGTGCTAGGCTCACAGGATGAAGAAGAAAGATTATGATTGTGAAGTAAAACAGACGGTTAACCCTATTGTCCTTATCCTTTTCGATGCAGTGGAGTGTGAAATCCCAGTTCGACATGATTGATGAAACAGTGTTGAGTGTCAATATGAGACCCACCTATGCACCCCTCAAATTAGATTTAAAGTTCGAGTCTCACCCGGTAGTTTAATCAGTGGTTGGATTTGCGTGATGTCCTCAGCCCATCCTTGTAATACAAACACCAGTTCCATTCAATGGACACGGTTCTTCAATGCAATAGGCTTTATGTGTAGCATTACTTTGTGTTGAAACGGTGGGGTTGTAAGCAAGAGGTGTGCGATCTTCCTCCTGATTTGCAATCTTCAAACTTGGATCTTTGGCAATCAAATGTCAGCGTCCCAGCAGGTACCTGCAATAACAAATAATAAAAAAAAAAAGAAACCCCCTGGACCAAAACTTCTCCCACAACCCTGATTTTATATTTTTCAACACCACCACCTTGGCGAGAGTTTCCACTCCAGTAGATTTTAACACCAAAGCTCAACCCTCCCTTCTCCGTTAGCTCCTACTCTGGCCCAATAGTCTGCCATATCATTGCGCTCCCTAAGAATATGTTGGAATCGGACTTTTCCACTACATCTTAACACCTCCAAGATTGGGGCCAAATGATTCTGAAATCTTCATGGAATGTGTTCCGGACTCTTTAGCCATGCAATTACGTTCTGTGAGTCGCTTTCAAAAATAATTTTAGGCAAAGGGAATCCCTGATCACGTATGATAGCTCTACAAACCCGACTTATTGCAGTCATCTCCGCTTCACTTGCATCCGCATGCCCTATGCTGTCTGATAATACAAAGATGACAGCTCCTGTATCATCTCGGATAACCCCACCAACACCTGCCCTCCCTGGGTTACCAACGGATGAACCATCCGTATTCATCTTCCACCAACCCTTCATGGGGCGCTCCCAAACTAAACCTCTCCGATGCACCTTAGCACTTCTGCCTCTACTCGCTATTAGTGCCCCTGGAAAGTTTAATTCTGAACTTACCAGGTTTACCTCAGCGCCATTACACTCCACATGCCACCATAGAGTCACCCTCCACCGAATATCCTCCAACATCGTCTTGCTATCAGCTTGTTTCCCTTTGAAAATGACATCATTTCTATGCTTCCAGACTGCCCAAATGATCGCCAGCCCTGTTGTAAACCACACTTCCCTTCCTCCTTTGATTGCATTATTGCCAAGCCACCATGCCATTAATATATCTATCCTTCCTGGCATTGCCCAGCTCACCCCAAATACCTCTATCATTTTGTACCAAACAATACCAGTCTTATCACACCTACACAACAAATGGTCTATCGATTCATTTTCACTCCCACAAAGTGGGCATAGTATTTGTGATCCTTGAATGCACCCTCTCTCAGCAAGGACTTCTCGGACTGGGAGTGCGCCTCTAACAGCTTTCCACACTAGTAACTTGACCTTCATCGGGCATTTAACTTTCCAAAGGACTCGCCAAAACCATCCCTCGCCTGCCTCACCTCCACCATCCGCCCTATTCCAACACAAACTAACAGAAAATCTCCCGTTCCTTTCCTTTTCCCAGACAACTCTATCCTTTATGAAGCGGCATAGGCGCTGTCCAGACAGCATCCTCTTCAAGGCATCCTCAAGTTCAATCTCCCAATCGAATAGTGATCTTCTCCATGTGATAACCCATTCCCATTCTAAACCGTTCCATTTACCATACTCAGCAACCTTCCCTTTCTTATTACCAGACAGGGCGAACAATCTAGGAAAGACATCCTTCAGCAGGCTCCCGTCCCCAATCCAGTTATCTAGCCAAAACTTAGTTAACAAACCATTTCCCACTTGAATTCTAAATCCATCCCCTTGGCCCTCCACACTCCAGTTTTCCCACGCATTACAAATTTTACCCCACACCGATCTCCCAATCTTTGAGTCCGGAATCAAAGAAGCCGATCTCCCATAATATTTTGCTTCAATAAATTCTTTCCATAATGATTGTTCCGTCCCATACCTCCATTTCCATTTTAGCAAGAGAGCCGAGTTATACCTCTGGATATGGCCAATATTCAGACCTCCCACATCTTTATGATCACAGATTGTATTCCAATTGATAGTGTGCAACTTCATGTTTCCTTCCCATTCATTCCAAAAGAATCTCCTCTTTATCCTTTCCAACCGATCCGCTACAAGCCTTGGCACCTTATAAATTGACAGAAAGTATGTTGGTAGGCTGGATAAAACTGATTTAATTAAACATAAGCGCCCCGCCTGAGATAATAGTCTTCCTTTCCACCCGGCCAATCTTTTTTCCACCTTTTCCAACACCGGCTGCCAAATTGCTATTCCATTACACCTTCCCCCAATAGGGATCCCAAGATATTGCATTGGCCAATCTCCAACTCCACATCCAAGCACAACCGCTGCCTCCCTGACTAAGTCCGTCGGGCAATTTATCCCCAGTATACTACTCTTCCCAAAATTTATTCGTAGCCCCGTAGTTAAAGTTAAACATCTCAACATCCTCTTAATCAATATAACTTGGCTCAATTCTCCTTCACAAAACAGGACGATATCATCCGCATATTGAAGATGTGATATTACAGGGCCTCCCTCTCCTGCCCTCAATCCCTTATATATTCCCATCTCAACCGCCCTCTCTAATAGCCTATTCATTATCTCAGCCACCAAAACAAAAAGATATGGAGATAGGGGGTCTCCTTGTCTCAACCTTTTCCGCATTTTGAAAAATTTTGTGGGAGCACCATTTATGAGCACTGCTGCCTCTGCTATAGAAATACACTCCGATATCCACTTGATCCATTTCTCCTCAAAATTCATTGCCCCTAGCACCTGAAGCAGAATTTCCCAAGACACGTTATCGTATGCCTTGGCGAAATCTAGCTTCACAATGAATCCGCAACGCCCACTGGCACGAGTGGAATGGGAAATTTCGGATGCAATCAAAACTCCATCTAAGATCTGCCTCCCTCTCACGAATGCCATTTGCGCTTTGCCCACCAATCCGTCCAACACCCCCTGTAACCTCTTTGCCAATACTTTCGCGACTATTTTATACACACTTCCAATTAGGGATATCGGTCTGAAATCCCTAAACTCCTCCGGGTTTGCCACTTTCGGGATTAAAGTAATAAATGACTTCCCAACATCTTTAGGTAGTTTATTTTCCTGCTCCAGTCCCCGGAAAACATCCAGCAGGTCTTCCTTTACCTCATCCCAGAATCTCTTAAAGAAACCCATGTTGTAGCCATCCGGACCCGGGGCCCTATTGCTATCTCTTAAAGAAACCCATGTTGTAGCCATCCTCACTTGACTATATTTTAACTTGTATAACTATAATAAAACTTTAAATGAAATTTTTTGTGTGAATAGTAACAAATACTCAAATGGGGTTATTATAAGGAAACGAAGGAAGTATATAATTTTAAAAGTTGAAGTTAAAGCAATCCAATCAACAGTACTCATATTTGGTTTGGGTCAATAATTTAAAAACGGAGGAAGTATATAATTTTATTAAAAGTATGCTCATCACCAACATTTATCTCTCCAATGTTTAGCATTTCAAACTCCAAACTTTAAACTATATCACCAAACACAATTTCTCAAAACTATCTCAATTTAAAACTATTTTTCACCACTAATTACAAACTCTAAGCCCTAATTATTTCACAAACATAATCTATGAAACTCCAAGAGGAAGGGGGTAAGCAATTACCAATCAGGCAAGGTTTCATATAATTTACATCGCGATCCCTATTATTTTAGCGAATCTTTATATTTAAGATGGTGTTTGGATGTGCGTTTTAAAAAGTGCTGTAGCATTTAGAAAACGGATAATCAGATAATTGCTGTAACAAAACGTGCTGTAGAAAATTATGTGTTTGGATGAGCTTATGTTGTTTCAAATCGCAATAATCAGATAATCATTAAAAAGTGTTTGCATTTGCGTTTTTCAATATCTCAAAAGGCAACAATATGATAAAATCTATTTTTGGCTAAACGCAATTTTCTTGCAGCACCAAAATATAGCTGCAAGAAAATAGCGTTTTCATTCCTTCAAAACGCAAATAATAGATTATTGCAAGTTAGTACACAAACAGGATTAACTGATTATTTGTGTTTTGCAAACGCAATAATCAGATAATCTGTTTCAAAATGCACAAACAAACACCCTCTAATTCGTACCAAATAACGTTAAGTCAAATTAAAATTTGTTTTTATTCAATCTATATGACAAAGTGATTAAAAAAATAATAATAAAGGAAAATAAAGGCTCTAAATTTGCAAATTGCAAAATTATAGAGTAAAAACACCAAACTTCACAATCACTTGACCTACAAAGTGACATTAAAAATGAAAAAAAGAAAAGCATTGAATTTGTACCATTTGAAGCATCTTGATGAGATTGTCTAATTATGCAAATATATTACTATCACGTAAGGACGCCAAAATAAATTTTCAATTGGAGTCGGGAATTGTCTTCTACGAAATTAAAATAAACAAAACTTTACAAGTGCATAATTTTTTTAAACTAAAAACTTAGAATGGCCGGCAATCCCTTCAGTTGGCAATTTTGCCCTTAACCTAGATCAATATTACAGTTATGCCACAACACTTTCTATAAATTAACGCGGGAATAAGAACCAAAAACGTTCTCTATGAATGGTTAATGAATGGATAGTTTTTTTTAATTATCCAAATAGTCAGTAACTATCACAGTATTTTTAAATTCTTTGGGGGCATTTCAACAAATTACTTTTAAGAATAATAATTAAAAAGATCAAGGATCTGAAAGCAAATTATTGAAACGCCCTCATGATGAAATTGATCACAATATGATAGTAGCGAATGGTTACGGTACTACCAATGTAAATGGTAGTACATCAAGACAAATCATCTCAACCATATAAAAATATCCAATGGCTATAAAATAAAAAGGGTAGAGTTGTCAAACAAAAATAATCATATCTTTAGTAATAAAATCATTCACAAAATCAATTTAGTGATTTCTATCCTTAAATAAAGATCATATAAAAAAATTTACATAAGTTAGCTCTCTTTTGACACAATTCATGACATAATAATAGAGAAATTATCTTTATTTATCTCTTTCACTCGTCAGTCTTTCATTCCTCATATTTTCTATTTGGCTATTTTGAATTTCTAAAGTATGATAGGATATATAGATTCCTTGCATCAAGTAGATAGATTTTCATATAAAGAACGTCCAAATCCGAGCTCATTTGAGAAAGTTACAGCCATTTTAAGTTTGTCATATAAATTTTGTTGTATAGACTACGTCGCTGAAATGCATATGCTATGTCACTGAATTGTAAAATATCCGTCGCTAAATTGTAAAGGCTCCGTTGCTGAATTACATAGCCACCGTCACTGAAATGTAAAGACTATGTTTCTGAAAATTGTATTGAACTTCAAATGGCTCTAACTTTCTCAAACGAACTCGGATTTTGACGTTCTTTATATGAAAATCTACCTACTCGATGCAAGAAATCTAAATTTTCCATCAAATTTTGGAAATTCCAAATAGATAAATACCATATTTTCAAAAGAAAAGATATCTTATGTTCATTATTTTAAAAATATGATATTTATATGTTTAGAATTTCTAAAATCTGATAAGATATTTAAATCCTTGCATTGAGTAGATAGATTTTCATATAAAGTGTGTCCAAATCTGAGGTCATTTGAGAAAGTTAGAGTCATTTGAAGTTTGTCGCATAAACTTTGTTATATAGGCTATGTCGCTGAAATGCATAAGCTACGTCGCTAAATTGTAAAGCCTCCATCGCTGAATTATAAAGCCTCCGTCGCTGATTACATAGCCACCGTCGCTGAAATGTGAAGGTCGTGTTTCTGAAAATCGTAATAAACTTCAAATGACTCTAACTTTCTCAAACGAACTCGAATTTTGGCATTCTTTATATGAAAATCTACCTATCAATGCAAGGAATCTAAATTTCCTATTATATTTTTGAAATTATAAATAGATAAATACCAGATTTTTAAATGAAAGGATATCTTATTCTGGTTATTTTGAAAATATGATATTTATCTGTTTAGGCTTTATAAAATCTGATAGGATATTTAAATTCCTTGCGATGAGTAGATAGATTTTTAAATAAAGAACGTCCAAATCCAAGCTCATTTGAAAAAGCTAGAGCTATTTGAAGTTTGTCACAAAAACTATGTTGTATAGGCTATGTCGCTGAAATGCATACTCTATTTCGCTGAATTATAAAGCTCCCGTCGCTGAATTGCAAAGCCACTGTCGCTGAAATGTGAAGGCTACGTTTCTGAATATCGCAGTGAACTTCAAATAACTTTAACTTTCTCAAACGAACTCGAATTTTGACATTCTTTATATGAAAATCTACGTACTCGATACAAGCAATCTAAACAACCTATCAAATTTTAGAAATTCCGAAAAGAAAAAGTATGATTATGAGGAAGAGAGATGTACGAGCATTAGAATTGAGAAAAGTGAATAGTGATCATTTGGATCTTATTGAAATTACAATAGTACCCTTTGTATTAATCTTAGCCATTGATTTCAACATTTCATCAATGGCTTGGATGTGCCACAGTACACCAAGAGACATAGGTCTCTGCACCCTAACCAAAGCCATGATAGTAATGGGAGTATTTTAATAATTAGCATAATTAAATGATGAAATTGACAATTATCAATATATAATGGATGTTGCTGGTTCTTGTTCCAATTTAAGCTAGGGGCGGTTGGGTTCATGACATTTTTTTATGGGAAAAATAGCCTATAAAGTCCCTTTTGTTCTAGATACATGCATTAAAAACATGCATATTGAATGTCTTGCTATGATGAGAGAGTAAAATATGGTGGCTATTAATGTCATATAAGGTGGCTCTTAATGTCATACAAGGTGGCTCTTAATGTCATACAAGGTGGATTATATTTGCCTATAAATAGATGAGTTTGTTCATTGAGATGATATAGAAATTAATACAATCTCCTCATCTTGCTATTTTCTCTACATTTGCTCATTTGTTCATTATTGTTTTCTTAAGATAATTATAGTCATTACCACTCCTAAGCTCAAGCTTATATATATATATATATATATATATATATACAACAAACATATTATTACACATATAATTTATACTCACATATATATATATATATCATTATTTTTATAACACGTTATCAGCACGAGCTACGAACGGAGCTCTGCCGGAATTTCTTTGAGGTAATATTTTGTATTTCAATAATTCTATTATGGCTAACTTGACAAAGCAGGATTTCAGACCACTGATGGTATCTGGAGATAATTATCTATCTTGGAAAATGGATGTTGAAATCCATTTGGAATCAATGGGTCTTGAAAAAATAATTGAAAAAGATAATCAGGCTTCAAACCAAGACCGTGCGAAAGCTATGATTTTCATCCGCCATCATCTTGATGAGGGATTGAAAACACAGTATTTAACGGTCAAAGACCCAATTGAACTCTGGGAGAATTTGGAAAAAAGATATGATCATTTAAGATCAATTAATCTCCCTCGAGCCCAGTATGACTGGTCACACTTACGATTCCAGGATTTTAAATCAGTAAATGATTACAATTCTGCTCTGTTTAATATCGTATCACAATTAAGACTGTGTGGTGAGACAATTACTGATAAACAAATGCTAGAGAAGACATTCTCTACATTCCACCCCTCCAATACGGTGTTACAGCAAACATACCGAGCACAGGGTTTCACTGAATATTCTGATCTGATTACGTTTTTGTTATTGGCTGAAAAGAATAATGATTTATTATTAAAAAATCATGAAATGAGACCAATTGGCAGTAGTCCATTGCCAGAGGCACATGTGACTGAATCTTCCAGCCGTGGTCGTGGCCGGGGTCAGAGACCTCGTGGTCGTGGGTATAACCGAGGCCGTGGGAAAAATCATTTCCGCAACAATGTTTACATTAGGCCCACGACAGACACACGTAATCAGAATCAGGGCAACACCAGAGGTGATGTCCAAGAACAGAACTATGAAGAAGCAAAATGCGATAGATGCGGCCTAAAAGGGCACTGGTACAAAAATTGTCGTACCAGAGATCATTGGGTGAAACTTTATCAAGATTCCCAGAGGGATAAAGGAAAAAGGGTGGTTGAAACAAACCATGTTGACAGAATAAATTCTGAGGAGAATATGCCCAATATCCCAGAATTTCAAGTTGAAGATTTATATAATGATTTGGTTTAATTGTTATGTTGTATTATTATTTTTATTACGCTTTGAACTTCTGTATCTGTCTTTACTTTTGTATGTGTGCTATCTTATTGTCTCTGTATTGTAATATTTCACTTATGTTAAATCTTGTTTTAATATTAATTATATCTTGTTTTAATTCCAGCAAAATGAGGAATTTTAAAAGTGATAATATATGTCTTATTGATAGTGCTTCAACGCACACAATACTAAAAGACATAAGGTATTTTTCCAATTTAAAAATGGGAGATACAAATATAAACACAATATGTGGTAGTGCAAATATTATACAAGGAATTGGCACAGCCAACCTTATTTTCCCAAAGGGAACAAAATTAATTGTGAAAAATGCACTCCTATCTCCCAAGTCTCGAAGAAATTTATTAAGTTTTAAAGATATCCGAGAAAATGGGTATCATCTCGAGACATCGACTTCAGAGAATATCGAATATTTATTAATTACAAATACCACACATGGTAAGAAATATATATTGGAAAAATTACCAGCCCTGTCTTCTGGATTGTATTTTTCAAAGATAAATACAATTGAAAATTATCACTTAGACCACAGGTCTAATATTCCCCAAATAAACCAGAGGTTTATTAATGGCCAGAGTCCCACTAATATATATCATCCCAAAATAGGCCAGAAGTCTATTGGAAGCCATAGGCTTAATGATGAATATATGATATGGCATTATCGCCTAGGCCATCCTGACTCTACAATGATGAGGCGAATTATTACAAATAGTCATGGTCATTCATTAAAGGGACAAAAGTTGCTGCAACATAATGATTATATATGTGTTGCTTGCTCCCAAGGAAAATTGATTTCCAAACATTCACCAACGAAAGTGGGAACTGAAAGCCCCAGTTTTCTTGAAAGAATTCAGGGTGATATATGTGGACCTATAGATCCACCATGTGGACCATTTAAATATTTTATGGTGCTAATTGATGCATCAACACGATGGTCCAATGAATCATTATTATCATCTCGCAACCATGCGTTTGCAAAATTACTTGCTCAAATTATTAAATTACGAGCACAGTTCCCTGATTATACAATAAAAAAATATCCGGTTGGATAATGCTGGTGAATATTCATCCCAGAGGTTTGATGAATACTGCGTGTCAATTGGCATAACAGTTGAGCATCCTGTTGCTCATGTCCATACACAGAATGGACTTGCTGAATCGCTTATAAAGCGTTTACAATTAATTGCCAGACCATTATTAATGAGATCTGGATTGCCATTGACAGCTTGGGGGCATGCAATATTACATGCAGCAAAATTGGTGCGGTTAAGACCGACACATTATCATGAATACTCCCCTATACAATTAACATTTGGGCATGAACCCAATATATCCCATCTCAGAATATTTGGTTGCGCTGTGTATGTCCCGATTGCACCACCTCAGCGCACAAAGATGGGTCCCCAACGTAGATTGGGAATATATGTCGGGTATGAATCACCATCGATTATTCGATATCTCGAACCATTAACTGGTGATTTATTTACTGCGAAATTCAAAGATTGTCATTTTGACGAATCTCATTTCCCGACATTAGGGGGAGACAGAAATCAACCAAAGAAAGAAAAAGAAATCAACTGGAAAACACCGTTAGATTTCTTCGATCCTCGTACAAATGATTGTGAACTAGAAGTACAAAGAATTGTACATTTGCAGAGTATTGCAAATCAATTGCGGACGCATTATGCGACTCTAAAAGAGTAACAAAATCTCTTATACCGGCAGCAAATGTTCCAATCAAAATTAATGTCCCAGAGGGACCAATTACAAGTGCCAAAGATGAATCTACTGCACGCTTGAAGCGTGGTAGACCACCAGGTTCAAAAGATAAAAATCCTCGAAAGAAAAGAGGATCACAAATAATTGAAAGTGACAAAATTACAGAAAATATTCCAGAGGAAAAAGAAGCTCTTGAAGAGCAAGTAGCTCCAGAGGAGCAGGAACTTGCAGCTCCAGAGGAGAATGAACTTGAAAATAATGAAATATCAATCAATTTTGTCACAAGCAGAAATGTTTGGAATCGAGATGCAATTATCATAGATAATGTATTCTCGTACCACATAGCACTTGACATCATAAATGATGACGAGGATCATGAACCAAATTCGGTTGATGAATGTCGGAAAAGAAAAGATTGGCCAAAATGGAAAGATGCAATCCAATCTGAATTGGATTCCCTGGCTAGACGAAATGTGTTTGGACCGATTGCCAAAACACCAGAAAGTATAAAGCCAGTTGGATACAGATGGGTCTTTGTCCGAAAAAGAAATGACAATAATGAAATTGTCAGATACAAAGCGAGATTAGTTGCCCAAGGGTTCTCACAGAGACCCGGATTTGATTATGAGGAAACATATTCCCCTGTAATGGATGGAATAACATTTAGATATCTTATCAGTTTAGCGGTCCATCAAAATCTTGAAATGAGATTAATGGATGTTATTACTGCGTATCTATATGGAAATTTAGATACAGATATCTATATGAAGGTCCCAGAAGGATTAAAAATGTAAGAGACATATGAATCAAATCCTAGACATATGTATTCCATTAAATTACAAAAATCCCTATATGGACTGAAACAGTCCGGGCGAATGTGGTATAACCGACTCAGTGAGTCATTGATACAAGAGGGTTATACAAATGACCCAATTTGTCCATGTATTTTCATTAAGAAAAATGGACAAGGGTTTGTAATTATTGCAGTTTATGTTGATGATCTCAACTTGATTGGAACTCCAGAGGAGCTTCAAAATGCTGTTGAATACCTGAAAAAGGAGTTTGAAATTAAAGATTTTGGTAAAACCAAATCATGCCTTGGTCTGCAAATTGAATATTTAAATGATGGAACTTTTGTTCATCAGACAGCTTATACTCAGAGAGTACTAAAGCGATTTTATATGGATAAATCACATCCATTGAGTACTCCAATGGTCGTAAGATCACTTGATATAAAAAAGGATCCGTTTAGACCACAAGAGGAAGGTAAACAAATTCTTGAACCAGAGGTCCCATATTTAAGTGCCATAGGTGCTTTAATGTATCTCGCAAACTGCACTAGACCAGATATATCATTTGCAGTAAATTTATTAGCGAGATTCAGTTCATCTCCTACAAAACGACATTGGAATGGAATTAAACATATATTTCGCTATCTCCAAGGAACTATTGATCTTGGGTTATTTTACCCAAATAATTCTCGACATGAAATAATCGGCTTTGCTGATGCTGGTTATTTGTCAGATCCGCATAAAGCCAAATCTCAAACTGGCTATGTTTTTACATGCGGTGGTACTGCAATTTCATGGAGATCAATGAAGCAGACTTTGACTGCTACTTCCTCAAATCATGCTGAAATTTTAGCAATCCATGAAGCAAGTCGAGAATGTGTATGGTTGCGATCTCTGATGCACCATATACTGAAAAATTGTAGCATAACTACTGAAGAGAAAATACCCCCAACAGTTTTATATGAGGATAATGCAGCCTGTATAGCACAATTGAAGGGAGGGTATATTAAAGGAGATAGAACGAAACATATTTCACCAAAATTTTTCTTCACTCATGATCTACAGAAAAATGGTGAAATTGATGTCCAACAAATCCGTTCAGCTGATAATCTTGCAGATTTATTTACCAAGGCACTACCAACAGCAACATTCGAAAAATTGGTGAAACGTATCGGGATGCGCCAACTGAGGAATCTCAACTGATGAGGGGGAGAAGTAAATACACAAGAATCATGTACTCTTTTTCCAAACTTGGATTTTTTCCCAGAGGGTTTTTTCCTAGTAAGGTTTTAACGAGGCATATTCTTTGTATTCAAGACATTCAGGGGGAGTGTTCTAGATACATGCATTAAAAACATGCATATTGAATGTCTTGCTATGATGAGAGAGTAAAATATGGTGGCTATTAATGTCATATAAGGTGGCTCTTAATGTCATACAAGGTGGCTCTTAATGTCATACAAGGTGGATTATATTTGCCTATAAATAGATGAGTTTGTTCATTGAGATGATATAGAAATTAATACAATCTCCTCATCTTGCTATTTTCTCTACATTTGCTCTTTTGTTCATTATTGTTTTCTTAAGATAATTATAGTCATTACCACTCCTAAGCTCAAGCTTATATATATATATATATATACAACAAACATATTATTACACATATAATTTATACTCACATATATATATATATCATTATTTTTATAACACCTTTTCTTTTCGTTTGGACCGATTTCATCCTTTACCAATTTTTAGCCACATATAGTCTTTTACATTTTTTAATTAAATTAAAATTAATCCTTTTTTTCACTAATTACAACAAATTACCTGATATGGCTTTATTAATTTATTTCATGTGCCATGTGGCACTTTGTAGGGGGAAAAAATTCAACTCAATGTCGAATTCATCCAACTCAAAAACCTTTTCTTCTTCTACGGGATTTCCACTCTGCCTTCTTCCTTCAATTCATTCCTCTCTTTGTGCTTTCTTTCTCTAAGGATTATATCCAGTTAAAGGCGGGTCTCTTTCTCCCGTCATAAAGCCCTATGCCCCTATCTGTCAATTTAGAAGAAAAGCAAGGAAAGTCTACCTAACTCCACAGCCTCCATTTCACACACCATTCATACCCCAACCTCCATTTCGCAGGGCGCCCCCACCAGATCTCTATTTCGTGTCTTTGCACTCATTTGGCGAATCAAGGTAAACACATCTCTTAGGCTGAGAATCGCTTTTCTTTCAAGTGTTTCGCATTGTTGATTTATGTTGTGTTTGATCAGAAATTTTCTGTTTGATTGCGTTTTTCTGTTGTGTGTTCATCATGCCGCAGTTTTGTTCCTGAGAAATGGAAGGAATGTGTTTTGCCATTCCATTTTAGAAGCGAAGCAAAAATTGGACTCTGGTTTAATTTTGTTCTCAGAAAATTATTTACAGATTTGCTTAGTGCTTTTATTGTCTAGAAAGTGAAGATGTCTTTCTAAATGATTTTAATGTTGATGCAATGACCTAGAAATGATTTTGATGTTAATTTTGACCTAGAAATGATTTTGATGAGTTGGAGAGTGAGTTGGATTTTTTTGCCCTAAATGATTTTTCTAAATGTCTTTCTAAATGATTTTTGCCATGTGGCATTTGATTAATGATGCCATGTCATCCAATTTATTGTGATTAATGGAAAAAGGATGAATGGGGATTTAAATAGTAAAGATAGAGGACTATATGAGATTAAAAATTTGTAGATGATGATTTTTTTGGTAAACAGTGACACTCATGTGTCGGCAATGCTGTGTGGGAGCACAAACCACACAAATTACAAAGGGGGATAAAGGGGATGGATAGAGGACCGGGTGAGGATAGATTTGTAGGGGATGGATAAAAGGGATCGAACCCGGGTTGGGAGACGGGGACTTGACCGCTAGGTAAGTCCCAACCCTGTAGAGGATGGTTTTGAACAAATGAAAAAGAAAAAATGACTTATTTGACTACTTTTCCCATTTTTTATGCTTAGTGAGAATTTTAGGTAAGAAATTCAATATTTCAATGGCTCGAGTGACCTCTAAATTGGGAATATCTGATTTCTATCTTAATGGGAATATTTGAGGTTGTAGGTAGAAATTTAATTATAACCTAACATTTAAAATTCATAGCAATCATATATTTCCAGCAAGGGCAAGGTTAGTGTGCAGACGCATTGTCCATATGGACGTGCGGATTACATCCTCCGCCATTGATCATCATCCAACGGTTGAGATTATTTATAGGGTTAGTTTCGTAATTTTACATAGGATATATACAATTCAGCGACATAACATACACAACTCAGTAACGGATCCAATCAAGATCAACGACGCGGCATATGCAATTCAGCGACATTATTGTGTTCATTTCAGCGATGCTTAAAGTTAGAGCCGGTTGAAGTTCATTGCGATTTTAAACGTATCTCACCGATGAGCCTTTTCACAATTTAATGACATGGCCAAATGCAATTCAGCGACATGGGATATGCAATTCAGCGACATCATTATATTCATTTCAGCGACACAATTTTATACATTTCAACGACATAGTGCTATGCATTTGAACGCATCTCAGCGACGGTATACACATTTCAGCGACATGGCATATGCAATTCAGCGACACGACCAACGCAATTCAACGACTTGATATAGTATATTTCAGCGACATGCTATATAAAATACCTAACAAGTAAAATTACGAAACTAACCCTATAAATAATCTCAACCGTTGGAGGATGAAATTGATCAACGGGTGAGAAATAGCATCCGCACATCCGCATGCAGATATGTTCGCACCATAACGTTTATGTTCCAGCAATATTAAATTTCCGATAATAATATTGGCACTGATAATACAAGATCTCCAACAAAAACATCCCAAAGTTTTATTTCTGGGAAAAAAAAACCCAAAAGGTCCCATATTTTTCAAAAATTTCCCAAAACGTCCCACAAAAATTGAATTAACCTGACCTGTCCCATAAGTTCCTTAATCCCAGCCAAATCGGTCCCAAACGCCTCTTAATTGTAATTGATGCTGACGTGGCACACGATTAATGGAGTCAACGGAGGATTAGTGTGGTCAAGATGTTTTGAACCGGGTTCATTGATTACGTGGCGGTTTGGGCTGTCTGGAGCTGCGAAGGAGATGGCCGGAAATGGTGGAGATTGCAGCGCTGCCTGAGAAATTGGCGGGCAGATCTGGAAAATGGGGCTAGAGCTATCGAGGCTTGTTGAGGGCAGGGGAGGATGATGATGATGTCGCCGGTGTTTCGTCGAAGATGATGGGAGCTGGCCGGAGATTATGGTGGTGCGGTGGCCGTGGCTTTTCCGGCGGCTTGAGGAAGATGATGAGGGTGCAGGCGGCAGTATTGGAGATCTAAATAAAATGGATGGTCGTGGTTCGCCGGAATCCATGGCGAGCTTGGAGGATGGAGGCTCGTCGGGGGGGCGGCAAGGAGTTGAGGATGGGCGAGCTGTGGTGTTGGCGACGCCATGGATCCGCCGGAGATGGAGGAGAGGGCTGGCGCTATGTGGAGGGATGAGCTTGCCGGCGTATTTGAGAAGATGACCGGAAGAGGAGGCGGAGCTATTGCGGGAGAGGCCCGCCGGAGGAGATGAAGATGCTGGTGAGGGTTGTGTTGCTGCTTGTTGATAACGGAGACGCCGGAGATTGGAAAATGGACGGCGACGGAGGAAGCAAAAAATTGGTTTTGTGTTGAATTCACGTTTTTATTTTTTTTGGTGAATTGGGGAAGATGACCCATGCGACCCACCGGTTCAAAACATCTTGACCACACTAATCCTCCGTTGACTCCATAATTTGTATGCCACGTCAGCATCAATTGCAATTAAGAGGCGTTTGAGACCGATTTGGCTAGGATTAAGGAAGTTATGGGACGGATTAGATTAATTCAATTTTGTGGGACGTTTTGAGAAATTTTTGAAAAATATGGGACCTTTTGGGTTTTTTTTCCTTTATTTCTGGAGTATTTGTTTATTTTCCCTTTCAATAAATCCAACGATGTGCAACTTCGTATGTCATATTCTTCCATTTTATACGCAAGTAAGATACAATAATGAACTATTAATAAACAAAATCTTTTGTTCTTTTTTTTTCATATACTGGGTATCCCCAATTACATTGAGCTAAAGACTAATCCCTTGGGACTTAAGTGGGAATTAAAACTATCTCTTCCAAAGCAGAATTCTGTATAATAAACGAAATCTATTTTGATATGTTCGTAAATTAAAATTTTAATATATATCTATATCTATATAATAAATCCCGAATACTTTTTGGCATGTGCAGACTCTTTTGTCCTTATTAAATTTAATTCATCCTTTAATTTTAAGGGGTTAATAAGTCATTATATGCTATTTTTTAGATCAATGGTCCTTATTAAAACACATAGGCAGACTGATAGCTGCTAAGTAATCACTGAGTAATGTCATGTCATCAGACACATTATCAATATATATATTTAGAAAATAAATCTATCAATTAATAAAAAAAAAATCTTTTTTTTGGTGAACAATGCCTCAACGGCGGCTAGAAAGAAAATATAAAAAGAAGTAAAGAGAAAAACAAAGAACAACTAAATGAAGCAACAACTAAATGCGAAGCACTCCATCACCATCCCTATCAGCGTGAAGCAAGGGAATGACTTGGTCCGGCGGAAACGCCCAAGTCGTAAAAAACTTCTCCTCCAAACACGCCCTCTTAGCCAGCACATCCGCCACTCTATTCCCTTCCCTAAACACATGCCGTATATCACATCTCTCAAAATCGGACTTCAACGCTCGAATCTGCTTGATAAGAGGCCATAACCGATGGCTCCTCTTATCCAATCTCGTAATCAACCGGAAAGCTTCCAACGAGTCCGTATAACAAGTCACTAGCTTCTCCCCCTTCACATGGACCAGCTGGAGCCCCTTCAAAACTCCATACACTTCCACCTCCAATATGTCCCGACTGCAAAGCTGTCCCCCAACAGCCCCTTTCCACTCTCCCCACGCCGTACGACACACCGCGGCATAACCACTCTGTTTGCCATCCTCCTGCACACTACCATCCGAGTGTACAATCACACCCTCTTCCACGCCCTGCTGCCATCGGATAAGCCTGCCACCATCCACTTCCGTTTGAGCCTTACCCTGCACACGCAACAAGGCCTCCTTCATATCCCCTATCAACCTCAACAGCCTCCTCTCCGAAGCTTCCACCCCCGAAAAACCCTATTATTCCTCTCTCTCCACGCCACCCAGACCCCCGCCTAGAAATGAAGCGCCCCACTTCTTCACCATGAAATGAAGCCAATGCTTCACCGCCCCTGGGTTGAGATACGGAATCGATGAAACCTCAACCACCCCCAGCACCCTCCAAATGTGCTTGATCCAATGGCACTCAAATAGGGCGTGCCTCCAATCTTCAACCCCACTCCCGCAGATCAAACATAATGGAGAATGTGCGATATGTCGATGATAACGCACAGCATTGGTAGCCAATGATCCGTGCGATATAAGCCAAAACACCATACCAAGCTTCTCTGGTACATGCCTTTGCCACATCCAGCTCCATCCACTACCCTCCTCATGCTCGCCGCTTATCCACCGAAACACCGACTTCACACTATAAGTGCCTGACGCCTCCAGTCTCCAATGCAGCACATCCCTAACGCCCTCCACCAATAATGGGCGAGGTGAGCTCTTAATTTCATCTTTTAACTCCTGGGGAACCCACGTATATAGCCCATCCAGTGCCCAATGATCTTTATTAATAAAATCCTTAATCCTCAACCTAAGATCATTCAGATGTACGAACGGCATCAACGGCCCTAGACACTTGCCCTTCCACCACGGAGAATACCATACTGAACTATGGCCATTCCCCACTCTAACACCAAACCCTTTCCGAAACAATTCTCCCAGCTGCACAATGTTGCGCCACGTCCGAGAGCCCTGCAGATGAGGACGAGGGAAGTCCCCCACATGCGAAGCGTATCTATGCCGAATCCATTTAATCCAGATTTTATCTTTATTCTCAACAAACTCGGCCAGTTGCTTGCCCATTAAAGCCAAGTTCATATGTCGCGCTTGTCTTAATCCCAAGCCCCCTACCCTCTTCTGCCGAGTCACCTTCTCCCATGCAACAAGATGCAACCCCGTCCCCTGCACACCCTTCCAAATCCATCTCCTAATTTTTTGATCAATAAGATGGCACGTCGTCTTTGGCAGGATATGTACTTGCATGCAATAAACAGGCAATGTGGTTAGGACCGACCTTGCCAAGGTCACCCTGGCCGACCTGTTCAAAAAAATGCTCGCCCAACCGGCCATCCTAGCATCCAATCTTCTCAATAAATCATCAAAGTGCGCCAACTTCAAACACCCATGCACAACCGGGAATCCCAGATATTTACCAAGCGATGGGGAAATGTTTATGCCAAGGTGTTGCATGATCCATCCTCTTTCGCTATCCGTCGTCCCTGGAGAAACAAATGCAGACGACTTCGTACAATTCATAAGCAGGCCGGCTTGTTCGCCAAATCTCCGCAGAACCCTAGCCATGCAACGTATGCTCCCCTCATCCAATACTGAGCATAGTATCAAGTCATCGGCAAACATGACATGCGAAACAGGAACCCCGCCTTCATTACTAGTAATCGGTTGCCAGTGCCCCTGACCAACTTCGTCCATAATAAGCCGAGATAATTTCTCCATAATAAGCACAAACAAATAAGGAGACAGCGGATCCCCTTGCCGCAGTCCCCTGCCCATCCTTATCTTCTCCAATGGCGTCCCATTCCACAAAATGGAGAATGACGCCGACCGTACGCACGCCATGATCAGATCTGCCAATGATCGGGGTAAGTCCATTTCGCTCAAACTCCGCTGCAAGAACTCCCAGCTAACCGAGTCATACATTTTTGCCAAGTCTATCTTCAACATCACACTCCTCTTCCCTGTCCTCCTACGTTCTAATGTATAAACCATCTCCTAGACCAAAATTCCATTGTCTCGAGTCCCTCTTCCCGGAAGAAATGCTGACTGATACGGCCCCACATATTCACACAGGAGCGGTCGCAATCTATTCGCAATCACCTTGGTAATGAACTTAAAGGATACATTGCATAAGGTAAGTGGTTGGAATTGAGAAATAGATTGTGGAATATCCACCTTAAGAAGTAACACGAGGAATGCATGAGCTATATCTTCCGGTAATACCCTGGTACCAAACACCTCCCTCACAATCCCAAAAATTTTTGCGCCCAGGACGTCCCAGAAAACTCGATAGAATTCCGCAGGAAAACCATCTGGCCCCAGCGCAGAGAACGGTCTCATTTGTTTCAATACAGTGTCCACCTCCTCCCGTTCCACCGTGCGCGACAAGCTCCCCTTCCAGACCTCAGTAATCGGCAACAATGCCGGCAACTCCTCGCTCCCTTCCACCCTCGGCCTAGCTGCAAAAAGGTCCATGTAGAACTGCCTCGAGTGTTCCTGGAGCATATTCTGATTTTCGCACCATATACCATCATCTAGATGTAGCCCATAGATCCGATTCCTCTTCCTATGCACTCTCATCTTGGCATGAAAGTACTTCGTATTCCGATCTCCCAAAGGGATCCACTTATCTCGCGCCTTTTGGTACCACAATCTTTCTTCCTGTATGAGGACCATTTCCAAATCCTTTTTCAGCTTCTTTTCCAAGCGAACCAGCCAAGCCGAATCCCACTTCTCCATCTCCTTCTCAATACCCCAAATTCTTCTCTCCAGTTTCTTTTTCCTGTCGACAATATTGCCAAACACTTCCGAATTAAATTCGACTGAGACTTTCCCCAACTCCTCAAGCAACCCTGTCACCAACATATCCGGATTATTCTCACAATAGGTTCTGATCACAGGACCATATCCCTCATGTAGCACCCATGCGGCCTCCCACCTAAAAGGTCTCGGCCTTCTCGCATCAAGTGGGTCGCTGCAACACAATAGAAGGGGGCTATGATCTGAGCCAAGCCGAGCCAAATGCTGTATGCGCCCATCGCTAAACAATTGCTGCCAAGCCAAATTCGCCACCCCCCTGTCCAGCCTTTTCTGAATACGCATGTCCTCTCCAACATTCCTCGCCCATGTAAACATGGTCCCCAGAGTAGGAATATCCGTGAGCTGACAAGTGTTCAGAACCTCCCGAAATTCATTCGCTCTATCCGGTAAAAACACACCTCCACTCACCTCCTCCTCCGACGTTATCTCATTCCAGTCACCCATGACCATCCATGGCCCATTAACAACTTCGACAAGCTCCTGAAGTCGCTGCCAATCCATACGCCTTTTCTGGTAATTAGGGTTTCCATATATGAAAGTTAACGTCCATACAGACGCAGCAACACGCATCTCCACGCTCACCATGCGGTCTCGGATGTCGATGATGGAGCACTGACACGGGCACCTCCTGGACTTAAGTACCCATAATCCCCCCGCTCTTCCCACGGTTTCTTGGATGTGCAAAGGCTCATATCCGAGCCTCCAAAACACCCTCGAACTCTATTAAACTGTCCCTGAGATTCTATAATGCCTAGCAAGTCCGGTTGGTTAGGCCGTATGCAGTTTGCTAGCCATCGTTGCGAGTCCACTCCCATCAAACCCTGAATATTCCACGACATAACTTTGATATCTCTAAACGCCATAAAATATCCTTTAGGGTATATCGCTACTTCTCACCTACAGCCCCTCCTCAAGAGCATCCGCCCAGCTTTCCGCTCTAGAATCCGTGTCACTCCTCCCATCCAAACCAGCAGTCGGGTCCCCCCACCCAATAGCCAATGGAGCATCCTTCTGCCCTGGATCAAACTGCCCGTCACTAGTAACCTCTTCCACCCTCGTCCTTTTCGCTCCCTTAGGTGGCGGGAGAATGCTTTTAAACCCTGGTTCCTTGGCCTTAGCGGTGGACACTACTATCGCCCCAGGCGATGGCTGCGATTGCGGTGGACGCTTGTCCTCCTTAGGTCCTTGACTGGACGTGTGATTGGCCCCCGAAGCCTTAGCCTGTGGAACACCCCTAGGAGCCTTAGCCTGTAGAACACCCCTAGGGGCAGCCTGCTGTCTATTAGGCTTGTTTACAGGACGTCGTCGCCTCCGCTCGACCGTGATCCAATTGCCATATAACTTCTTCTCCTCAGACCCACCGCAGGCCCCAGACGGCTCCGGTACTTCCCTTTGCTGGCTCTCACTACCAACGTGCCCTGTGTCCGCACCTGCCACCTTATCTTTTCCCTTCCTGGCCCGCTCTACCTCCTCCCTACTAGCCTCCTTAACACCTTCCTTGTCCCCTTGGTCTACATTTGCTTTGCAGTTCTTCTGATAATGTCCATATCTCCCACATGCCGAGCATATTAAATGTAGCCCCTCATAAGCCATGTGAATCCATCTTCCATTCACCAAAAACTTGCCTATAACTGGCTCATTCAAATCCAATTCCACGCACACCCTTGCAAACCTCCCCCTCTCGTGCTCCCTCGTGCATTTATCAAACTTGACAACCTCCCCAATATCCGACGCAAATGCATGTAGAAAGTCCTCCTTGAAGAGTTGAATCGATACTCCCATCATACGTGCCCAAACCATAGTTTTGTTGATGACGGCTGTTGCCGGATCAAATTCCCTACGCCATTGCATGACCGGTAGATAATGATCGAATAACATCCACGGTCCGCCGTTGATGACTTTTTCCCGATCTTCTTCCAACGTAAACCTAACCACATAATATCCATATCCAACATCAATGAGATCCATATATACCTCCTCCTCCAGACTCTCGTCCACCACGAAACTGGGAATCCGACGGTCATCTCCTATGTATTCTTTCTTGATAAGTTTCTCAGCTATTAAGTCCCTCCGCATCCGGACATCTTCCTTAACCTTAGTTTCGCCCTTGAGTGCCTCCTTGAACGACGGAAAATCGTTTCTTGCCTACGAAGTTTCACCAGCCGCCGTCCCCTTGTCTCTCTCTAGCGAAACCCTAACCATCGTAGATTTTTTTTTGCAATTATTCATTTATTAATAAAAAAAATCTTGATAAAATCTTCATATATATTTTAAAAAGATATAAGATTACAACTATATATAATACATTATATTATTTGATTTTATACATAATACATAATATTTGAAAAATATATAATCCTATATCAATATAAGGAATAGAATAACCATGTTTTAAATAAAAATATTTCATCAAAAATATGTTGTAAATATTAAATTGACCCTAAAATTATTGATTAATATAAAATGACTAATCACCTAAATTTTTTTATATTATTCTAAATAAATTCTACATAATTTTGTTCTTTTTAAAGAAGAAAAGGAAAAAAAGACTAAAACACATCATAATTTAATTTTTCGACATAATATCCTTAATCCAGTAATCTTTTTCTATTTCAATATAAAATAAAAAAATTATTTATCCAATAATCCTTATCTATTTCAATATAAAATAAAAATGTATGTGAAAGTCGAAGTAAATTGTTATACAATTTTTTTTATAAATAATTTATACTGTAAAAGAATATTAGAAGTATTTTAATATAAACAATATTTAAAGATTTGCGGTAATAATAAATAGTTTGGGTTGTAGCAATATTTTTACCCAAAAAACTCTAATATTATGTGATCATGTTACATGTGCAAATATGGTACAAAACATGTGAATTCGATCGAACATCCTTTACCATTTTATTTTTCACAAAAAATAGCATAATTTAAACAGTTAAACATAAATAAATAGTACTAATTAATTATTATATGAACTATTCCCAAAATATAACCCTAAACTTATCAAGTTTGGTCATTTATGCCCTTAATTTTTTTTGACAAAAAATACACCTAAACTTTCTTTAGTTTAAAAATTCTAACATTCTACATTTTAAAATATCAAATTCGACTTCACTAATTCTAAAAATATCGCATTTATCCTAAGAATTTCAAAAGAATCTCATTCCACCCATTCACGTTTGAAAATTTTCACATTAGTGCAACAACTTGAAAACATTGTATTTAGTAATTAATTTTCCCTTTTAACTTAAATACAAAAATATATAAATAACTAATAAAATTACATTATACTCTCTCCGTCCCACTAATTCTGTCTCACTTTCCTTTTTAATCTTTCTCATTACAATTGTCACATTTCCCTTTTAGGAAGTAATTAAATTTTAATTACTAAACCTACTCCCATCATATCAAATCAATAAATAAATATAATAAAATTTAAATCCACTACCATTAATAAATTCAACACACAACCATCACATCACACATAAATAAATCAATAAAAAATTCAAACTCTAAACCATCACATCACACAAATTCTTAATTTACCCTTACTTTAAACACTAATATACTCTTAAATTAAAGAGATAATAAGTAAATTAGGCCATTAGAAGGAGTGATTTCAGGTTTTGGGCCACTTAATTTACATTTATGAAATTAGGCCAACAAAACACAAACGGGCTGTGAATGAAGGCCAATTGGCCGGACACTCTCATTTGATGGGCCGAGTGAAACACACGCTCTAAGCACTCCATTAATATGCCCACAAATTAAAAAAAACGTGTTGGCGTTTATTGAGAAACACATTATGCTTATTTGAAAGTGGAAACTCGTAGCCGACCAAAGAACCCTAAAATCAAAACGCTTGGAAATCCCAGATAACGGTCGTGTAGTTTGCTGCGGGAAGAGGGATCGAATGGGTTTACGGAGAGCTGATGAGAAGGTCGATCTGGCACCTCCACCGTGGTGTAAGTTCTTAATATCCGCGATTTTAGGGATTTTAGGGTTCCGACAAGAGTGTATTTTGGGATTCGATTCGGTGGGGTTTGAAAGTAATATTTTTTTTGCATCCAGCGAAAACCTAATATTTATTGGTGCGGTCATCTATACAGCAAAAATCTAATATTTATTGCTTTGACAGTTCAAATATGTCAGTTTGCTGGCACTGTATGTCGACAACTTTGGGACCACTTTGAAAGTTGTGTTTATTTATATACTCCCTCTGTCCCATTTAACTTGTCTTGTTTGACTTCTGCACACAATCCAATGCGCTTTTTCAACGGTCAATATCTCAAAATGCGTACAATAAAAAATTGTGTAAAATGTATATTCTAAAACTATATAACTATACGATTCTAATAAGACCCAACTTGACTAATTTTTTTGAATCTATACTTGCAATAAAATTGAGTCAATGCTGAACAATGAACAGTACCAAAAAGTCAAACAGGACGTGTTTGCTGGGACGGAGGGAGTATTTTTCACCTAATGCAGTTGGGAGCTTTAATTATAGTTGGAATTTAGCTTTTTTTTGTAATTGTGTAGTGTTTTGAAGAAGTAATTTTTGTTGTTGTACAGATCCCGGGTGTATATCTGTGAGTGTCGTGCTTCACCTAGGTGGAGAGTACGTCCATGTCCCCGCCGCAACTTATGTCGGAGGGAAGGTTGCCATCTACGACCACGTGAGCACAAAGTTAATCGACTATTGGACCCTCGGATACCTATTAAAGCAGGAGGGTGTGTCTGAGGATGGGGTTGATTATTACCTTAGGATCGGGGATACATTCCAATTAATCGAGGATGAGAAGAAACTCCAAGATGCTGCTAGCAATTCCATCAGACATAGATTATTTCACATATATGTTGCTCAGAGCGAGAGTACTTCAGACTTGGAAAGTGGTACGGGAACATCTAGTGGCAACAGCAGTGAATCTGGTGGTGAGAGGGGTACTGGTGTTGGAGGAGATGGGTATGGTGATGACAATACTACTGAGGCCGCAATTGAAGGGGATATGGAAGAAAATGGGTATGGATTGAATGGTATTGTGGATGGGGCTGGTTTAGGGGAATGTATTGTTTGCTATAACACAATTCATGATGCTGAACAACATTTGGAAGGGGTGCTAGAGGATTACATAGAAGGTGAGGATATTGAGCAGGAAGGGATTGTTGTGGAAGATGATTTTTTCCTTGAAAGTGAATATGTGGAACATGAAGACTGGGAGGAAATATTAGATGCATACCATGACGAAAAAGATAACCTAGAAATAGGACTTGGAAGTTCTGAAGTAGATGCAGTGGGTTCTCTTACAGATGGGGGTTCTGTAAATTCAAGCAAGGGAAAAGAGCTGGCTGTCATTGAAGAAGGAGCCAGTTCTGATGGCGATATGGTGACTGCCGAAGATGACTTTGATGAGAGGAGGATATCTGATGAGGAGAATGATGATGGGAGGCCAGCTCCGGTGTTCAATCCAAGTGAAATTTACAAGCCGGCGATCACATTGGAGATGCTCTTTGGGACAAGAGACGAGTTCAAAAAAGCTGTGCAGTCCCTTGCTATTATGGAGCAAAGGCAAGTGAAGTTTACCCGGACAACACCTACAAGGGTATATGCGAAATGCATGGCCAAAGATTGTTGATGGAAAATATGTGCCCACAAAGTTCATGATGCCGAAAGTCTTCAAGTGACAAGGTAAAAAAATGTGACATACCATTATTATCCTCAATAAATTTGTTAAAATCCAGCTGTTGACTTGTTGAATTTGCTGTTGTTCGAGTGATCTTTACTTGTTTAATTATTGCTAGTGATCACATGTTGACTTACAGTTGTGAACATGTTTAATTCATGTTGTTTGCTTGTTGAATTACTAGTGTCAGCATGTTTAATTCATCCAGTTTTTGTGTTTTGGGTTTTTGATGATATGTTCATAGCTTTTTCTCAAAGCACACATGTATGGAGACACATGATGTCCCAGCCATCAACAGTACATGGTTAGCCGAGAGATTCCAACATAAGTTTGTCTCGGATCCGAAAAGGTCAGTCGAAGGTTTCAGATTGGATGTAATTAAAAAGCTAAAGGTGAACGTCACAAAACACCAGGCATATGCAGCCAAGAAACGGGCTTTACAGACACTGAACGGATCTTCTGAATATCAATTTTCAAGGCTTTGGGACTATGCTGAAGAATTGAGAAGTAGAAATCCCGGGAGTACAATAATTGTTGGGACAAAAGATGATGCCAACCATACAAGATTCGATCGTTTTTATGCTTGCTTTGCTGCTCTGAAAAGGGGATGGAGACTTGGTTGTAGACCTTTAATAGGGATTGATGGCTGCCACTTGAGCGGTCCTCATAAAGGGATACTTTTGACAGCTGTAGGTGTTGATCCTAACAACCAACTATATCCAATCGCGTATGCCATTGTCCCTATTGAGAATAGGGATAATTGGGGCTGGTTTTTGCATGTATTGAAGAATGACCTTCAGCTCGATAATGTGAGATATTTAACCTTTGTCTCAGACAGACAAAAGGGATTAATTCAGGCAATGCAAGAGGTGTTGCCTAATGTGGATCACCGTTTTTGTGTCAGACATTTGCATAACAATTTTTGCACCGCTGGTTATAGAGGATTAGCTTTAAAGAACCTGATGTGGAAGGCTGCCAGGGCTGGTACAGTACCGGAATTCATGTATGCGATGAAGAAGATCAAAGACTATTCAGAGGGTAATTTCTGAAATTTTTCATATATAATTATTTCATTGTTCTTTTATCTTGTGAAATGATTAAATATTCACTATTGGTGTGATGTTTAAACTGGCAAGGTGCTTGGAAATGGCTTTGTGAGAAACCGCCAACACAGTGGAGTAAATCGCACTTCTCGGAAGGGCCCATGTGCGATATGCTTCTCAACAACCTGTGCGAGTTATTCAATTCGTGTATTAAAGAGGCAAGGGACAAGACTATACTCACTAGCCTAGAGTGGATAAGAGAGTACATAATGAAGAGACATTCTGATAACCGGGACAGGGCTACACATAAATGGAATAACAAATTGATATGCCCAAGGATTGAAAAAATATTGCAAAAGACAGCTCAGAATGTCGGGAATTGCATCCCAATCAAGGCGAGTGATAGACTTTATCAGATACGGATGATGGAGGGCGAAGGTCAGTTTGTTCTTGATCTTGTTAAGAGATCATGCAGTTGTAGGCTTTGGCAACTAAATGGTTATCCATGCTTGCATGCTATGGCTGCCATCAATAAGCAAGGAAATGATCCATTACATTATGTAGAAAAGTGCTACACCGTATCCACATATGTAAAGGCATATCAGCATCCAGTATGTGGAGTGTCTAGTGATATGTTCTGCCATCAGACTGGCTTTATCCCTCCATGCCCTCCCAACTTTGGAAGGGGCGTAGGACGGCCTCCCAAATCAAGGAAACTGTCTGCGGATGAACCCAAAAAGAAAAAAAGGCCACGTAGAAGGCAGACCACCGATCCTAGTAAGATGACACGTAGGGGCACGACTTCTCAATGCAGCATATGTGGAGAGGAGGGCCATCATGTCACTACTTGTGAGAGGAGGAGACTAGCAAAGGTAAAATTAAAGCTGACACTTAATTTAAAGCTGACACTTAATTTTACTTGAGAGGAGAAGACTAGCAAAGGAGACAAGCCATATTTTGTTAACTTCATGTATTGTATAATGCACTATGTTGGTGCCAGCAGGCTGCCTTGTTTTTGTGGTTGAAACTTGGTAACTTGGTTATCCCCACTTGTTAACTTGGTTTATTCGATTGATTATCGGGTAGTTTCAGTTTGTAGTTTCAGTGTATAATCCAATTTCTTACACTGGTTGTAGTAATTGGGATTTGAGTTGGGGCACAAAGAAATTTCTTACACAGGTTCAAGGTTGAAGCCTGCAGCCACTACAACCTTCGACAGATGACTCCCATTAATTAATTCTCATAGCCTATATAGCACTGGAAAATCTGATGTCTGCAACAATTTGTGCATGTCAGTTTATCATTCATTGTATATTGAATTACTTATATAATGGTGCCAATTTTTGAATGATTTGATTAAGTGCAGCTGTAAAGTGATTATTGTAAAGTTGATCCAAAGTCATTACTGTAAGTTGAAAAGGTTAGCCAAAGTAGATTCGATTGATTGAGTTTTCATCAATTGATTTGAGGAGAAAAACTTTGCCTAGTCTCTGTACCAAGTACCAACTGATTTCCTAACTTGATTCTCTGGTTGCTCCTTGTGTGTGAGAATTTGCTTATCTTTGTATTTCTGTCAATTCATTTTATCTGGTTGCAAATGGCCCTTCAGTTATTATAGCCTCTATTTCATTATTTAAATCTTGTTGCTAATATTCTTTGCTGAGCTGTGGATTGCTTGCCAACAGTGTGGAAAGTATAACCCTTTGTCAAACGAAAAAATTAGGGGTGAAAGCGGTACAGTAAATATCCGACCGATCCGATGCCGTATCCGATTATATTCGAATCCGAATCCGTTTTCGACTATCCGGCCGGATATTTCAATATTCGTATCCGAATCCGAATCCGTATTTTAATATCCGCATTCGTATTCGTATCCGAAAATACTTAACCGTATCCGAGAATATCCGACTGTATCCGAAAATTGATAGGATATTATCCGGATTTTAAATATGGATATCCGAATATATTAATATATTATTATTTAATAATTAAAAAAATATTAATAATTATAAAAAATATCAAATTTTCAAAAAAGATTATAAAAAATTATCCGATAATCTGTATCCGATTGAATCCGTATCCGTCATATATCCGTCCTGTATCCGTACCGCATCCGTAATCCGAAATATCCGAAACCGTATTCGTATCCGGCCCATCCGTATTCGATACCGAATTCGACAAAAAAATATGGATAATATCCGTATCCGACACTATCCGACCGTATCCGTACCGTTTTCATCCCTAGAAAAAATAAAGACAAAAAAGGATTGGACCAGTCGAGCAGAGTCACAAATATTTTCTGGACAGTTAGTTTTATTCTCCTGTAAAGTGAACAAAAGAACAAGGAGCATACAGCAATCATTCTTGACTCATTTGGTAGTGACAGCAACATGTTGAAGTATGCTCATTTGGTAGTGCCAATTTTCTTATATAAAGTTGATCCAGTTAATTATATAATGGTGCCAATTTTCTTATCCTTTACAAATAAGTAAACTTGATCCAAAGTCATTACTGTAAAGTGATCCAATTAATTACTCCATTCACCAACTTATAATGTCTGTAACCCATGCTTGATAGTGTTGCATTATATTAGCAGACATAGAAGAGAAGCTATAAATTACATAGAAGTGTATTTGAGTACAAAATGGATTCAAGGCATCCCATGTGCAAAAAGGCAAATAAAACACCAAACATAGTGGTGCAGAGATTTCCATTCATTACTAAAAACCATTCATTTTGGTGCAACAATTACATATCAACCATCAAAGATAACTAGCCAAAATGATCACCATTCATTACTAAAAACCAAAGTTTTTTGGTGCCAAAAATACATAGCAGACATCAAATAAAACTAGCCGAAATGATCTTCACCATTCATACAACCACACCGCCGCCCATCTTTCATACGAAACATCCCCTAAGACTTACATACCCGTTTACAGCAAATGGATTACAATTCTTCTACACATCACCTAACGAAGTTGCAAATATCGAAGCTTGCCATTGCTTGACCCAACAACCAATGGTTTTGTCAAACCTCCAACCAACAAGATGCAAATAGACAGCAAAACGTACAGGAACTTCATCTTCTTCTTCAGCTTCCGGTTCTCCGCTTCTACAAGTCCTTTCAATTGTTCGGATTTACACAACTCAACCTCTATCATGCTCTTTTCGTTCTCCAGCCTCACCAATGCTTGGGACCTTTTACACAATTCAGCTTCCGCCCATTCGAAAAATCGACAGTCACGATCCTATTCATCAAAAACAATTTTTTTCATATCAACTGTCAACTAAATGTTCTCAGAGTACCCTTCCACCAACACCGTAACCCACCTATTCGCACTTCACCTTTAAGCCCTATTCGAACACCGATTCAAACACCAAACCTTCAAAAAAATGAAATGTGCTTACCCTAACCTAGAAATACTTACTCGCCATTGAGGGCAACAGTAGAACCTCCTCCCGGCATTGGGCGCTTTCCAAGAGGTTTGCACAAGGGCCCTCCAACCACAAAAGCATCGTTTCCCTTCCAGGCCAAAGTTCGACTCGCCACTGCCAAGTTCTTCCGAACTCGCCATTCTCGCGTCTGACCAGCAGAATGGCACTCCAAATCCGGCTACCAGAACGGCAATGTGGGCAATGTGAGTTTTCCCTCTTTCAATCGAAGAACGGAGCTTTCCCTCTTTTAATCGCGCTTCATTCAAAGTCGGAAGAACGAACATACACTCTGAAGTCTAAACCCTCGATATGTAATTGGTCCCATCCAAATTTAATAAATGGCAGGCGCGTTAGTGTGCTTAGAGCGTGTGTTTCACTCGGCCCATCAAATGAGAGTATCCGGCCAATTGTCCTTCATTCACAGCCCGTTTGTGTTTTATTGACCTAATTTCATAAATGTAAATTAAGTGGCCCAAAACCTGAAATCACTCCTTCTAATGACCTAATTTACTTATTATCTCTAAATTAAATATAACCAACCCCACATAAAAAACCGTGTCCAAAAGAAATGAGACACAACAAATGGGACGGAGGGAGTACTATTTAATAAAATAAAATAACATACCATGAATGATAAATCAAATTCTATTTATTGTAATATCTTTAATTTTAGAAAGTAGTTTCATTATTAATTATATTTATATTCTTATTTTATATTTGAATTTTTTATTTTATTTTCATTGTTTTTTAGATTTTTTATTTTTCTAATTTTAATTTCATCACAATTGCTTAAATAATAAATATAGTTATCTAGATAGAAAAATAGTTTATAATTATAAAATATGATCAAAAAGCATACCTTCTAAAAAAATTTGGTATCGAAGTATAAGTACTACTACAATAATTTAAGGGGTTATACTAATAATGAATTAAAAAAATAAACAATAAATTAAATTAAATGAAAAATATTAACTACCAAACTTTTTTTCATAATCAATATGGAAAAGAAAAAATTGGACAATATTATAGACTAAAATAATATGTTAAAAATTAACAGATAATCAAAACGTAATTATAATTAGAATTTATTTTATAAAATTAAAGATTAGTCCGTAAAAACTAATCAAAATAAAGATTTAAAATAAATTACTTAATAAAATATAAGTTTTAAATGATAAAAAGATAAAAAAAGTATAAATAATATTCTTTAAAAAATAAATTACTTAATAAAATATAAGTTTTAAATGATGAAAAGATAAAAAAAAAAGTATAAATAATATTCTTTAAAATCTTTAGGGATAATATTCAAATTGTACAACATATTAGGGAGTAAAATAATATTTTTTAGAACCTTAATAATGCAAAATATAATTTTTTTTAAATTTTGAATTGTTAAAGAGTCTTTATTTTCCACTTGCTCTTATCATTTTAGATATGAAAGCAAATTCTATATATTTTTTTTTGTGACACAGCCTGAAAAGGCGAGCAAACTCTATCTATTTAGTTTTCTAATAGTAAAAATAATTTATTTTATATTATGTCCACCTGGTTGTAGGTTAGATTTTTTTTCCTTCATCTTATTCTCTCCTGTATTTTCTTTTTAAATTTTTATTGCATTTATTCAACCACTATTTACAAAAGACTTTGAATCTTATGTATTCCAAAAAAAAAGCTAAATTCACATTTATAACGTTATATTAGTTCAACACCCGTGCGCAGCGGGTGAAAAAATCTAGTATGTAATTGTTTTGGAATTAAGGACATCCATGAAACTGTATTTTTATTATACAAAATTGTAATCGCGGTACCAAATTACAAATATATATGTGGTTGAGGACTTGTTCAAGTGACCAAGTCTCGACCTTCCAACCTTATGGTTGAGGTTCGATTCCTCATCCGCCTCCTATCTCTCCCCTTTATCCCGTTGTAATTTGTGTGACATAGATTCTAACCATTTCTTTCTTTGGCTTCGGCTTCACAAAAAGTATATATATTAAACGGTCATTGGTTAGTGTAGTAGTAATTGAGCTAGCCTTGGTATGGCGAATTACTACAATTGGATGAGCGGGGCGATTGCAATTGGAAGGGGAAGAAACCACTTGATCACATAAATCACTCCAAACTAGATTTGTTGGCCCAACAGACTAGATACTATTGAGGGAAGAAACCACTTGATCACATAAATCACTCCAAACAAATTGGTGGAATGAAGCTAGGCCCTCTTCTTCCTTGGATTGCCACTCAAGACTTGGACTTGAAACTTAAGGATGTGATTGTGGATGGTAAGTGGAATTGGGAGGGTGTGTACTCCATCATACCAAGTGACATCCTACAAACAATCTGCTCATCACCCCCTCCCCAGCTGCATGAATTGGCTGCGGACTTATGGATTTGGAAAAATTCTCAATCTGGAATTTACTCACTGGCCTCCGCTTATGTGTTCCTCTCGTCGGATGAGGATGTGACATCCGACTGGAAATGGGGAAGGGAGGTATACCTGAGAAGCTTGGGATTTTAATCTGGCTGACCACCCACAAATTGCTGCCAGTCAACACCCTCAGGTACCATCGCAATTTGGCTACTTCTCCCCTTTGTATTTTATGTGGGACTCATTCTGAAACCTGGAATCATTGTTTTTCTCTTGTGATTGGGCTATCATGGTGTGGAAAGACATGAAAATTCATGTCCCGGGTGATTGTGATGATATTCCTAAGGAGGAGATTAAATGCTTCTTGTCTGCTATGTACCGGCTGCATGGCCCCCTTTTATTAGCTGCCATCTGGGTCACATGGCTTGAAAGGAAGGCAAGGGTATTTAGGGACCAGTGGCGAACGACATGGTGCATTAAGAGAGAGATTTACCGAGTGGCGTGTGATTTAATAAATGCCCAATGGCCTCCTACAGTCTCCACGGTTCGTTTGGTGCATTGGAAGGGTCATGGGGCGATGTGTTCTATTCTACATGTGGATGGGAGTTCGAGGGGAAATCAGGGAGAGCTGGGTTCGGGTTTGTCATTCGTAACGAAGATGGGAATTGGATTGGGGGAGGCTGTGGGTTCCTTGGCCACCAATCCATCCTCTTCGCCGAACTCACAGCCCTGGCCAAGGGTCTTTTCTTTGTCCTTCAGCTGGGGATACAAAAAGTTAGCTGCTTCACTAACTCATAAATTGTGATTGGCTTGTTGAACTCCTCTTCTCAGTTCCACCCCTTTGCTGGTTTGATTTTCCATATCCAAGACTTGCGCAAGTCCTTTCAGACCTGCAATATCCAACACATCCTCAGTGAGGAAAATAGTGTTGCAGATGCTTTGGTTAAACACGACGCATCCATTGAAGATTTCTACACAACATGGGCGTTTCCTCGGACTTCGTATTAGGGAACACAGCGGCGGATGCATCCGGCTTGTGATTCCCGTAGCATTAATTATGTTTTCCTTCCTCCATTCTCAAATAACTGAACTATTTGCATAGTAATTACTATTTATTGAGTAACTTTGATTAATTTTTTTTTAACATAGTTATATAAAAAAAATATAGTCAGGTGAGATATTGTTAGATTCATCTAATCACGTAGTTTCAGAATATACAATTTTTATAATTTTTACTTATATATAATAAGAGTTATTAATAGTTAAAAATGTGTGTTGGATTGCGTGAAATGTAAGAATGTTGCAGTTATTAAAAAACAGAGGTAGTAGTTGCTTTCTGTTTTGCCTTTTGTTGGTTTTTTTCTCCATTTGTGTACTTCCTTTTCTTATTGTTTCGTGCTTCGCTCTTCCAAAATTTTTTTTAAAAAAAAATAAGAACAGACTAGATACTATTCTTACAATGTAAATTAAACATTTATATCGATTTAGAAACACTGTTCTAACACTTAAAAGAATCTTACTATAACGACCCACACACAAATTATTGATATTAAATTAGGGGGAAATATGTGCCATATTTAGTATGAGAGCTGAATCAGTTCCTGCTAAAATGCTGAATGAGTGCTTTTTATGTGCTGAATGAGTTTTTTTTATGTTTTAAGTGTTTTTATACAGTCTAAACACCATTAAATATCCAACACACCTCATTCGAACCCAGCACACGCATCTCATCGGGTTAGCATGCCAACACTTGCTGAATGTCACTCATTCAGCACCAAATCCAAACCCACATGTGCCTATAGGTAAAGTAGTAATATTAAATATTAATGAGCATTATTAACAAGCACTGAAGCTTGAAACGCTTGCCTGAGAGAGAAATGCACTTTCAATTAGGCAATGTACAGTACAGTAGTACCTTAAATAAAACTTAAAAGAAAAAAAGGAAAGCAATACAAAAACATTTGGAACGACCAGTACTTTATTTTAGTTTGGTGCAGAAAAATTATATGTACTACTAATTTTTTGTGCTCTAGTGTGACAAAACGTACAAAATATATCATAACACAACACAGAAAGAGGGATCTATCTATGGGGAAACCAAGTTCCCGCCGCGTCCGCCGCGAGAAGGGGTTTAATCTGAGCCGGAGGGAATGCCCAGGTGGTGAAAAAAAAAACTCATCGTCCGCCCCTTTCTTAGCCAAGTAGTCAGCAACAATATTTCCTTTCCGGAAGATATGACGAATCTGGCAAATTTGAAACTTTGTGCGTAAGTCCAGAATTCCTCTAACATAGGCGGAGCAACAATGCAATAGACAACAACCTTACAGCTTGTTGTGAATCACAAAAGCAACATATTTGAATAATGCCATGATTCCTGGCAAGGGTTAGACCATGTAATATCCCTGCGAGCTCCGCATGCACGACCGAAACCTGGGACCTAATACCGCACCAATCCATTGGCCTGAGTTGTCACGAAGAACAACACCAAATCCCGCTCTCTTTCGACCTTCGAAAAGTGCACCATCTGAATGGAGAATTACTCCGATGTTTGTTAATTTATTCCAAAAAAAATAAAGAATATTTTATTACAAATATTAAAATTAATACTATTAGAAATATGCAATATATGTGTGACTTGGTCCAGTGGACAGGTAACCTGATTTGTAACCTTATGGTTGGGGGTTCGATCCCACCAGATCTCGTATTCCTCTCATTTATTCCATTTGACATGGGCTCCCACACATGAGTGTTTATGTTAATTTAAAAAAATAAAAAAAAAAACAAAGTTTAGAAAAAGAAAAAGAAATTGAGCTGGCCAAATGGAGGAGAGCCCAAAACTTAGATCTGGCAAACTTTAGATTCTTGCAACAGTTTGTATTGGGCCTTTGGGGGATTGAACTTTGGGCTTTTAATCATTTTAGTTTGGGTTGTCTGAAATGAAATCCACTATGGATTCATGCGTTTATTTTCCACTTCACTTTTGCATTTCCATTTTTCCTCTTTTTGTTCTTCTTTTCTTGAATTTACTAAATAATAAAAAATGCCACACTTCATTTGAGGCAGGGTTCATCTACTAAAATATTTTCCTATAGAAAACTACAAGGATTATATTTTCCCAAAATCTTATGCTTAACACTTATTTTAATTTCTTTTAAAAAAAAAAGAAAAAAAAAAAAGAATAAGAGTGCACCATGCATAAAATCTTATGTAAAGAATAGTACTCCCTCCGTCCCATTCCAAATGTCCTACTTACTATTTTTGGATGTCCCATTACAAATGTCTTCTTTCTATAAATAGAAATAATTTTCCCCTCCAACAACTATATGGACCCCACCATATACTCACAAACCAACTCTACCTTAATTCTCGTGCCCAACAATAACAAGACACTTGAAGTGGGACGGATGGAGTATTTCCCAAACAGAACTTCTAATTAATATTCATTCCATAAACACAATAATTCCTACAGCCATAAATTCGGCATGTTTTTTATGTTGTTCATAGGAATTTCAGATGGGTCCATTGAATTTAATTTCACGTGGAATTGTATACAGCAGCCAAAAAATTGAATGATGTTCAATGTTTCTTATAATATACTGGGGATGTTTGGGAGTCAGCAGATTTGTTAGCAGATAGCAGATTTGGAGAAAGAACTGTGAGATAATATGATGTTTCAATCCGCTATATGCTTGTGAATATGCTACCATCCAAACATGATCACTAAGAGATAAGAAATGGTCATATACGTATAAGAAATTTTAAAAAATTAAAATAAATTCACATTCGCATCAAGCAACTTGCGGATCAAACAGAAAGTTTTGTACGACAACCACTCTGGCTAATTATTACTAGTAAAATACAAAAAATGAACAAAATGAAGTTCATGACAATGACATGATAACTATCTCAAAACATAGTAATTAATAATTGTGTTTAGAAATATACGTCCCACATAATTAATTTTTAGTGCATATGATATTGCTTCAAATGGATAATTAATTTTTTTTTTTTCTAGCATAAGAATACTTAATTTGTGTTTGTATAACTTTAGTCTCTAAAAGTTGTGCATCTAATTTTTTTAGGCTGGTTTTTAAGAAAGCTCGAAATGGTTTATCTTCTAATTTCAGATTATTTACAAGACCAATCGATGTAGGATACCAACATCCTCCCATCGAAATGATATTCATCTTGAAATCAAATTCCAAATTCAGGATCAAATATACCCATCCGGGCATCATGGCTCTAATACCATATAGAAATTCATGGATGAGAGGCTCACACCTAAAACCGATTGATGATAGGTAGAGTTGCTCCCAATGATATAAGGTAGTAAATGGGACACATCACAATTGACGTGGGATACCAACATTATTCTAAATTTTAAAATAAAAAATACTAATATGACAATAATTATACTTTTAAAGTATTTCATACAATTGCAAGAAGGTTCATTTAGCCTACGTGGAGTCCACCACTCCACGACTCGAGAGGTCTTTTTTTGCCTTATCCCATATTTTCATTTCTATAATGTGCCTTGAACAAATCATATAGTACGTACTTCTATATTCATATTATTATTATTTTTAGAAAATTATACTATATTATCACTTATTCACTTATAATAAGCATATATGTGTATTTGCAACTTGCAATAAAGGGTGGCATGGGCCCCTTTCAAAATTTTGGCCGACTTTGAAATAACAATGTCCACAATGAGTTTGTTGGTTTAGTATGAATGGATCCGATATATTTAAAAATAACTATTGGGTCCCTTTTGCTTGTGGAGATGTGTAACTTATTAAATCTGTCTGTTCAACAACACACGCTTCGAATACTATTAGTAGGTTAGTACTAAATCAAACACAGCGGAATAAAATGTGTGAAAGTAAAAATGAACAAACAGAAAGTTGTTGACCCAGTTCGGCGCAAGGCCTACGTCTGGGGATACCAATCCAAGAGAGTTCCACTAAATGTTCAAACACCGGGTTCCAACCCGAACATTAGCGAACGTGCCAATCTTCTACTCCAACATCCAAGCAGATAGTCGATGGTACCAGAAAACCCCTTTATGGTGAGAATGCTCCCGATTCTTCTTCGACTCCTTGAAGAACCCCTCTCCAAGTTTCCCTTGAATGAGCCTGTAAAAGATCCTTCTTTGATTTACCAATACGATGCAAGTATTACTTTGTTGACACAAGAACTTGAGTGATTACCTTGATTAATTGCGTCGATCTCAACCAAATGTTCTTGAATCTCGAACACTTCTTCGATTCATTCAAGAAGCAATAGTGAATGGACCAGGGTTACCACTTCACCGTTGCAAATCGATCTCCTTCACAACAATGATGTAACTTGAGTTTTTGTGTGAGGATGATCGAATGGATTCTCACTTTCTACTGGCCACACTTTTTCTCTTGAACTTTTTCAGGAAAATCAAAATGAATGAATCAATCAGCTTTCTCCAGGAAGGTGGCTATTAAAAGGAGGTGAGAAATCTCGGCCTATGGAAGGTGCATAGTATTACCAAGTGAGAAAACCTTCCATACCAATATTTCCTTCAATAAAGAAATCCTCTTTCCAACTTACAGCAACTCTATCCAGGAAAATCTTCATACAGATATTGGGGAAATCTTCTTACCAAAGACCACAATTATATCATCAGGAAAATATTCTCCAGAAGCAAGATTCCCAGGATAGGAAATATCATTTCCAATTTATGCAATCCATATCCAGGGAATAGTTCTAATTTCCTTACGATGGTGATTGACTTTCCAAGGTGCTGAAATTATATCCCCAAGAATCTGTTCATATCCGTTGGGGATCTTCATCCAGACGAGGCAAGAAATCTTTCCATGTAGAGCAGGCGACGGATAAACTACGACGAGAACCTATCTAGTGTTCAAGATTGGCATGAAACATATTATGTCAAAACTGGGTACTAACAATAACAAAAGTTAGATAATTATATTAGTTTACTCTTTTATCAACATGCATGAATTGCTTAGGGAGCATTCTTTCTATTTTAGTTAAAAAAATTATGTTAATGTCTTCTAACTTTATTATTGGATTATTAGGTAGCTTAGTACTTATTTATCTCTCACTGAACCACATATTTAACATGTTTGATAAGTTTTTGTAGGAAACAAATTAGTACTCCTATTTTAAAGAAACAAGTAGTATATTGTCATTAAAACATTACTTTATGTCTTTTTAACCAATTATTACGTGTTCAAAAATCTTCTTGCACCTATAAATGAAATTATTTTTTTGTGACATTTTGCACCTTAGTAATCAAGGCAGTTTGACAATTTGACTCAATAATGAATTAAAATACTATTTTATATGGTAAGTATAGTTTTTGATAAATAATAAGAAATGAGTATTTATAGTGCTTATCTTTGGAGGCTGCTGTGCTCTTATTATACTATGTTACTTCATTTTCAGTTTCTCAAGTCAATTTCCGCCTGAACGTCACGCTCTCGGCAATTTTCCGGTGAACGCCGCTGAAATCTATTCATTTACGCTCTGAATGCAGAATGAATGTATGAGCGGATGTTCCTTCTGGTATTTCCAGCTCCAAATTCAGGTTTTCAAGCCCTGTGTTTCCCCCAATTAATGCTTTTTTGCCTTTTTGCAAACCTTTTTGGCTGTATCCTTGTGGTTGCTGTGTAGAATTGAACCGTTTTATGATAGTTTCGCTTAAATTTTTTTTGTTGATGATCGATCAGCTTTAAAGAATTTGTTCCTGAAGCAGCAAATTCTCTTCATTAGTTGTATTCTGAGAGAGATTAGCCGTGAAATTTGAAAATAGGGTCGGTCGATTAGTCTGCTCTGCGCGCGGAGCTTCCGATGTTAGTTTCCTCCTTCTAGAAATGGCAGAGATCCACTACGAACACCCTTGTTTTGATGATTGATTCTACAAGTAAAGTTGTACTGAAGCTATTTTTTTTTTTTTTTTTGAGTTGACAATTGATGAGAGTGAAAAACGGGATAGAACTATTTTAGGTCTTATCGATACGCGAGCCGCCAATGGGGGAAGTTTGTTGGTACTGTCTTGGACTCCTTGTCATTGCTTATCATGATCTTGTAGTTGTTTGGTCGCATCGCAGTAATTAGTCGCATCGCAGTAATTACGGCGCACAGACGTGCATGCTTTTGCATCTCACTGGCTTTTTGCTTCCCTTAATAAAGTAGCACCATCCTGTCCATTGTTAGGTATGTAACATAAGGTCTGACATGGAAAGGCGATGAGAAAGAGTGGGCTAAAAAATTCTCAAGGAAACAGGAGACGCCTTCTTTCAAATTTTATTACTTTGAAAGTTGGATGAACAATGAATGTGCCTCTTGATAATTTTTCGGGGTAGATTTTACTTTGAAATTAGAATGACCATTTGATTTCTCAGTAGATAGTTCTAGTTGTCCTACCTTTGTGTACGTTCATTAAGGCATTCATTCATCCATGTTGACTGTAAACTAGGCCTTACTTAAGCATCTGTTCCTGTGTTAATAGAGATTGTAAAATCATTTGTTGTGAAAAGCTGCTGTTTCTGTTTTGTTCTGTATTATGCCAATTATTGACTGTTACCCTGTTTTATTATTAGGTTTCTGCATAGACAAATAGGATGCCTTGGAGAAAGATGCCTTCAATTAGACCTCAACAGAACTTGAAAATGGGATCCTTATCTTTTTAATCTCTATAAGTTTGTTCCAGTGGTGTATAATTTTGAGGAGCAGTGTATGGAGAATTTGATCTCATCATTGGTTCTTAAAGATAGAACAGATAGTTCCCTTGGGAAAGATGATGATGTAGAAAGGGCAAAAACTGTCTTCTCAAAATATTATGAGTACCTACCTTATAATCGCCAGGTAAGGGAGAGTGTTGTTGGTGTCTTGCACTCGCGCGAAGCAGGAATTAGTAATGCTTATTACCAAAAGCCATCGAAGTCAAAGTGCGCATCATATGCTAGAAAGGATCAATGCTTCTACACGAGGTCACTCTGTGCGTCGAAATTTGGGTCTGCAGTGCAGCCACTTGTTTATCCTATTACTGATGCTAACCAGACAGAATCAGCGGAAGATAAAAAGCTACGTCCTAGACAATTTGAGTATCATCCGTTGGACTCTAGACTAATGGCTGTTGGAACTCTTGATGGTGAAATATTTGTTCTCAATCATGAAACTGGGAAAATTCTATCTCGAATCTCGCCACAATGGCAATTGAACGGTATTCTTGGCCTTTGTTGGCTCAAGCGGCAACCCTCCAAGGTACATGATACACCCCTATTCGTGCAGTAGTTAGTAATGATGCTTATTGTCTTAAAAATCTATCCGTATTTTCCTTGAATTACGAATTTTACTGGTGTAATTTGACAAGTCCACTAAATAATTTTGTCATGGGGCCTTTCATCAAATGATTCTGCTGTATCAATTCTAATAGAAGTCCCACTAGTTGTTGATGTTGTGGATGAAACTGCTGAATTCAATTTCCAATTTCAATATATACACCACATTTGGAATGCAGTTGATGGCTTACTGATTTTTACTAGATTGTGCTTGTTGTCTAGCTCCTGGTGGGTTCTGACAATGGTTCATTGAGGTTGTATGACATCAATGATCTTGAGTCAAAAGGTGAAGATTGGTGCTGTCCATCATCAGTGGTCTTTGATGACTTCGAGCAGCTGACATCAGTGCATGTTAATTCCACCGATGATCAATGTCTAACCAGCGGTTACTCCAAGAAAGTTGCCATATATGATATTTCCACTGGCAAGCAATTGCAGCTGTTCAATGATATGCATCGCGAACCAATAAATGTAGCCAAATTTTCAAATCACTCTCCTTCCCTTTTTGTTACATCATCATTTGACCGTGATGTCAAGATGTGGGATTCGAGGCAGAAGCCTATGCAACCTTGCTATACAGCTTCAAGCTCAAGAGGAAATGTTATGGCGGTCTTTTCTCCTGATGATCTGTATCTTTTAGTTTCATCAGTTGATAATGAGGTATCGTGAACTTCCATTTGGATTCTGGATATATTGAATAGCAATAAAGTTCATCGACGTTGCCAAAACATGTGTAAAGTTGTTTTTTGCAGTTTTGTGTATTGTTTTTTCGAGAGGCAAGTTATGGATATTTTGATTTCTTTCCAGGTTAAGCAACTTCTAGCAGTCGATGGGAGGCCTCACACTGATTTTGGGATTGTTTCAACCGGCAGTGCTCATAACTACACTCGGTCATATTACATGAATGGAAGAGATTACATTATTAGTGGAAGTTCTGAAGAACCAACCATCCGTATTTGTTGTGCCCAAACTGGAAGGCGACTTAGAGATATTTCCTTGGAGGTACAAATGAAAACAAGAGACCTTTACTTGGATAAGCTTATGCTCATGCACTGTATCTATAGTTTTCAATCTGAAAATATCAATATTGGGATGCTTATAAAGTAGCAATCATGGTCATGAGCTTCAATAATCCTTGGCCTTGGTGATTACCAGTGTACAGGATACGGTAGATCAATCTTTGTGCAGTCACTAAGGAGCGATCCATTTAGAGTAAGTTTTTTTCCTTTGGTATTATAACTATGGCTCGATTGAAAACTCGTCAGCTTATATCATGTTAGGATGTTTAACTGTTCGACCTGTTTATGAACACTAATAAAATTCCAGCACAGTAAACAATTTCTGGCAAATATTTGCGTCCTAGTGTGAACCAAAATATCTGAAACAAACTAGCTTCAATACTGATGCGCCAATCTTTTTCCACACAGCATTTCCACATGGCTGTCCTGGCATCATACACTCGGCGAGTTTCCAAGTATGAAATTATCAAGGTATGGTTTGATTTTTCGAATACTTATGAATCACACGACAGCAGGTCTACTTGTGCTTGCAATTACCAGAAAATGTTGCTAATGCAGGTCAACTTGCTCTCTTCAAGCCACATTGCTGAAGCAAATCAAGGAGGCATAACCACGACCCGCCCTTCATATGGCAAGGGCGGTTGATATCCAGGGAATTTTACTCAGGTTTGTATGTTCTGTCGATTTGAGCTGAACACTACAAATTCTTTACAACTGTATACGAAAAATTGCACATTGTTATAGTTTGTACCCTGGCCTTGTATGGAGATAAGAATATGTGTGCCTTATGTACATAATATTGTGAACAATATCAGTTGCATATGTATAAATTCAATCTGATTATTTCTTGAATTATGTGTATTTCTTTCATTTTGCTTTCTAATGCATGTGGATTAGAAGTAAGCGAGCAAAACAAAAGACTGGGATTACAGCAAAAATACTTGTATAAGTGTAGGATGTTATGAAGTACAATTCTCACATAGGAATCACAGACTCGCTAAACAGGACGTGGCTGACTAAAATAATGTACCCACATTGAACTAAACCTACTCGTAGCCTTACGACCTGTAAACCTGTTATTTAGCAAGATATGTGACTAACCTAACATCCCAATTGGAGTTTTGTCATTCATCATACTCCAAACGCTGTCCTGGCTTTGTTACACAAACTGGAAAAGGGGATTCCCCTTGAAATAAGATACAAGACGAAGCAAATGTAACCAGCCGTTAGGATCATAATTATGGTCGTAAACACAACGCCGCTGACTTCAGATGAGAAGAAATCCACCAAAAGGTATCCATTGATCGCAATCAACAGCGCCGCAACAATCCATGATACAATCTACAAAGCAGAAACACCACACAACACTTTCAGTTAAGAAAACACAGTAATCCAAATGTGAAACAAAGGCAACAGCTAAGTATTGTAAAAGGGATATCTTCCTATCACAGAAGAAAGTACCTGAAGAACCCAACCAATCTTGAAGACTCCCATGACTTCCCGATTGGAAACAAGGTAAAGGAGAGGAATAAGAGCGAAAGGGATCTGGATCGATTGCAAGACATTAAGCCATTCATTCAAGATGTCCAATGACCCCTCAGACGTGTCGAAAACAAGAGCTACAATAAGAGTCGGGATAATAGCAAAGCTCCGGGTTATCAATGCCCTCATCCACTTCTTCAATCTCAAGTTAAGAAATCCACCCATAATAAACTGCCCAGCATAAGTTCCCGTCAACGTGCTGCTCTGTCCCGCGGCCAACAAACCGATCGCCCATATGTATAAAATCGGTAACAATCCACCACCATACTTCTCTTGCAGCGCCTGCCCGGCATTAATCAGCCCTATACTATCAGCTTTATCCGTACCATAAAATGCCTTTGCAAAAACAGTCGTCACAAATAGGTTTATCATAAAAGAGATTGTGAGGGCAACTCCTGATTCAATTGAATAGTATCTAAGAGCTTCTCGAACTCTGCCTATCTTCCTGTTATCCACTTCTCTAGACTGCACAAGGGCAGAGTGCAAGAACACATTGTGTGGCATTATGATGCACCCCACAACTCCCACGGCCTGTTTTATCGTCTTCGAGCTCAGTTTCGGAACCAATACACCTACAAAATCAAGCTCACATTGAGCATAAGTCGACTACAATTACAATTTGGGAAAGCACAATTCTGTACCAATTAAAAGCTCGGTGCCATTAGGCTTTGTTTCCCCAAACATCCAAGCGAAGGCAACCGTCATTGTTGCTATAAGGACAGCAAAAAGTGCTTCTAATTTCCTCACACCGTAATTCTCAAGAAACAGGAATATGAAACTGCAGAATCAACAGAACCCTAGAATTAATTATCCATTTTTCCATCCAATCCAATTAGTAAATGATAAATTAGTAAATTACCAATCGAGAGCAGTGATGATCACTCCAGCCCATAAAGGCAAGACGCCATTCGTTAAAATCTTTATAGCAATTGCGCTGCCAATGACCTCCTGAATATCGGCCCCAATTAGGGCTACCTCCGCCATCACCCACAGCAGCATCCTCGCCCAATTAGGGTACTCATCGCGGCAGAGCTCCGCCAGGTGCCGCCCCGTCGCCACCCCGAGCCTCGCCGACAGAAGCTGCACCAAAAGCCCCATCGCCGTCGCCCAAAGTAGCAGCCACAGCAACGAGTAGCCGGCAATGGCACCCGCCTGGAGATCCCCCTCCAGGTTCCCCGGATCGAGGAATGCGATGCTCATCAGGAAGCCGGGGCCCGTGAAGAGCCAGAGCTTTCGCCACGAGAAGGGCGGCGCCCGGGTGGAAAACTCGTCGGCGTCGGATCCCTCGTCGACGCCGACGATGTGCACCTTCTCGGTGGAATCGTAGGCGCGCTCCTCTTCGTCATCGTCGCCGGATTCCAGCAGCCGCTTCCTCTGATCGTCGGAATACGGAGGCATTTCGGAATTGGGTAAATTACTACTGCTCCTACTATTATTATAATTATTGTTATTGTTATTTCCCTTTTTTTGGGTTTTTACAATTGCGATTGAGGAGGATTGTCTGGGAGCAGTGGGAGTGCCGAAATAATTATGGATTGGGTGCCGAAGTGGGGTTTTGAGAGGGATTAATCGGGTTTAGGGTTGTATTTATCGTTTTTCTGGAGTCGGGACGGGACATCCAAGGTAATTTCCACGAAATTTCTTACGTCACTTTTTCATTTTTATTTGAGATAGGAATTTTGAGGGTTGTGGTTGCTCAGTCCAGGAGTACGGATCCTGGTTATTCTTTTCTCTCGTGGCTCCCGTTATATACACTCACCATTTTCCCTCATACACACAACATAAATATTTTTTACCCAAATTACCCTCATTCCTCTCACATAAGAGCACACAACTTGAGAGTCCAGGATCAAAATTATTGGGGCACACAACAACACTCCATCGGGCAAACACTCCAACACTCCAATCGGCCAACTCTGGACGTTTTCTTTTCATAACAAACGGCCACACTTGGCCGATCAAACAAAAAGACAAACCGCCATGCTTGGCCGTTTGCACAACTTGAAGAACGGCCATGCTTGGCCGTTCTGTAGCCAATTAGGACGGCCAGTAATGGCCGTTTATGCTGTTCTGTCTCTCTGTATTGTGTAATTGTGTTTCTGTAACCCATTTCCCGTCAACATAATAGAATTAATACATTGAGATTCCACTAACATTAAATCCATACAATCATTCTAAATTATTATCATTCTAAATTATTAATACATTGAGAACTCGATTTTCCATGAGATCTTGCAATGGCATAAGCATCGAACCGATTCTTGAAAAATATAGCCCATGTTTCGACCTCGACTACCCGATATGATCTCCATGGGTGCACAATAGGGGGAAGTGGGGAGTTCGAAGATATATGCACCTGCATTACAAATCACACAAAGTCATCAAACATTAGAAAAAAAAAACAAACAAAAAACATCTTGATTCAGTTTTACCTGGACGATGGTATATGATTATGTTACAATAAGTCGGAGTAGTCAGGTATAACATCCAAGCTCAAGTCACTATTTCGGTAGGCAACAATCTCCTGATTCGATGGTATATGATTATGTTACAATAAACGAAGAAATACACAGAATTAGGAATTAGATATGTAACAATAACACAGAATTAGAAATGGAACAGGAAAAAAAAAAAGGAACGGCCAAGGTTGGCCGTTACAGTATACAACGGATCGGTCATCACTGACCAACCAATTGCACACACAAACGGCCAGACTTGGCCGTTCAAAGAGAGTAAAAATCGGCCATGTGTGGTCGTTTTGTATGTTATTCCAACGGCCATATATGGCCGTTGCATGTGACTCCCCATCGGTCGTGCGTGACCGTTCACGGATACATCCCCTCGCGTTATATAACACAGAAAAGAGTAGGGTTTAGGGTTTAGAAACTTACGGGTTCTTCCGCTTGATGTTGGCATTCATAATCATGATCTTCTACTTGTTGGTATTCATCTTCTTCATTATTATTGATGGATTCCATGGAATATAAAAATGTGGAAGTAAAACCCCAAAGAAATCGCGAGAGAGTAGGGTTTTGTTTTTGTTTAATGGAGTGAGGGAATGAAACAAAATTGTGTGTTTTAATCGTAAGAAAGAGTGCCCCAATCCTGAATTTTTAAGTAGGGATATATTTGACATTTTATTACAAGATTGTGTGCTCCTAACCGTTTGGGTAGTGTATATAACCGTGGCCTTCTCTCGTTTATTGGTGTGATTGTTAGTCCAGGAGTAGGGGCAAACTATGTTCTTATGCACGCAGCTTTTAGTAGCTTTTAGGAGTTTTTGGTAGCTTTAGCTTTTATTTCAAAACAAAAGCTCTGTTCTACACACTAGCTTTTGAAAGCGTTTGGAAGCTACTTGTAGTAGCGTTAAAAAATAAGCTAGGAGCTTATTCTTGACCAATTACAATTTTAACCCAATAACCAACCCACTACCCAATAGTCTACACAAATATTTGTCTTTTTATGTCATTTCATTATTTTTTGACAGCTACAGCTAGTTGTACAAAACACTTAAATAGAACTGACAGCTACAGCTCCCACAGCTCCTTACAGCTCCAGCTCCCTACAGCTTCAGCTACAGCTCACAGCTACAGCTCTGCGTGCAGAACAGACCCTTAGTAATAATGTTGTAATAATGCCTACATCACCGAAATCTACCTTTCAATAATTTTTTTATGAGCTATTAAAAGTCTGAAAATGGATGGTGGGAGCCCATGTCATATAAATTATAAAGAAAATAAAAAAGAGGGATAGGGGACCAGATGAAAATTCGAACCCACAACCTATAGGGTGCGAGTTTGGGGGACTTACTAAGTCCCCACCCCCATCCGGAAAGGGATAGGTAAGTAAGTCCCCAACCCCATCTATCTTTCAATATTAATAGAACATTTACTATAAATTTTGCGGCTCGGATACTGTGCAGTGTCACATGCCACTGTACGGTGCAGATCTGCTAGCAAAATCCTGATTTTGTAATGTATGGGGTTTTGACATCACAAAAATAGGCATATCCATCACAAAATTCTCATCACAAAAATAATCTTACACAACACAATATTTTTAAACATCACAAAAAATTACTCCAATAACACTGCCTGTATGTAGGCGTCTACACACCATCCGCATCCTAAATTTTGTATGTTTTTCTTTATGGATGACAAAAGTAGTATAATTACATTAATTTCTTAGATTGTTGCTTTTAAATGGGACAGCGGGAGTGCATATTAAATATACATATGCTATCTACCAAATATTCCCTATATCCCATTTAATTTGTTATGTTTCATTTCTGCACACAATTTAATGCACTTTTTCACTGTTAATATATCAAAATATGTACAATAAAAAATTATGTAAATTATATATTCCAAAACTACATGATTACACGATTTTAACAAAACCAAACTCGACTATTTTTTGTCAAATATATACTTGTGATAAAACTGAGTTAAAGTTAAATAATGAACAGTGACGAAAAGTCAAATAGGACAAGTAAGGTGGGACGGAGGGAGTAGTATTATATTTTAATAAATCTATCATAAATATTTACTGGTCAAATTTTTTCTTCATACTATCTGCTATTCAAATTTGCTAGTCAAATACTTCATCGGTTTATAAATAATAGCCTCATAGGGGATGTGGACTTAGCCCAAGTGGTTAAGTCCCTAGGCTTCCAACGGAAGGTTGGAGGTTCGATCCCCACTGGCCCCCTATCTCTCCCTTTTATTCCCCTTTGTAATTGTGTGGCATGGCTCCCACCACCTTTTCCAGGCCTTCAATGGCTCCTCCAAAAAAAAAATAATAGCCTCATATATATTTTCGACATTATTCACACACACACACTTTGATTTAAATTTTTATCATAGTTATACAAGTTTAACTCTAGCCAAGTTGGATCTTCTTAAATTCATCTGTCGTGTAGTTTTTAAATATTGAACTTTTGGAATTTTTACTTGTACTGAATTTGAGTTCTTTGATTTAAAATGTGCATTGGACTGCGTGCACAGTGAGTTCATAGCAAATAAAAGAAAACGGAGTAAGTATGTTATATATGTTATTTGTATATCCTCGCGTTCGAACAACCAAGATTTAGAGTTGGAGTTCATATGTTGGATTTTTATTTGTAACCGTTCCCATATTTTTCACTTAATAGTTAAATTAATTAATACGGACAATTAAAGTGATGTTCTTCCCCGAAAAAAAAATGATGTTCACCGGGAGTGGCGGCACCACCATGGTGCTAGGGGGTCACACCCCTAGAAAAAAATATATATATATTTTTTTTATTTTATTTCTATTATAAAAATAATATTAGTAATAAATAAACCCAAATTTCCAAACCTTTTTATTCTTATTTAATTCCAAACTTTTTTTCCTCTTAATTAATTTTAGCTGGGAATAGGGACTTGTCCAGTGGTCATGTCCTCTGGCTTTCAACTTTATGGTTGAAGTTTCGATTTCCACCAAGTCCCGTGTCCCTCTCCTTTATCCTCTTTGTAATTTGTTTAGTTTGGGCCCTCACACAATTTTGTCGAGTATCAATGTTTTCAAAAAAAAAAAGAAACTTTAGCTTAATTATCGTACCGAACAGTAACAAAACATATTACATGGGACGGATAAAGAATTAGCTAATTTTTTTTACTACCTTGGATCGAATTTCTAGTTCCGCCACTGTTCACAAGCCCTGGCTTCATGAAATTGAAGGTCACTAGGGGTGAATGCGGTGCGGTTTGGTGTGATTTCCCACTAAACCCAAACCAAACCGCAAAAAAAAATGGTTTGGGAAAAAATTAAATCAAACCAAACTATTTTAGCATTTCAAACCAAACCAAACCAAACCGAAAAAAGCGGTTTGGTTACGGTTTAACAAAGTTTTTTTTAAAAAAAATCCTATGAATTACAATCATAAATGTAACAGTCCAAACTCCCAAATGCAAATTAAAAGTTAAAAAGAAAAGCATAAGTTTACTGTTTACAAGCCAAATATGTAATAAACTATAACTATGACAAGCTAAAAAAAAATTATAAAGATAGCATAAGAAAACAACAATAGTAGAGCCAATGAAGGGTATCAGTAGCAGCATGTGCTTTCTGAAGTATTATAAATATACCCTGTAAACCAATGTACAAAGTGCATTACATCAACGAAACTTCTGAAACATATTAAACAAATTAAATAAACAGAAGCCAATGAAAGGGCATGAATCAAGAATAGTATAAACAGAAGTATATATTTTTATTATATATATAATTGCGGTTTATGGTTTGGTCTGGTTAATTTTTTCTCCAGACCAAACCTAAACCGCAAAATACGGTTTTCTAAAAAAAATCAAACCATAAATTTTAAATCGCAAACCAAACCAAACTGTTAAAATACGGTTTGATCTGATCTGGTTTACGGTTTGGACCGCACTCTGAACAATCCTAATTAGTCTCACCGTGATGTTCTCTCTTTAAAATAATGTTGTTTATTCATGAAATCGTGTCCATATATCCTATTTTGTGGTAAGAAATATACAAAGTTACTAGTAACGATTTGGGTCCGATCCGGTAATTATCTGCAGTAGAGTGAGTACGTGGCAGTAGCGTGACAGCGTGGTGACGAAGCGAGCACGACGGTTGGGTGCCGTCGTGTGGCAGCCCGTGGTTGCACAAGACATCCATGCTATTGTCTTTTATCTATATTAATGAAGTACTCCTATAATAATACTATAGTACTCCACACTAGTACTTCTATTTAATTTAATAATGAAATAAGATAAGAAGAAAACAAATTAAGAATAGAATAATGAGAGGAAAGAAGATGCGTGAAGGAATTCTTTATTTTTTATTTTTAATTTTTCGTTGGCGTTTCGTTAGTTGCTAATATTGCAGCTGATATTGAGTGTGAAGTGAAGGGAATCAATTAATCCAATTGCAAACAAGTAGTCAGTCGTACTGTAATAGGAGTATTTTTTTTTTTTTGCTGAATAGCCTACACACAGGCTAGAAATGGGTAGTGGGGGTCTTACCACAAATTATAATAGAAATAAAGAAGAGGGATAGGGGGCCGATGGAGAATGTAACCTTCAGGTTGAAAGTCAATTGGTTAACCACTAAAAGTCATCATTCCAATATGTAATAGTATTGGGTTTGGAGTGTTTTGGAGTGTTTGTCTATATAACAAAAACAAATAATGCCAAATCACGTGCCCATAATTCACAATGTTTCACATATTTGGATTGTCGCTTTCTTGCCCATAGCCATATGCCAAGACAAAACTCTATTACCCCGTATTTTATTTTATTTTTAATTTTTTAACTTTTACTTCACAATTTTGGACCAATGATTTGGGAAGACGAGCGAACACCAATTTGTTGGGAACGGAGAAAGATGCTATAAATAAAATACTACTAATAGAAATGTTTATAGTTGGTCGCCCATCAGGCTAGCTAATCCTACTTTAATACTAGAAGTATTTATTTACTCATATTACTATCGATTGAAATATTTAGTAACGGAGGGAGTACTAATCTAGGGAATAGGTTATCCTCCAGATTCTGCTTGTGCAGAATTGCTAAGTAAAAGATATATTTGTGCTAAAGTTAGTGGATTATAGTTATTAGGGGATTTTTCTGTCTATTATACTAATCCCACTAATTGTGCGATATATTTGGAAAGTTGCTTTTTTTATTGGATACAATTGGGAAGAAATAAAATCTTCTGTTGATTCTAGTGCGATGGGAAATTTCTCTGTGATGGAATTAGTTTGGTTTCCCCAAGCAATTACTTCTCCCAGTCCCAACCCATACACCGATTCATTTCAACACAAATTCACAAAGAAACCTTGCGGTTTCTCTCAAAATTTACTAGAACGGTTTCTCTCTAACTTGTGTATCAGAGGACGTTTTTTCCGCGCTGCTTCACGTTCGATTGGAGTGACGCCGCCGGCCGCCCCTCCATTCTCGTGCCTGTTGTGGAATCGCTCCAAAGAATCGGCGTTTTAAATTCCACCGCCGGTTAATAAGGTTAGGAATTCCGTTCAAATTGATTTGCGGTAGTACATATTGCGTAGTTTTTCAACATTTAGTCGGATTTGGGGGCATATTGACGGGGGTTTTGGAGTGGGCGAATATACCTAGGGTTTAAAGAATTCAAAATCGATTTTGGGGGCGGCACACGGATTTGCTATGGTTGAGTTGTGCAGGGGCGCTCCATATTGAAGAATTCAAAACCGATTTGCAATGGTTGAGTAGGGCGAATATACCTAGGTTGAGTTGTGCAAATGTGTTTTTATAGTTTGCTATGGTTCAACCTTGAGAATGATGGTGTGTTCTAAAATATGAGAGTGTCTTCGCCCACCCTATTCCCTTTTTGGTTTTGATGATTAGGATGTGCTTATTTTAATCCCCTTTCCCGTTTAATTGTCATGATCGGTTAAGCCATATGTTCGTATGATCAGTGTGTAATGGGGTGTGGCATTGATTGGTCGGTGGAGGAGGTTTGCGCTGGCATGTTTTCTTTATGTGTTAGAGTTGTGGGTGTGTGCTTTGCCATTCGGGTGGTGGTGCAGTGTTAAATTTTCTTGGCAAATTTACTACTGGCCATTTTAATGTTTGCTGTGTGCTTGTAAAGTGAGTTGTGCTCATTTGCTTTTGAATGAAAACTTTGTTCCCCTCAAAAAAAAAAAATAATAAATTGTCAGCAACCCTTTGGCTTGAATTTATACGTGGTTCCTTCCATACATCCTGAATTGTCATATATTGATGTTTTGCAAAGTTGTTAGAGTTTGTATGGGGGTGTTTGTTGTCCAATTACTGTATCCATGAGTTTGAGTTGATGCTCTGTTTGGATGGCTTGTTTGGATGGCTTGTATTCCAATCGTATTTCTGGTGGCTATTCATATACTATGTTGCATGATTGAAGGTTGAGTTGTTTTGTAAAGCATCCTATAGAACTTGAAGGGTAAAATACGTCATAATACTGCTTGCTTTAGATTAATCTATAGAAGTTGAATAAGAACTTGAATTAGATTAATCCAAAACTGCTTGCTTTCTTCTAAGTAATGATTGTTGCTGATTTCTTTTTTATGATTCTTGGAAGTTGGAATGTGCTAGAAATAGGTAAGAGTAGTATTGAGATTTAAATGCAACTCCATTTGGTATTTTATTTTATTATTTGAAAATAAATTAATCTGCATATATTTGGGATTTAAATGCATTGAAGTGGTGCTCTTATTTTGATAATTATTATTTTCAGTTCTTAGTCGTTTAATTATTCAATTCTATGGCCTTTATCAGGATGGAACCAGACAAAGAGGCGGTAACTCAATTCGCGTGTGTTCCTAAGAGGGTAACAGAAGTGAACAAAATACTTACTCAGAACAGGCCAGAGGGGAGATGGAATTACATCGACAAGTCTTGTTTCAAATGGTTGCTTCGTATCAAGCAATTTAAATAGTTCGTATCAAGCTATTGTATAATTGAACCAATGCTATGTGCTGATTTAATTGTAATATTTAAATAATGAGGTATTGTTAATTTTTAGTGTGCTAACGATTATAGTTACATGTGCTATCGAACCGTTTCAGAAATGCTATTTGCTGATTTAATGTTTTAATTGAATATTGAGCCATGGTTTATTCCCTGTGCTAATTATCACTATTATATGTGCTATAATATAATATCGCCAATGCTATGTGCTTGTTGAATTATCATAATTAAGTAGTTCGTCGTGGTTGATTTTTACTGTGCTAACGATTCTACTTATATGTGTTGTTGCACTGTTTCACCAATGCTATTTGATTATTTAATGTTCATAATTGCTGATTGAGCCGTGGTTGCTTTTTACTGTGCTACTTTTCATAATTACATGTGCTATTAGATCAAATGGTAATTCCATGATTAACAGTAGAATACTCAATTGAAGACTGAAATATAGGGATGAACTGATCTGGACTGTCTGGGTAAGCATCTAGTGTGAAGTATTTTTCAATATTAATATCATGTTTTCTTAATATTAGTCAGGTGTTAGTCTCATCGCATACATCGAGTTCAAGTCTATCAACTCTCTCCCGATCGTTCCAATTTCTGCCGCTATGAACAAGGATCGGATAGATCAATCCAAATAAGATTTTTGTCAATGCAATGAGAAAGTGGGAAATTATGGCTTTATTAATTATGGCAGTAGTAATCATGCCAAAACCACCAATTATGTTATATGGAAATAAAATATTAAATTACCCTCATTAAGTTGTCTCTTAATGGTAAACGTTTTCAAGAATATTCATTTAGCACATTATCCACTCTCTCTTAGCAACTTCTGGACAAACAGAATATATACTATTCTGCATGCTAACCGGACCCCTAATCTAGCTAAGTTATCTGCTACTAAAGTTTTTCAGATAGACATAATAGAACCTTAACTTGAAAACCAAAAGTTTATCTTTAATTGTTTTAATTTATTTGAATGGTTTCTTCCTTTCTCAATTAGTAATTCAAATGCTTTTATTTATGGGAATTAGGTTATCCAAATCTATGGACATTATTTCTACTCCCTTCGTTTTTAAATAATTATCTCTTTCAACTCAATTTCAATAATTAAGGTTTGCATTAATTAACTCATAAATTTACATTTTTATCCTTCAACTAAACTTATTCTTAATAAATGTCCACAGATAGCATTTATGTAAAGTGAAGGGCAATATAGTAAAAACATAACATAACTATCTATAATTACTTAAAAATGACAACTATTGTGAAACACTTTTTAATCTCTTAAAAGACAACTAAATCACGTGGAAAAATTCCATGATTTGTTCAATGCAAAGGTTATATACTGTCCTAACATGGGCCAGGCACCCGAATACCTCGTGGGAAAAATTGTCAAAATAGTCCCTTTTGTTTCCTTTTTTTACCAGATTCATACTTTCCAAATTTTTGACCCCAAATCATCCGTTTCCATTACTAATATGGGCCAAATATGTCCTACCTCCCCTAATGACGAGCAAATGTCCTACGTGGTAGTGGATTAACTTGGTAATTGTGTGGACCGGCCATTGTGGATGGTCAAATGCCATGTAAGACCTCCAGATGCGTAAATGAATAAGGTTGAGTTTCTGACCCCAAAAGCCTTACTCCGTTCTTATTTCTCCAACTGAGTCGAAGACGAGCCCTATCTCTCTGGAATACCCAACACTAATTCCAGAGATTACAGGGATGGATTCTGGGGAAGATTCCACAAATTCCTCAGCAAGAATGGGGCACCCGATGCAAGTGGTATTAGATATAGTTTGGTATTTACAAAAGTTTTGCATTCTTGCTGAGTCAAGCCAATAAAAGAGAACACCAAACCCACGAAAATGAATGTTGAAGCAGATAACAAGTCAGAATAAGCCCAAATCAGATAGATCAACATATTGAACCAAAGAGGAAAATCAGAAATAGTATTCCAGAAATTAAAACACTTGATGGCAATTGAGAAGTGGACAAAAAGTTGTGCAAAAAAAGAAGTGGGCAAAAATCCTCCAAAATAACACTGACAATCAACGCTCAATGACGAAGCAAAGGTCTAAGCAACAAAGAAATTGGAAAAGGAGAACCTGTTGAGGAGAACAGGCGGTGGTGGGTGCAGTGGTGGGGGTGACGCCACTAGTGGGAAAGAAAGAAGAGAGTGCGTTAGGGAGTGGGAGGCGGCGCCGGCGTATCTGGGGATATTGGTGGCCAGCGACGCTGGTGATGCTGATGATGATGACGGTGGAGCAGCGGCGGCGACAAGGTGGTGGCTCGACTTGGGCAGAGAGCAAGAGAGAGAAATTGCGACAGAGAGAAGGAAAAAGACGGAGAGTGCAAAAGTGAGAGAAGGAGGCGGTAGGGATGGGGCAACAGTGGTGGCCGCGATGGTGGCTTGGGGCCTGGTGGGCGGCACTGGTGAAATCTGGGAGTTTGGGATGATGGGTTTTTGGGGGAGAAACTCTACCCTTATTCTATTCATTTACTCATGTGGCATTTGACCATCCGACCACATACAATTAGCAAGTTAATCACTGCCACTTAGGATTTTTGCTCAGTATTAGGGGAGGTAGGACAGATTTGGCATGGATTAGCGATCGAAACGGATGATTTGGGGCCAAAAATTTGAAAAGGATGGATCCGGTAAAAAGAGAAACAAAAGGGACTATTTTGACAATTTTTCCATACCTCGTGCCACCATAATGCATGATGCACTGTCCCTGCCTGCTCAGTGCTCACTTCTTCCATTATTCTTATTATAAGAAAAATGGAAATGAATTTTGGTAAATAATGTTTGGCTAATCTCTTTAAAAACTCATCATTGATCAAATTTATGACAAAAGTCCCTTAAGCCCGACTTTTTGGAACATATCCGTTCCAATTCTGCATGCGACAATAGGATTATGTAATGCGATAGTGGAATTATGTGATGGATTTAACGTGCCATCACAGAACTATTCATAAGCACCATCGTCATAAAACATCACAAAATCCACTTAAGACATCACTTGCTCACATTTGTCATCACAAACTCAAACTAGCATGAAGTACATGATTGTTGTTGTTATGATGTACTCCTATTTTACAATCTTGTTTTCAAAAGAACATATAAGAACAACCCTAATGATATCATCAAAACATAAACTATTATGTACCTCACATATTTTTCATATATACATCTTTAATACTTATATATTATGGGATTAATGACAAAGCTCGAGAGCCCTTGAACACAATTTCCAAATATTTCAATCGATAGTAATATGATGACTTTTTAATCTCTAAAAATACAACTAACAAAGTAACCGAGGGAGTATTATTCATCTGTGTAGTGTAGACTACTAAAATAGTAGTGGATTACACTTTAGACTTTACCAGTTGCCAATAGCCCAATACCATTATAGGATGAGTACTGCTCCTATTCTTTAATGCAAATTAAAGCTACTAAAAGATACTGTCAAAAGCATTTAGGAATGGTCCGCTTTTCGGCCCACTATACTGTACTTTTTCTTGCTTCAATGTTACTACATGCGTGGCCACCTCTTCTCCTTACATGTGAACAACATATTATAGTACTACATTTATAGTACCTAGCACTTTTATCCCAATCCGATTACGGTACAACCCCTTCAAAGGCCTTTATGTACAGACATTACAAAAAAGGCATATCGCATCATATAATATTTCTCTGAGCATCACATTTTTGGCATCACATAACACATGTCTCCCAACACACAAAATACATCATTTCATACATCACACATCACAACTCCCACATCACACACATGGTGGCTGCATGTGCAGCCACCTGCACACTAACACCTTCCCTTTTATCCAACACATTTTTATAATTCGGTTATAATACAATCCCTTAAATAATTTACACGTGCAGATATCAAATAAGGCATCTCTACCATCAGTCACATAGAATATCTATCCCATCACATATTTTTCATCACACAAAATATCTCTCCATGTACAGAGAATATTCTTCCATCATACGGAATATCTCTCCCATCAGATATATGAATTTTTTATATATAAGTGTCTGCACTCAATCCTCACCACGCTGATTGTAGCTATTAGTAATATGCATTGGGTACATTGATTGTAAGGGTAACATAACCTTAGTATAATTTTTATTTTTCTTAAAATAACATTGCTAGAATTTAGGACCACACTGCTTGATTATTGATATTTTAATTTTTGTTATAATTAAAAAGAATTTTGTTATGTCTTTATGTAATAAAAGTTTTTAAAGACCCACAACAATGTGCTGATGAATTTTTTGAGGGACCTTATCTTATACTGTATATGTAAACTGTCTTTAAAAATTTTTGATCAGGTGATTTAAGTTGAAATTGACATGTATGAGAAATTATGTTGTTAGATGACTCCATTAATTACAAGTTCAAATTGACTCAGAATTTTAAAATTAAAGAAAAGAAAAGAAAAGAAAGGGAAAGAATTCTTTTTAAAAGATACTATAATGTGTATTCTTAAACATATACATATAATATGTGGTATGATTTATGTGCATATCCTGCACTTGCAGCCATAATATGTCAGACCCAAGAAGTGATGCATCCCCATTGAGTGATGTTTACAACCTTATTAAGTGAGTTAGTCTCAATAAGTGATGCATCCCCACCGAGTGATGCCTACGATCTTATAAGTGATATATACGACCTTATAAGTAATATGCCATGATATGTCATACATCTCCATTGAATGATATCTACGATCTTATAAATGATGTCTCACTACTGAATAATGCAAGCTAAGTCAATGACATCACTTTCGACTATGCGGGATTCATGCTGCAGATGCAGCTGTGTTATGTGTCTGCACCGTAACTTAATGGTATAATATTATATCCTTAAGTTGTAAGGAATAAAAAGTAGGAAATTATATTGGTAATGAATGTTGTAGTGATGAATCGTGGTCCATCCATCCATGTCTGTCTCTCATCAAAGCATCAACAATGCAGCTTTCACATCTTTAACACTATGTTCGGTTCATAAATTTTCAAAAGAAAAGAAAATATTAATAAGACAGAAAAAAGAGATATTAAAGGCATATTTGTGATATTTGAGAATATCCACAAAAGATGTATTTTTCCCCTCTATTTAAAAAGTTTCACCTATTTTTGTACCCGAAAATTGCAGATTAATCTTTATATAATAAGAGATTTTTGTTTTTCTTTGGATGAGCATATAATAAGAGATTTATGTCATAGTCAGTTTACATGTCAAAATTATTCATATTTCTCTCCTATATTATCCAAAAATATATTATCTTACAAATTACTCCTACGTCTCTCTATATTTTTATCATACGTAGAAAAACCAAAAAAAAAAATACAAAACATTTTTTATCCCCTATTTTGTAAAGTGAAATTTTTTTTTAAAAAAAATAATCGTTGAATTGAAAATAATTAACCTATCCCCCATATTTGTGTGGCCAGTATTAGCACCAGAAAATATAAGTATGTGATTCCTTTCAGACTGGCGGACTTTTAATTTCTTTAATTTTGGGTCATTTTCAACTTTAATTTGTATGTACATTTTCTAGGGTGAAAACGGGACGAATATGGATGGATAGTACTCGTCCCGTATTCTACCCCATATTTTTTGTCGAATACGGAATCGAATACGAATAGGCCGGATACAAATACGAATTTGAATATTTTGGGAAACGGATACCAGACGGATTTGGATTTTAACTCGGATAATTTTAGAATTTTTAAAATTAATTTTTTTTATATAATTTTTTAAGAGAAATTGGAATATAACTATGTAAGCTAAACTGATTTTTTAAAATGTTCAAGATCTTTAGTTATTTCGTTCAAGACATCTAAATAACATCACTACAAGATATTACATACTACAGTTTAAATGCAAAAAACCTAATGATGTAGTCGAGTTAATTAATATGATTTGATTTAATTAATTACATATTGCTTTCAAGCTTTTGATTAAATTTATACATATACTATTACTTATTTATTTTATAGTTAATATAATATATTGTAATATACAAATATAAATATATATAAATTTCTGGATATTTGAATAGAAAATACGGATAATATCCACATGATATTCAGATTTTTGCGGATACGGGCAGATATTTACAATCCCATATCCGGTCCCGTATCCGTCAAATATCCGTCGGATATAACAATTCGAATTCGAATTCGAATATAATCGAATACGGCATCGGATCGGGCGGGAATATTGGTCCTGCTTTCATCCCTAACATTTTCTACTTCCTACCCTCTACCCACATAAACGCTACAAAGGAACGGAATATAGGCATGGATTTCCACTCATTTTCCATACATTAATAGTGTGTGTGTGTGTATATATATATATATATATATATTACATGCAATGGATGCGTTGTTGAACTGCTATTTAATATCATTACTAGAAAAAAATTGGATTCAATCACTAAAATTATGGTCTCTAATGAATTTCGATCACTAAAACAGAAAATTTTTGTGGTAATTGTAGAGCTCGGTCTAGATTGACAACTTTCGCTCCTAAACAGTAAATAATCTATACGTACATTGAATAAGAATAGTGTGGAACCAATTTTTATTTTTTCTTTTTTTTTTTGGGTAAACGGTGACAATCATATGTCGGCAAAGGTGTGTGGAAGCCCAAACCACACAAATTACAAAGGGGGATAAAGGGGAGGGATAGCGGGCCGGGTGGGGATCGAACCCCCAACCTATGGTCGGCAAAGGGATCGAACCCCCTTTCTTCTTGAAATATTGAATTAATTATAAAAATAAAAATCCTGATATAAAAATATTTATAGTATATCTTTAAAAATATTTAATTTAATACTTCCTCCGTTTTTTAAAGATAGCTACAGACCCACTCAGCACAATGCACATTTTAAACCATTAATAATTCAAATTCGGTACATGTAAAAATTCTAAAAGTTCGATATTTGAAATCTACAAGACAAGACGAATCTAACAAGATCACACTTGGCTATATTTTAACTTGTATAACCATGAAAAAACTTTAAGTCAAAGTATATAAGTGAACAGTACTAATTGGTCAACAGTAGCTAACAAAAAAAAAAACGGAGAGAGTAGTACTATTATACTAGTTGGTAAAAGTTGCAGAATAATATGAATCGTCAAAATCTGGATAACGTGTCAAATCTTTTAGCCCAATCTTTTATAAGATGAAACATAACCCAACAAATATTAGTTGATGAAACCTAACCCAATAAAATGTGGGGCAGACTGGGCCCAACTAATTAAATGGGCCTGCCCAGACCCAAGGCTATTAATATATTACCAACTACCGTAGATTGTTGTCTAAAGCAAAGCCGAAGTCCAAAAGGAATATTAAGCACGCGGTTCAATACCCCAATTATATAAGTGAGTAAATGATTAATTAAATACTTATAAGATGCTAATAAACTAAATACATTAAAATATTCACCTAAAAAATAAAATATTCACCTAAAAAATAAAATATTCACCTAGAAAACTAAATATATTAAATTAGATGAAACTATTTGATCCTTAATTAATAACAACTCTAATTTTGTAAAGTAAACAGATACTACTTGTTAAGATTGAGTGGTTGTTTCGGTCTTCTGATCTGGCTTGGGTTTTAAATTTGTTTAGGAAAAGTTATCTCATCGTACTTTTAAATTTTGATTTTGGATTCATTTTATTTTGGATCAGTGACCTATTGTCATTATCTTGTGATGGGTCATAATGGTTTTCTTTGAAAAGTACGAAGTTAATTTACCTATGGGATTTGAACTAATTAGCACCTAGAACACATAGTTATAGTAGTATGAATATTTCTTTTAGGATAAATGAATTGCACAAAATATTTCGAACTGGGTAACAGCACCCTAATACTATATATATATATATATATATGTATATATATATTTCTTCTGGAGCCATTGAAGGCCTGGAAAACGGTGGTGGGAGTCCATGCCACATAAAGTACAAAGGGGAATAAAATGGAGGGATATGGGGCCGGTGGAGATAGAACCTCCAACCTTCCGTTAGAAGCCTAAGGACTTAATCACTTGGGCTAAGTCCTAAGCCTAGGGAGCACCCTAATACTATATTGAAATTTCTTTTATATCATAAAAGATTGTATAATTCTTTTTTTTTTAAACCCTAAATAAACAAAATACCCCTTATATGAATGGATGTAAAACAAGAAGGGAGTGACTCCAATAGTGTGGGGAGTGACTTAAATAACGTCAGTGGGGAGGGGTGGCTGGAATGAGGAGAGGGAGTGGCTCGATGTTCAGGGAATGACTCGAAACGAAGGGAATGGACAAACAAAGTGAGGCGCAGGCTTCGAGTAGGCTTTCCGGGAGTGACTCGATGTTCAGGGAGTGACTCGGAAGTTCAGAGAGTGATTCGGAAGGAAGGGAGTGGGCAAACCCTAGTTCCATTTAAACTCTTATTGGGAGTGAAACAAGAAGGGAGTGACTCCAATAGTGTGGGGAGTGACTCGAATGATGGGAGTGGGGAGGGTGAGTGGCTGGAATGAGGACAGGGAGTGGCTCGATGTTCAGGGAGTGACTCGAAGTGCAGAGAGTGACTCGAAACGAAGGGAGTGGACAAACTGAGTGAGGCACAGGCTTCGAGTAGGCTTTGCGGGAGTGACTCGATGTTTAGGAGTGACTCGGAAGGACGAGAGTAGGCTTTGAAACTGAGTGATGCGCAGGCTTCGAGTAGGCTTTGAAATTTTGTTGGGAGTCACTCGTACATCTGGGAGTCACTCGGAGATAACTCGTATGAGGCTCGAAAGGTTGGGAGTCACTCATTCCAGTGGAAGAAATTTGTTTTCTTTGCCACTCGAATTTCTGGAAGTCACTCGACAAGACTTGATTTTCACTTGAGAACATCCGAAATGTGTGAGTCACTCGAAAGTTAATCACTCCTGAACCACTGAACCTGTGAGTCACTCCCATGCCGCTTGATCAATTTTGGGAGTCACTCGAAGTTGACTCGATTATTACTCGAAGGTGACTCGAAGGACTGAGTGGTGTAGTCGCCAGAACCAACGGATTAATTATTCCGATAATCCCCGAGGGCCCAGTTTCCAAACAAAAGGCCAGAAATTTTCTGATGCACTGTATAAATTTTCTTGCAGGAAACAGATAACTTGGAACCCCAGGAAGCCCGAAGACTGCAAATAATAATCCGGATAGATCAAGCCCGGAATCCATTAACATGGATTCCCCACATCGGAATTAAATAAAGATGGGAAAAGGCCTTAGGATGCACAAGAAAATCCAACAAGCATGAAGAGGCCCAAAAACTCCAACACTTGGAAAATTTTCAAGAATTGATGCGGACTATCCAATGCGGTCTAAACCGCATCAAGACAGACTCGACAAACCGCATCAAGCAATTCCAGGAAGAGGAGTCCAAAACCCAACACATGCGATTTAGTGTATGCGGTCAAGGCAATGCGGTTTAAACCACATCACCCTAAACCACATCACTTAAACCGTATGCATTAATTTTGTTGAAGTAAGCCAAGTCGGAAGAAGAACGATGCTGTCTACACGAGGCGGTATAAACCACATCGCACCACCTAAACTGCATCGACCCCAAATGAAGAGAAGACTGAATTAAAGACATGCGGTCAAAGGTCAATCGATGCGGTTTGACCAATGCGGTATAAACCGCATCGACCCCGAAGTTTAATTTTTAAATGCAATGCGGTCTCTTTGTATCAATGCGGTATTAAACCGCATCGCCTCATTATAGACCGCATCAACTATGCTAAACCGCATCTCTTTTGTACTTTGGCTATTTTGTGCTTAACATTATATTTTAATGTATTTTCTTGCTTTCTTTGTGGCTTGGACTATATATATGTCCTCCCACACCATTGTAAACAACTTTGCTTAATATTGAAATTCATTCTCATATTTTCAAAGTTCAAAACCTAGAATACTCTCTCAAAGGTGCTCTCCCCCATCCGTGTTTGTCTTGAGCCTAAGCTCATTTCCCTCACGCCATCAAGTTGGAAGCTTGATCGATGGATTGTCAATGAATGATGTACTTGAAGGAAGCCATTTGTCTTGAGTTCGTCTCACTTCCCTTGGCAAGTTCGGGTCCCCTTCATTCATAAGCTTTTTTATCCCTTATCTCACAATTTAGTTTCATCATCTTATATTATATCCATCTTTTGTGTGTGTTCTTGTTCTTCATCACCCTCCCATATTCCTATCCTTATAATCATATTTTACCTAACCCTAAAATTCATTACCACTAATTCTGATATTGTCACTAAACAAGTTTCGATCTACGGCATATATAGAAATTTGGTATCAGAGCCAAACTTGTTAGTGCAATAGGATTGTTCTCCATATTTTTATGTTATTTTCCATGTCTTATATGGTATTTTTCCTTGTTTGAAAAATCTAGAAAACCCTAAAAATATTTGTGTCTATAGCTCTCGGCCATACCATTCTCTCCATAACATATTTGTGATTTCTAAAAGTCAGCCAAACACTTCATGGATCCTATACAAAATCAATCAACTCTGAAAACTCTACGTGGAGTTTATGAACTTTCTATATCTTTATAGATTTTTATGGATTCTCTTAAAAAATATAACTAAACAAAATTTATCTAAAAAATCCAAGAGTTCTAAAAGTCAGCCGAACTCTACATGGAGTCTATACAAAATCAATCAACTCTGAAAACTCTACGTGGAGTCTATGAACTTTCTAAATCCACAACTTTTTAAAATCCATACAAATCTGAATTGATCAATTGAATACACCCCCAAAACTTACTCCACAATATACTTACAACCAAACAACACATCAATTGAAAACATAGTACTATCACTTTATCTTTTATATGGGTTAGTAAGAAAAATAAAAAGCCCCAAAAAACCGAATATTTTCCCATTTCATTTTAAACTAGGACTGGGGAAAAGTACCGAATATACCGCAGATCGCACATACCGTACCGAAAAAAATACCGTGAATGCCAAAATTTTCGGTATACCTTAATTTTCGGTACGGTATGTATAAATTCCGTACGGTAACGGTATAGATTTTTCTATACCGCGGTATACCATTATCGTACCGAAATTACGAAAAACATACCTAATTTATATAATTTTACATATTTAACCCTATATATCGGTATGTCAGTATGTACCAAATGTTCGGTATGTCGGTATATACGAAGACACCGGTTTATCGGCATGTACCAAATGTTTGGTATGTTGGTATATACCGCGATACCGATACGTCGGTATGTATCGAATATTCAGTATGGTAACGGTATGAAAATATTTCATACTAAAATCTTCGGTATACCGAACTTCGGCATACCAAAGGCTTCGGTACGGCATCGCTATGAAAATTTTCATACCATAAATTTCGGTACGATATACGGTAAGATAAAAAATTTTCGGTATACCGTACCAACCCACTCTTATTTTAAACTATATTGGTGGAGATGGAAACTTGGCCAGGTTGTCAAGCCCTTGATTCCCAATCTAAAAGGTTGGGGGTTTCATTTCATACCCAGGCAACCCAGCCCCTATTTATTTCTTTTATTCTTGAGGAAATTAGAGATAAACCCACCACCACTACCTTATATTACACTACACTACACATAAGTATTTTTGTTATGGTCAACTACCTAAAAAGTTTGAAAATTATCATACAATACCTAATTCAATCTTTTTACTTTAATCCCAATAATTTTATTTTTAATATGAGATACACTCTACAACTTGACTCCCTAATTACCAAAAATTCCCCTTACTTTGTAAACCCACTAAAATAATTAATTTATAAAAATGAATCAAGAAGAAATAAATTCATTAATATACGAATATGGACTATATTTACAAACTATGGAAGAAAGAATCGAAAATTGGAACGATATTATTTATACTATGCTCATATTTTTAACAGAATATAATCAAAAGGTGTATCCCTATTCAGAAGAAGAAAGTTTTTGGGATAAAATAATCATACTCAGAATGGGAACAGAAAGTGAAAACTATGATGACGAACCACTAGAAAATCTAAGTAATTATGGTGAGTATTATTTTTCTGACTAAATACAACTAGTAATTGTAATACCCGAGAAATCGCCATCAAAAATTTAAATCCAAAAATAAAGAATTGGATTTAAATTATTAAAACCGAAATAATTCCGAGAGAGCGGAATTTATTATTTATCGGAAGATAACAACTCGAAACGAGTTTATCGAATTGTCCCAACAATCACGGATAATTCCCACATTATGATTTTTATTTTTGTAGAGAAGGAATCTTAATATTAAAAAAAAAAAAAAAAAAAAAAAAAATAAAAGTTACTGTAGCACGTGTCTACTGTAGCAGTACTGTAGCAGTACTGTAGCACGTGCGGGTACTGTAGCAGCCGATCCCTTGTCGGATTTTTGTCCCTTTAATGCCAAAAATACACCCCCAACACCCCATTATCACCCATCTACTTCATTTCTTCACCCAAAAACACTCCCAAAACTCTCCCAAAGCCAAAACACCTTTCCGGCGAACTTCCGGCGACTTTCCGGCAACCAAATCCGACCAAGGAAGTGTGTAGATCAAGGATCACAGTGCTTAGATCTTTGGTAAGTAGTATCTTAGGTTCTCAATCTCGTTTTTCCTCTCAAATCCCCAATCTAACTCTTGAATCGTTGATTGCAAATACGTTCGTGGCCAAAGTCGGGAACTTTGCGTTTCGTAGATCCGTTCGTAGGTGTTTGGACGACTCAAGAACACAATCTTTGTAAGTTAACCTTACTATGGTTTTGGGTGACTTAAAATGCAACCGAACATAGAGATTCAACTCAAGAAAATTAACAAAAATCTGTCAACAAGAGAAAACCCTCAACGCAGCGTTTTCGTATGAATTTTTCGAACCTCTAAAGCTGCTCAAACAATAAAACTCAAAACATGAAAAGTGTTGCTAAGACTTTGGTCTAGCCTCTGTAAAAATTTCATAATTTTTCATGATGTTTTGAAACCTGAAACCAACCCAAAACCGAAGAGTATTAAATCTGGATCTTAGAACTTGGACAGAATTTTTACTCAATCTTGTTGGTTATTTTGACCATGGATCTAGACCGATCTAGGATTGGAGTTGAACATAAGAATTGTAGATCTATGAGTTTAGAACATTTCTGTAAGTTTTTAGAATTTTTCGTTGAGATTTGAGCCTCCGAACTCGAGCCAATCCGATCTGCGTTAGAACCGATGTCAAGAACCTTGATAGATTTCACAATCAAACTTGATGAGCATATTTCTATTACTTCGAGTGTTCAAACCTGAAAACTCAAAACTAAGATTTTGATCCTAAAAGCTTAAGCTATGTTGTGTAAAAATTTCAAAGATTTTCATCAAGTTTTGATACCCCAAATCGTATCGGACATATTCTGCGTTTTTAAGGATTGTCAAAGGATGACAGATTTCATAACCGATCTTGAGGAGCTTATTCCTATCATTTCTAGTCCGATCCAATCTTTGAGTTCTAAACAAAAGTTGTTTGAAATCATGTCTAGTATGTGCCTGTAAAATTTCAGAATTTTTGAAGTCCATTTGATATGTCAAAAAGTCAAATCTTTGAAAGGTGTCAAACCTGAATCCTGACAGCATACTATTTGAGTAGAAAACTTGATTTTTGACATGCTTCCCATCGTTTTTCCGAAAAACTTAAAACACGAAAGTTGTTCGTTGGGATGTTTTTGAGATGATGTACAAATTTCAAATCAATCGCCTAAGAAATGGATTTTTAAACCAAAAAGGCGTAAACTGTGACATCGATCGGTTTTAAACTTGAGAGATCTTGAAATCTTGTCGAAACATGAAATTAGCCTTTAAGGTTTAAATGATTGGGAATCCCTTTGAGATAAAATACAATTGAAATATCTTGCTTGCCGAAAGGCAATTGAAATATCTTGCTTGCCGAAAGGCAATTGAAATATCTTGCTTGCCGAAAGGCAATTGAAATATCATCGAAATATCTTGCTTGCCGAAAGGCAATTGAAATATCTTGCTTGCCGAAAGGCAATTGAAATATCTTGCTTGCCGAAAGGCAATTGAAATATCTTGCTTGCCGAAAGGCAATTGAAATATAATGCTTGCCGAATGGGATTGAAATATAAACTTGAAACATGAGACATGAGAAACTGTGCCAAGATGGCCAATGAAGTACTTGAAATGCGATACGGCTGCGGCCGCCGGATCACCGGCTAAATGATATATTGTTGAGATGATGGCGTAACGGGAAATATATTAAAAAGCTCAGATTTTATGAAATTGGCTGCGGCCGCCGGATTGCCGGCTAAATTAAACATTGTTGAGATGGTGGCGTATCGGGGAGAATTTTTAAAAGCTCAAATTTTTATTTACTTACTTACGGCATTATTCATGTCTTAAATCATGCCATTTATTTATAGTGGATGATTAACTCAAATTGTGAATTACCTACAAGAAATGTTTTTAATAAAATTTAATTAAAGGCTTTGAAACCCCTAACCCATGCTATGTGTTAACTTACTCAGCGCGTTTTTGCTGACCCAAACCATTTATCCTCTTTTTCTTTCAGAGTTGAAGAATATACATCATCATATGCATACTGGGAATTTTTGGGGATTACATTATATTTTAAATTTTGCGTTAGACTAGAATTTGCATGAACGGGCCTGTTTAACCCGTGTTTTGGCCATGTCGGCCCTTATACTTTATTTCCGCTGCACAATTTATATTTCCGCTGCAACTTTGATGTGTTATCTTTAAATTATATATGAATGGGCTGTTTGAATATTTTAAATTCTGAAAAACCATAGCCTTGCATCTCTTTAGTGAGCTCGGAGAAACCGTGTCTTGCTAGGGAGGTGTGGCGGTGGCATCCCGGCCTGGGTTACCAAATCCGGGGTGTTACAATGTGGTATCAGAGCCCGGAATATTTTAAAGCTATTATTTTACATGGCCCGGAATATTTTTAAACTACTATTTTAAAGAGCCCAATTATTATTTTGAAATTAAAGCCCAAATTTTTAGCCCAAAAATTTTTTTTTTAGAAGCCCAAGAAATTATTTTGGCCCAATAGCCTTGTTTTTATTTAAAGCCCAAATAATTTATTTCATTCGGCCCAATATAGTGGCCCAAACCTTTATCCTTATTTTAATCTATCCATGGAATAAATTTATTTTTAAAACCCATGGATAAATAAATGCATGCATAAAATTTTTTTTGGGGGGACACATATGCATATGCATACATAAATATTTACACTAACTCTTTTTATGTGAATTATCGGTAATAAGAAACACTCCTACCTTAGAACTCGACATGATCTTGACTTAGGAGCGCTTGCTAAAGACTAACTTTGCCTTAGTCCTAGATCTTGATCACTTAGAAACTCATCTTCGCGTGCTTCTAGAATGACACCTAGAAGAATACTGAGGAAGGATCATATGCAATGATACTCGAACATGGTTGTGAATAATGCATAGGCAGTTATGGGGACATAACTGTAATCTTAAGGGGGGGAGGATGTAATACCCCGTAAGAATGCATAAGCATTTAAATTCGAAACTCGAATATTTTGTATCCCAAATAAATTTTTTTTGAACTACGTAATGACTTGATCCCTTCACAGGGTACGTAGGCAACTTGGAAATTTCAATTCTGGGTTCAGTCAAATAATATTAAACAACAAATCACAATGATACAATCGCAATCAATCAATCGATCAATAAGTCGCGCAACTTCGGGGACGAAGTTGATTTTTAAGGAGGGTAGATTGTAATACCCGAGAAATCGCCATCAAAAATTTAAATCCAAAAATAAAGAATTGGATTTAAATTATTAAAACCGAAATAATTCCGAGAGAGCGGAATTTATTATTTATCGGAAGATAACAACTCGAAACGAGTTTATCGAATTGTCCCAACAATCACGGATAATTCCCACATTATGATTTTTATTTTTGTAGAGAAGGAATCTTAATATTAAAAAAAAAAAAAAAAAAAAAAAATAAAAGTTACTGTAGCACGTGTCTACTGTAGCAGTACTGTAGCAGTACTGTAGCAGTACTGTAGCACGTGCGGGTACTGTAGCAGCCGATCCCTTGTCGGATTTTTGTCCCTTTAATGCCAAAAATACACCCCCAACACCCCATTATCACCCATCTACTTCATTTCTTCACCCAAAAACACTCCCAAAACTCTCCCAAAGCCAAAACACCTTTCCGGCGAACTTCCGGCGACTTTCCGGCAACCAAATCCGACCAAGGAAGTGTGTAGATCAAGGATCACAGTGCTTAGATCTTTGGTAAGTAGTATCTTAGGTTCTCAATCTCGTTTTTCCTCTCAAATCCCCAATCTAACTCTTGAATCGTTGATTGCAAATACGTTCGTGGCCAAAGTCGGGAACTTTGCGTTTCGTAGATCCGTTCGTAGGTGTTTGGACGACTCAAGAACACAATCTTTGTAAGTTAACCTTACTATGGTTTTGGGTGACTTAAAATGCAACCGAACATAGAGATTCAACTCAAGAAAATTAACAAAAATCTGTCAACAAGAGAAAACCCTCAACGCAGCGTTTTCGTATGAATTTTTCGAACCTCTAAAGCTGCTCAAACAATAAAACTCAAAACATGAAAAGTGTTGCTAAGACTTTGGTCTAGCCTCTGTAAAAATTTCATAATTTTTCATGATGTTTTGAAACCTGAAACCAACCCAAAACCGAAGAGTATTAAATCTGGATCTTAGAACTTGGACAGAATTTTTACTCAATCTTGTTGGTTATTTTGACCATGGATCTAGACCGATCTAGGATTGGAGTTGAACATAAGAATTGTAGATCTATGAGTTTAGAACATTTCTGTAAGTTTTTAGAATTTTTCGTTGAGATTTGAGCCTCCGAACTCGAGCCAATCCGATCTGCGTTAGAACCGATGTCAAGAACCTTGATAGATTTCACAATCAAACTTGATGAGCATATTTCTATTACTTCGAGTGTTCAAACCTGAAAACTCAAAACTAAGATTTTGATCCTAAAAGCTTAAGCTATGTTGTGTAAAAATTTCAAAGATTTTCATCAAGTTTTGATACCCCAAATCGTATCGGACATATTCTGCGTTTTTAAGGATTGTCAAAGGATGACAGATTTCATAACCGATCTTGAGGAGCTTATTCCTATCATTTCTAGTCCGATCCAATCTTTGAGTTCTAAACAAAAGTTGTTTGAAATCATGTCTAGTATGTGCCTGTAAAATTTCAGAATTTTTGAAGTCCATTTGATATGTCAAAAAGTCAAATCTTTGAAAGGTGTCAAACCTGAATCCTGACAGCATACTATTTGAGTAGAAAACTTGATTTTTGACATGCTTCCCATCGTTTTTCCGAAAAACTTAAAACACGAAAGTTGTTCGTTGGGATGTTTTTGAGATGATGTACAAATTTCAAATCAATCGCCTAAGAAATGGATTTTTAAACCAAAAAGGCGTAAACTGTGACATCGATCGGTTTTAAACTTGAGAGATCTTGAAATCTTGTCGAAACATGAAATTAGCCTTTAAGGTTTAAATGATTGGGAATCCCTTTGAGATAAAATACAATTGAAATATCTTGCTTGCCGAAAGGCAATTGAAATATCTTGCTTGCCGAAAGGCAATTGAAATATCTTGCTTGCCGAAAGGCAATTGAAATATCATCGAAATATCTTGCTTGCCGAAAGGCAATTGAAATATCTTGCTTGCCGAAAGGCAATTGAAATATCTTGCTTGCCGAAAGGCAATTGAAATATCTTGCTTGCCGAAAGGCAATTGAAATATAATGCTTGCCGAATGGGATTGAAATATAAACTTGAAACATGAGACATGAGAAACTGTGCCAAGATGGCCAATGAAGTACTTGAAATGCGATACGGCTGCGGCCGCCGGATCACCGGCTAAATGATATATTGTTGAGATGATGGCGTAACGGGAAATATATTAAAAAGCTCAGATTTTATGAAATTGGCTGCGGCCGCCGGATTGCCGGCTAAATTAAACATTGTTGAGATGGTGGCGTATCGGGGAGAATTTTTAAAAGCTCAAATTTTTATTTACTTACTTACGGCATTATTCATGTCTTAAATCATGCCATTTATTTATAGTGGATGATTAACTCAAATTGTGAATTACCTACAAGAAATGTTTTTAATAAAATTTAATTAAAGGCTTTGAAACCCCTAACCCATGCTATGTGTTAACTTACTCAGCGCGTTTTTGCTGACCCAAACCATTTATCCTCTTTTTCTTTCAGAGTTGAAGAATATGCATCATCATATGCATACTGGGAATTTTTGGGGATTACATTATATTTTAAATTTTGCGTTAGACTAGAATTTGCATGAACGGGCCTGTTTAACCCGTGTTTTGGCCATGTCGGCCCTTATACTTTATTTCCGCTGCACAATTTATATTTCCGCTGCAACTTTGATGTGTTATCTTTAAATTATATATGAATGGGCTGTTTGAATATTTTAAATTCTGAAAAACCATAGCCTTGCATCTCTTTAGTGAGCTCGGAGAAACCGTGTCTTGCTAGGGAGGTGTGGCGGTGGCATCCCGGCCTGGGTTACCAAATCCGGGGTGTTACAATGTGGTATCAGAGCCCGGAATATTTTAAAGCTATTATTTTACATGGCCCGGAATATTTTTAAACTACTATTTTAAAGAGCCCAATTATTATTTTGAAATTAAAGCCCAAATTTTTAGCCCAAAATTTTTTTTTTTAGAAGCCCAAGAAATTATTTTGGCCCAATAGCCTTGTTTTTATTTAAAGCCCAAATAATTTATTTCATTCGGCCCAATATAGTGGCCCAAACCTTTATCCTTATTTTAATCTATCCATGGAATAAATTTATTTTTAAAACCCATGGATAAATAAATGCATGCATAAAATTTTTTTTGGGGGGACACATATGCATATGCATACATAAATATTTACACTAACTCTTTTTATGTGAATTATCGGTAATAAGAAACACTCCTACCTTAGAACTCGACATGATCTTGACTTAGGAGCGCTTGCTAAAGACTAACTTTGCCTTAGTCCTAGATCTTGATCACTTAGAAACTCATCTTCGCGTGCTTCTAGAATGACACCTAGAAGAATACTGAGGAAGGATCATATGCAATGATACTCGAACATGGTTGTGAATAATGCATAGGCAGTTATGGGGACATAACTGTAATCTTAAGGGGGGGAGGATGTAATACCCCGTAAGAATGCATAAGCATTTAAATTCGAAACTCGAATATTTTGTATCCCAAATAAATTTTTTTTGAACTACGTAATGACTTGATCCCTTCACAGGGTACGTAGGCAACTTGGAAATTTCAATTCTGGGTTCAGTCAAATAATATTAAACAACAAATCACAATGATACAATCGCAATCAATCAATCGATCAATAAGTCGCGCAACTTCGGGGACGAAGTTGATTTTTAAGGAGGGTAGATTGTAATACCCGAGAAATCGCCATCAAAAATTTAAATCCAAAAATAAAGAATTGGATTTAAATTATTAAAACCGAAATAATTCCGAGAGAGCGGAATTTATTATTTATCGGAAGATAACAACTCGAAACGAGTTTATCGAATTGTCCCAACAATCACGGATAATTCCCACATTATGATTTTTATTTTTGTAGAGAAGGAATCTTAATATTAAAAAAAAAAAAAAAAAAAAAAAATAAAAGTTACTGTAGCACGTGTCTACTGTAGCAGTACTGTAGCAGTACTGTAGCAGTACTGTAGCACGTGCGGGTACTGTAGCAGCCGATCCCTTGTCGGATTTTTGTCCCTTTAATGCCAAAAATACACCCCCAACACCCCATTATCACCCATCTACTTCATTTCTTCACCCAAAAACACTCCCAAAACTCTCCCAAAGCCAAAACACCTTTCCGGCGAACTTCCGGCGACTTTCCGGCAACCAAATCCGACCAAGGAAGTGTGTAGATCAAGGATCACAGTGCTTAGATCTTTGGTAAGTAGTATCTTAGGTTCTCAATCTCGTTTTTCCTCTCAAATCCCCAATCTAACTCTTGAATCGTTGATTGCAAATACGTTCGTGGCCAAAGTCGGGAACTTTGCGTTTCGTAGATCCGTTCGTAGGTGTTTGGACGACTCAAGAACACAATCTTTGTAAGTTAACCTTACTATGGTTTTGGGTGACTTAAAATGCAACCGAACATAGAGATTCAACTCAAGAAAATTAACAAAAATCTGTCAACAAGAGAAAACCCTCAACGCAGCGTTTTCGTATGAATTTTTCGAACCTCTAAAGCTGCTCAAACAATAAAACTCAAAACATGAAAAGTGTTGCTAAGACTTTGGTCTAGCCTCTGTAAAAATTTCATAATTTTTCATGATGTTTTGAAACCTGAAACCAACCCAAAACCGAAGAGTATTAAATCTGGATCTTAGAACTTGGACAGAATTTTTACTCAATCTTGTTGGTTATTTTGACCATGGATCTAGACCGATCTAGGATTGGAGTTGAACATAAGAATTGTAGATCTATGAGTTTAGAACATTTCTGTAAGTTTTTAGAATTTTTCGTTGAGATTTGAGCCTCCGAACTCGAGCCAATCCGATCTGCGTTAGAACCGATGTCAAGAACCTTGATAGATTTCACAATCAAACTTGATGAGCATATTTCTATTACTTCGAGTGTTCAAACCTGAAAACTCAAAACTAAGATTTTGATCCTAAAAGCTTAAGCTATGTTGTGTAAAAATTTCAAAGATTTTCATCAAGTTTTGATACCCCAAATCGTATCGGACATATTCTGCGTTTTTAAGGATTGTCAAAGGATGACAGATTTCATAACCGATCTTGAGGAGCTTATTCCTATCATTTCTAGTCCGATCCAATCTTTGAGTTCTAAACAAAAGTTGTTTGAAATCATGTCTAGTATGTGCCTGTAAAATTTCAGAATTTTTGAAGTCCATTTGATATGTCAAAAAGTCAAATCTTTGAAAGGTGTCAAACCTGAATCCTGACAGCATACTATTTGAGTAGAAAACTTGATTTTTGACATGCTTCCCATCGTTTTTCCGAAAAACTTAAAACACGAAAGTTGTTCGTTGGGATGTTTTTGAGATGATGTACAAATTTCAAATCAATCGCCTAAGAAATGGATTTTTAAACCAAAAAGGCGTAAACTGTGACATCGATCGGTTTTAAACTTGAGAGATCTTGAAATCTTGTCGAAACATGAAATTAGCCTTTAAGGTTTAAATGATTGGGAATCCCTTTGAGATAAAATACAATTGAAATATCTTGCTTGCCGAAAGGCAATTGAAATATCTTGCTTGCCGAAAGGCAATTGAAATATCTTGCTTGCCGAAAGGCAATTGAAATATCATCGAAATATCTTGCTTGCCGAAAGGCAATTGAAATATCTTGCTTGCCGAAAGGCAATTGAAATATCTTGCTTGCCGAAAGGCAATTGAAATATCTTGCTTGCCGAAAGGCAATTGAAATATAATGCTTGCCGAATGGGATTGAAATATAAACTTGAAACATGAGACATGAGAAACTGTGCCAAGATGGCCAATGAAGTACTTGAAATGCGATACGGCTGCGGCCGCCGGATCACCGGCTAAATGATATATTGTTGAGATGATGGCGTAACGGGAAATATATTAAAAAGCTCAGATTTTATGAAATTGGCTGCGGCCGCCGGATTGCCGGCTAAATTAAACATTGTTGAGATGGTGGCGTATCGGGGAGAATTTTTAAAAGCTCAAATTTTTATTTACTTACTTACGGCATTATTCATGTCTTAAATCATGCCATTTATTTATAGTGGATGATTAACTCAAATTGTGAATTACCTACAAGAAATGTTTTTAATAAAATTTAATTAAAGGCTTTGAAACCCCTAACCCATGCTATGTGTTAACTTACTCAGCGCGTTTTTGCTGACCCAAACCATTTATCCTCTTTTTCTTTCAGAGTTGAAGAATATGCATCATCATATGCATACTGGGAATTTTTGGGGATTACATTATATTTTAAATTTTGCGTTAGACTAGAATTTGCATGAACGGGCCTGTTTAACCCGTGTTTTGGCCATGTCGGCCCTTATACTTTATTTCCGCTGCACAATTTATATTTCCGCTGCAACTTTGATGTGTTATCTTTAAATTATATATGAATGGGCTGTTTGAATATTTTAAATTCTGAAAAACCATAGCCTTGCATCTCTTTAGTGAGCTCGGAGAAACCGTGTCTTGCTAGGGAGGTGTGGCGGTGGCATCCCGGCCTGGGTTACCAAATCCGGGGTGTTACAGTAATGCAATATTTTAAAATTAATTCAACCCTTTTTTACAATTGGTATCAGAGCCCAGAACGATTAATCTGGACATGAGTAACCATAATAATAATAATCATATATTAAACTATCATATGTCAAGATTAAGATTAGATACTTCAGAACAACTATACCCAGAATATATTCCAACAGCAAGATATCCTTTAGATGAAAATCAAGAAATAGATTATCCACTAAGTACGATTAATCCACTCGATACTGAAAACTATATAATAAATAGAAATGATGAATATGCACAAAACAACACCGATAGCTTGATGATACAAGCAAGAATTGAAAGAGCATTTCTAAACATGATTAGAACCACAAATAAGACCACTTACAGAAATAAGAACCAACGATAATCGAAGATTTTTAACACCCACATTTAATCCTGATCATGAAATAAACCAAAGAGAAATAGAAAATATGGATCAACAAATAGAATAAAGAAAAACATACATAGACAGAAGAAGACGAAGATTAAATAGATTGCAAAACGATGAAGAATTTGGAATAAGACTAGGAAATAGAGGAAAAAGATTACTTTGGATAGGAAACTATATAATCGAAATGGAAGAATATAATGGTAATTTAATACAAATTATATCAAAAAGAGATGAAGAACAAGAGTTATTATCACAAGTCAAATTAACTATAATCAACAATGAAATTACAACTTACAGAATGTTTCCAGGATATATAATACATAACACCATGTTTACTAGAGCACCTTCACCCGAATTTTCAGATCAAGAATCAAATTATAGTGAAGACTAATAAAATGCCAGGAATAAAGTTAGAAAATGAAACATTAGAAAGACTGATTATTAAAATTCATGAAATAGAAAGACAACCACAAGATATAAGCACCATAATAATGAAACAAAAATTATTAAGAATAAAATTCAAGATTTCTAAAATAATAGATGAAAGAGAAGCATATGTAATTATACAAAAACATATATATCCAGAAAAAGAAGAATCGGAGTTAATAAAAGAATGGTATTTAAATGAATTAGAAATAATAGAAATAGAAGAATTAGAAAAGGAAACTGAAATAGATGAAGTAAACAACTTCATTAGAAACATAAGAAATATTAGAAGATGAGTTATCTAGAAGATTTAGAAACAATAAAAGATGGAATTGAACTAATAAAAGAACTAATGATAAGTCTAGATACAAGACTCTACAATATCGAAAGATACATAGACAAAACAATAATTAAAACTCCACAAAAGCAAGTAGAATTAGAAAAGTCACTCCCACTACCAAAATGGGAGAAGACACCAGAGCCAGGAAGTCTCGATCATAGAGTAATGATGAAAGAAATAGAAAAACTAAACAAACAAAACAAAATTAGAATTCTTATAGACAAGGTAGAAAAATTAAAAAAGATAAATGAAGAACTAAAGGAAGATAAATTAGAAATTAAAGAAGATAAGGAAGAAACAGAATGAATACAAGTATAGAAGACTTAATAAATGAATTAAGTAGTGATTTAGAACGACTAAATTTAGAACCAATATATACAAGAACATTTTCAGAAACAGAATTAGAAAATAATGAAAGCAATTTGGAAGAACAACATAAGGTCTTTATGAACAATCATAGATTATATTTACCATCATATGAAGTAGTCGGAGAGAGTAGCACTACCTTACCAAGAGAAGGTGTAACAGGAACTATACCAATGGAAGTAGATCAAACCACAAATAGACAAAATGTAGACAATTATCAAAGTAGATTACAAAATTTACCTTCAAGAAATTTTCCAATAAGAAAAACAACCTCTAAAAAAGAAATTTGGAAGTACAATGAAGATTTTGAGCTAAAAGAAACAAGAATAGGAAATGTGAGACCAGGAGATGCAATATTCCTAAACCTGGATTGTCTTAAACAGCCAAGTCTAGAACTAGAAAAATGGAAACAGATAATAAGAATACATTTAATGTCAGAAGAAAGTACGTCAAGAGCAAAAACATTAAAAATATGGAATTTAGTCCAAGGAAATGTGGCACAATTCCTTGCAGGAATTTCCTCAAATACAAAACAAACTTATATGAACACAATTACTCAAGGATTTGGACAAGATGTAAACACATGAATAGAGGAATTTATCAATATCATACAAGAAGAATTCCTAGGAGTACAGAGCTTAGATAATAATGCTATAATAGAAGAACGAGATCAAGCGTTACTAAGATTAAATAAAATAAGACTAAGAGATTTATGCTTTTTTGATCAATTCTCTGAACAATTTAAAAGTTACTATTATACAGCTTATACAAGCTCACAAAATAATGAACACACCATGAACTCTATATTTTCAAAACTACCATCACCATGGGATGAATATATGTGAAAAACATGGATTCAAAATAAAAATGACTATCCGAATAATTTAGGAAGCCGCATAAGATTAATAAGACAGGTAATAACTGAGTTATGTTACCAAAGAAAATATTAGACCACACTAAAATATATAATAAAGCTGCTGATTTATGCTGTCAAGAAAATACAGAAAATTTTGAATGGGGAAAAAATAAATCATATAGAAAAAATAAGAGATTTAAAAAATTTAAACCAATAAAAAGAAAATTTAAGAAAGGAAAAAGATTTAAAATCTTTAATAAGAAAAAATTCTTTAAGCCAAAATTTGGAAGAAAATATTATAAAAGAAGAAATGATAAAAGACAAAATAAAAAGAATCCAACCACATGTAAATGTTATAACTGTGGAGAAATAGGACACTTTGCAAGTGATTGTACAAAACCAAAGAAAAAACAAGTAAGATTTATGGAATATGATATTATAGATGAACAAATATTCAAAGAAATAGAATCAGATCTAGAAAGTATAAGTGAACCAGAATCAGGAGATGAGATATATGAAGTAAAATTCTCTGAAATAGAAAATGAATAAAGATAAAGAAATAATCACAGAAGAACAAGAGGAAACAAAAGAAATAGAATATGTAGAACAATATGAAGGACAAAGAGGATATGCAATAAAAGCTATCTTAAGTCCAGAACAAATTAATAAAATACAAGGATTAGACCTAAAACATGGATTCAAGCATACAAATTTTAATATACTATCAAGAACATTCTCAAGAAATAATATAGTAATTCATGAATATCATGAACTAGAAAAAACAGTAGATGTATGTAACACTAATACTACTCTAAAACTACACCTTTTAACAAAAGATATAATAAATAAAGGGTTAGAAAAATTAAGTAGAAAGAAAACAGAGAAAATACAATACGTACATTTAGCAGGAGTAAAGATTCTAATAAAATCTTTATTTAGAAGTGGAATCGACTTACCAGTAACAATAAGCCTACATGATTCAAGATTATTAAATCCACAAGACTCACATTTAGGAACTATTAATGGAAACCTAATTTACCAAAAACTACTATTTACATGTTACCCAAACTATTGTGTATCTTTACAAGATCAAAATATAGACGAAACATTAACCCTATACATAAAAGTACATAAGAATGATGTAATGAAAAATGAAAGTAAAATATTTACAGTACATTATAGTGCTTTTTATCGCTACCTAAATAGCAATAGACTAAAACCTTATGATGATAAAAAGACAATAAAAATACACGAAGCATGTAGAGACACAATAGCAGATCTAATATTACCAGAATTGAATAATCCAACGTTACAAGATGATTGGATAATTGATCTTGCAGACAAGAAAAATACAATAGAGATTGGAAAACCATTAGAAAATAGGAGACCACAATTATCCTATGTAGGAAGAACAATGAGTAGCAGAAAAAGTATAGATTATAGCCCAAGAACAAATTTAATACTTGAGCAACCAAGACATAGTATTGATATCCCATACGAAAAGAGTAAACAAAAAGCCCAAACATGGAGAATTAATATAGAGTATTATAATGGCACAAACTGGATAAAAGGACCAAATATATTAGTATATAGGAACAAACTGGAGCTGGTAAGAATCATATAGGAAAAACTTGTATAAACGGATTAACAAAGCATATAGGAACAGAATATAGATATACTACTTTTGAAGGAGAATTAAAAAGAGTAAATGAAATAGTAATAGTACCAATAAAACTAGGTACATACTTAATAGAAGAAGTAAAATGTTATGTAGCAGAAGAAGAAACATCTAGTAGCACTTACCATGTCTTGTTAGGCAACGAGTTTTTAGACTCATTAAACAAATATACAATAACAGGAGAGATTTTTAGTGGAAAAACAAAAAATGGAAAAGCTTTCGTAATAGGAAAAGCATATATATGAAAGAAATTAGATTTCCAACAACAGTATACCTAGAGTTAACTATACTACAAACAAATATAACAACATGTGCTATACTAGATACAGGAGCAGAAATCACATTAATACAAGAACATTTAATAAAAGAATGGGAGGTAAATAAAAGACCAATAGAAGTACATGGAGCTACTGGACATAGTCTAATTATTAATAAAATAGCTAAAGATGTTCAAATAATTTTAGGTAATAAAATATTTACAATACAAGAAGTATATATTAGCCCAGTAAAAACAATTGATGTATTATTAGGAACAGATTTTACAAGCTTATTTCAAAGCTTTAGAGTAGATAGATATAATATCCAACTTAGATCAGCATGTAACCATTACATCACTATTCCGAGAATAAGGAAACCATACAGAGTTCTGCAGAAACGTGGTGAAAAAGGAGAAATTATAAAACAACCAATTAATTACTATATAAAATTCAAAATCTACAAAATTAAAAAAACAAGTGCTAATTCAAAAACCAGAAGATTTTGATAGATATGAACTTCATGAAACAATAAAATATATCTCTGAGAACTATGGAGAAAATCCAATTGAAAAATGGAATCTTAATAAAATATATGCAGAATTAAAAATGAAAAATAACGATACAATAATAAGAACTCAACCTATGATGCATAATCAAGAAGATATTGAAGAACTTGGAAAACAGATAAATGAATTACTAGAATTAGATCTTATTCAAGAATCTATAGCAGAACATAATAGTCAGGCTTTTTTGGTTAGAAATCGTAGTGAACAAATAAGAAAGAAACCAAGATTAGTAATAAATTATAAAGAACTAAACAAAAACATGATATTTGATGGATATTTTCTACCTAACAAAGAAAATCTAATAGGATTAGCTAGAGGTAGAACTATTTATTCAAAATTTGATTGCAAAAATGGATTTTGGCAAATTAAAATGCATCCAGATAGTATAAAATATACAACCTTTAGTACACCCCAAGGACACTATGAATAGAAAGTTATGCCATTTGGAAAAAAAAAATGGACCACAAATATTTCAAAGAAAAATGGATAAAACATTCAAAAAATTTAGCAATTTCATATTTGTATACGTAGATGATATACTAATAGCATCAAATAGTATAGAAGAACATAAGAAACATTTAGATATATTTGCAAAACTTTGTAAAGATTATGGATTGATTTTATCAGAAAAGAAAGCAGAAATATTTAAAAATGAAATAGAATTTTTGGGACTAATATTGAATAATTTTGGAATTAAAATGCAACCACACATAAGCACAAAACTTGTTACAATGCCCGATGAACTTAGAAATAAGTTAAACATCCAAAGGTTTCTTGGAATTCTGAATTATGCAGAAGGATTTATATCAAATTTAGCAAAAAAGACAAATGATTTAAGAAAATTAATTAGAAAAAATAATAAAATAGGATGGAATAATCAACATACTGAAATTGTTAAGCAATTAAAAGAAGAATGCTCCAAATTACCCCCGTTAAGATTACCCGACGAAAAAGATAATTTAATAGTACAAACGGGTAGCTCAGACTACCATTGGGCAAGTTTGTTAAAAACAGATACTGGTGAAATTTGTAGATATGCGTCAGGAACATTACAAGGAGCAGCCATAAATTATAGTACGAATGAGAAAGAATTACTTGCAGTGATTAAATCAATAGATAAATTTTCATTTTGGTTACTAAGTAGAAAGTTTAAGGTATTAACAGACAATACACAAGTTAAACCTTTAATTTATAATAAAGTACCAAATAAACCCCAATATAGAAGAATAATAAGATATCAGACTTTTTTGTCAATGTACGATTTTACTGTTGAATATATTAAAGGGACTGACAATTATCTAGCTGATTTCTTAAGCAGGAACCCTGAATATGGAGAACAATGAACAATGGGATGATGCTGGTCTGACCGACCACATCTATCAAGAAATAGATCGACAACAAAAATTACTACAGTCCACTATGAACAGACAATTAAAACTACAACAATTGATTGTCGAGAGTTTTCTGGACGAACACAAGACTATCAACGACGATCTATACGAATGTAACAAGTGTTTACAGGGACTACTAACTATCATGGAAGAAAATTTCTACACTACTGAAGAACATAATACTGGTGTTTCAGACCAGGAAGGGAAAGCCGATCCTGTCCCAAAAGAGGACAAACAAGCAAAACAATCTGGGGATGCAAGACCTTCGACTTCGTCGAAAAACATTGCAGAAACAAAAAACTATTTCTGTGACAATATTCCTCAACCAGCACCTATTAGCCTTGAGACTAGAAACTTTTTAGCAGAGTACCATACCCTTAGCAGCTACATATACTCCTTGCCTAGACAAGAAACCTCATTTTACACTGAATTCACCAAATCCCTACATCCACAAGTAACAATTTTACCAGGCTGTGACCCAAACTTTGTCTCAAACTGTTTCAAATTCAGTTTTATCAGAACTATTTTCCTGTCCCCTTTACGAACCGAAATATCCAAATTACCCGTAATAATAGAAGGCCTAAACATAAGACCCAAAACCCAAAAACTAAAGGTATTCTCTATTAGTCCAGAAGTCAAATACTCAGCCTATCATCTTATTATTGCCGAAGAAGTCATTAAACCAGAAACCTACCCTCAAGACTATGGAATCCCCAAAACAGAAATCTTTAATGATAAATACATCAACTTCAAAAGAGCAATGGGCATACGTGCTGTCCATGAACAAATGAAAAGACTATACAACCAAGGAGCAGGAATCTTTTTTGGAAATGAAGAAATCATAATGATTGAACAATTGAACACTCCAGGATTCAGATCAGGAAACCTAGCAGGACTAATTCAGAAGTTTGATACATACAATTTTGAATGCTCAGAAGAAGTCAAGAGTATTTGGAAGAAAGCCGTAGAAAAATCCACCACAAGTCTGAAGACAAGAACATTTCTTAGGAAAGAGACAACAAAGTGAAGTAAGCAGTGACAACAAAGAGAACCAATGTAGCACCAAGAAAAGAATAATGCAGCTAGACGTATGCAATGACGCAATTGAACAAGAAGACAACCAAGGGAATCAATAAAAAAGTAAATGATTGAAGACAACAAGACAAAAAGGACGGCTAATAATGCATGATTAAAAGATGAAAATGACAACTATGGAATCTCAATAATGGAGGAGAAATGGAGGATGAAGATGAGGCCACATAAATCAATTCAGAACCACATGATCTCCAAGACTCCATCTATAAAAGGAGGAATGATTCACGAAGAAGGCAGAAGTGAAGATACCCACCAGAATACTCTTTCTTTTGCATTTCTTTGTAATCTTTAGTTCTCTCTCTCTTTGATGTAAAACTATGAGTGATTTTCAAGCTTTCAATAAAAAGATGATCGGCTAAGAACAATAGCCTGATCATTCCAGTAATATCTTCTGAGTATATTTTTCTAAAAGTCTACCAAAATTCTAAATATATGTGAGTGAGTGAAATATATGTTGAGAGTCATGTCATCGATACAGTGATTTCCGAAAGGTCGTGCATACCGGAGTAAGGCAGGAGGCCTGAAAGAAGGATAGCAGACGAGGAAAGAAGGTTACTCGTTGCAGGACTCGATCAGAAAGTTTCAACCACAAAGCTTATACTACGGAAGCGAGGTAGACCCTGAAATTTTACTTTGAAAGATAAATACTGCGAATGATCATGGCATATATTTTGATTAATTACGTTTTCTGGAAGCACAACAAAACGTTAGATATATACCAGTCTGTGATTTTTCATATACCAGATTGTTTGATAAAAATACAAAAAACACAGAGCCACTAGATAAGAAAGATAAAAATATCATTAATAAATAATAAATAATAGATAATTATATAATAATAATAATTAATTATTTAATAATTAATAATTAGTTAATAATAAATATAATAATAACAATAAAGATAAATAAATAAATAAAATATAAAACAATAATGGAAGGCATCAAACTTAAAGATATATATAAATTTGTGGATCTATCTCTAAGAATGAAACTAAGAGGTACTAAATTCAAAGTTTTTATGTTAGGAGGTATATAACTCTAAAAACTCCTTTATTGTTTATAATTTGTGTAATATATAGGCGGAAAAAATGCCAATATAGTCCATTTTTTTTACAAAAAAGCCAAATCAGTCCTTTTTTTATTTTTTGGCCCAATTGGTCCGCTACATATACTAATTACGTCCCAATCGGTCCTCCATCCACTAATTATGCCATAATTACATATTTTTGGCCAAATCAGTCCTTTTTTTTCTTCAAAAATCTAAATTGGTCCGTTATTAATTTTTGTCCACTTTCATGCAGTCCAATGCATATTTTAAACCACTAATAACTCAAATTCGATATAAGTAAAAATTTAAAAATTTCGATATTTATAAACTATACGACGTGACGAATCTAGCAATATCCTACTTGGCTCATTTTAACTTGTATATCTATGTTTAAACTTTAAGTCAAAACAAGTGTATGAATAGTATCAAATTAGATAATGTAATTATTAAAAAATGGAGGTATTATATCGCATAAAATGATGTTTCTCCTTTAAATGTAGTTATTAAAAAAATGTAGTTATTAAAAAAATGAATCATCTTTTAGAGTTCGGTGGTTTTTAGTGTTTCTCCATAAAATGAAGACCAATTGCGATATAATCCCTCCATTTTTTTAATAACTACATTGTCTAATTTGCTACTATTTACACACTTGTTTTGACTTAAATTTTAAAAATAGATATACAAATTAAAATGAGCTAAGTAGGATCTTATTAGATTCGTCTCGTCGTGTAGTTTATAAATATCGAAATTTTAGAATTTTTACTTATACCAAATTTGAGTTATTAGTGGTTTGAAATGTGCATTGGACTGCATGGAAGGGGCACAAATTAATAACGGATCATTTTAGATTTTTGAAAAAAAAGGACTGATTTGGCCAAAAATATGTAATTAGGGCATAATTAGTGGATTGAGGACCGATTGGGACGTAATTAGTATATGTAGCGGACCAATTGGACCAAAAAATAAAAAAAGGACTGATTTGACTTTTTTGTAAAAATAAAGGACCATATTGGCCTTTTTTCCAATATATAGGCCACACAACTCTTTTCTAAGCTGTTCAACAAAACAGTAAACGCATTAAATAAGGGGTAGGCCCCATGTGGAAGGTTTCTTTTTCCAAAATTATCTTCCTATCTACTGTAAACCGTCAAACCCTAAATTTTTACAAAGCAGCACCTCCACCTCAACCTGCACCAATGACCAAACCTCCGGCGAGCTGAAATAGTTCCGCCATTACAGGATCTTGGGCGTTTAATTTGACACCTGTGCACATGCTTAATTAGAACCGCCTTTGTCATGTACTCCCTCCGTTCTTTTTTTATTCTTTTTTTAGTTGTCTTTTTAGGAAATATTACACAAACCAAAGAAACATAATGATTACCACACAATCTTCCATTTCTACCCCTCTCACTTACCAAGAAATATACTTGGGTGGAGAGAGAATGAATATTATTGGGAGAATAAAGGATAATATTGGAAAACTTTCATAGAAATACCTAAAATAACAACTATTGAGGAACACTTTTTTATCTCTAAAAAGACTAATATTTTGGAACGAGGGAGTATGTTTGAAAAATAAATATTTTAAATGGCGTTCATAGCTTTAAAGACCAACTTAGTACTCCCTCCCGTCCAAAATACATGTCGTACACAAATCCCACAAATAAAGAAAATGCAATCATTATTCAAAGTTTTCTATTTTTATCCCTGCTCCATAAAAAGTGGAATTAAAGTGAAAAGATAGTGCACAGTATTTTAGAAGAAATATTTATGAAAGTATAAGTGTAATATTGAAAAAATGTGGTAAAATTATGTAAAGTGACAACTATTTTGAAATGCTTTTTGGTTTCTAAAAAGAAAATTAAAATAAAAATGAGGGAATAATAAAAGTAACCTAGTGTCATAAAAAGTAACCTAGTGTCATATTTCAATTATTGTTACAACATCATCCGACTGACAATTCACAAAAAGTTTTTAAATCTAGAATCGTGCAGATCTTCCATTTTTGTATGTAGAAAAGATAGAAGAAAAAGATAAGTGAAAGAATCAAAGCAAATTATATAAAGTAAGTTGCATTGTAGTCCCAATATTTGGACTCATATTGGTCTATTGGACACAATAAATCAATCATTTACAGTACAACAATTGAGAAATGGAGAGGCCCCATTTTATCATTTATTACAAGGATGTGTATACATTAATTGTCAATATTTCCTTTTGCCAATTGGATAACTCTTGCTTTCCTCCTTCAAAATCATGCATCAGTACATTTTTTTTTTTTTTATCATCTTGTTTTCCAAAGATTACTTCCATTAGATTCTTGCAATTGCAAATTAAAGTACTTTGTCATCTTTTGCATTTATTTTTAGTCAAGTCAATAGGTTGAAGTAGAACCTGGCCTACTGATCTCCTATGATAATTGTTAGTACAATATTCCACATCCTTGTTTATAATATTAGATGTCACCCTATCCATTTAAATGACCCTGAGTCATTCCACCTATTATCAATTGGTTTGGGTTTTGAGTTATAACCTAATAAACATCTTTCTTTCTAACAATAATATTACCTGTGGGTGCAAGTGTTGCAAATAATGCAATGACACAAGGGGCAAAGAAGCAATTCCGATCAGATCCGGTCATCATAGCACATATATATATATATATATATATATACTAGTAATCTCTGTCGCGCGCTACGCAGCGCGCCGGTGAGAAGAAAATTGCGTATAAAGAAAGTCTAAAGAAAATGATAAATCGGCCTGAAGGAACCAACAAATTCAGAAAATAAAACTGTGAAAATAAAATGGAATGTTCGAAACCAACAATCAGAAAAAGGAACTTTCAGCATAATAGAGAAGTGAATAGTGAATACGCAAAGGACACATACGATCGGAATGGAGTTTGATTTATTTAAGTCAGACAAATAAACAGTGTACAATGCATAAGATGGATAATTTGCAAACGAAATTTCATTAAGTGCTACAAAGATTACATGAATGGCAAACAACCAAACAGTTTTTGCTTTGTATGTAGTTCGGGTGATTACTGATGATGACGGAAACAAAGAAGCAATCCCAATAAATAGAACACTTACAAGCCTATCAATTCTTAGAAAGAGATGATAATTGAAGTCCCTTGATTTGGTATGAGGACTTTTTAGGAAACTGATATTATAGCTTTCCTGGAAACGCTGTGAAGTTACTATGGAATTTCGAAGACTTGATTTCATCTAACAGATGACGCAAGAATATACCTGCATCATAAAATCTATTTGAGACAAGATACGGACCACAATTATTACTAAATCAGGAGAAAATGCCTTTATCAAGTTTCCCAGTAGGTACATAGGTGGATGCAGGGCTTTAGTCTGAAAGACAAAAAAATTTGCAAGTAAAAGATGGAATTTTGTACATCGATATCCATCTCCATCTGAACAATTACAAGCGAAATGCACATGTTTAACAAATTAATATCTACCACGACCACAACTAAGAGAACTTGATTTGATCAGTAAACAATAGAAGCATTTGCATAGGACTGGGCTATGTTGGATTAATCTTAGAAATTATGCTATTCAAAGAATCAAATATGTACAGAAAGTAATTGCATTTAAAATATGTGAAAAGTTGTCAAGTGCACATACAAAATGTAGAATTTGCAAAAAAAATTTGAAACACATCAAATTTACTGAAAACTGGGAGTCAGTGTCAAATATAAATGTACCTATCTCAATAAACATTGTTGGCTTCGTTGTTATAGGTGCATGATGAGTACCCTCTGAAGTTATCTGCATAAAACTGGACAAAAAGAGGCATCATGTAACACCCCTATCATATTCTATAATGATATACATTCGCAACCGTAGCTATTTGTAAAGGATGAAAGATTCAATATCCCATGGCAGCCTATGATATGAAGGTCAAGTAGCTTCATAAAATCAAACGTCTAGCTAAATTTAGAAAACAATGACATTAAATTGTGAAACTCGACAGAGGCATACATTGATATTAAATTACCTCAAATTCAGGAACTAAGAGATTCAGCAATTTTGTTTAAGAGCTTCAGCCACAGTCCGATTCGAGGACAAGGGGGCATAGCCAATCCTGGCAGTTCATCTCCATCCTTCAAATGATGAACCCCTGTTAAAACAATCAACCTAATAAGTCATAAATGTGGAGCTTTGCTCAAATAAATGCACAAATTACTAATAATAAATTACAATCGCAGTAATACATACTTATCGGCTAACTAAAATGGTGTTAGAATTTTGTCATTATAATTGAAAAGGATATTATGACAGTTCTATCTGCATTCTTTAAACTCTCAAAGAAAAAGTTGTACACTTTGATGGTGCAATGGGGTCACATACAACCAGATTGCAGAGACAACATATAAACAGAAACATGTATGTGTATCAATTCTCCATGGCCAGATTCAAAGTTCAAACATGGGCACATTCAAAGCGTTAGCATGTTGAAAATGAAAATTAAGTCCCATAAAACGAATCGGTGAAGAAATTAATCTATGGTACATGAATGATTAAATGTGTTGCCGCAAATAATAGGAACGAAACAGAAAGAGGACGAGGGAACCATTAAAAACTCATCCAAACCCAGTTCTTCGACAATTTAATTTGCAGTGATTAAAACACAAAATCAAGTCATTTCGTTAATAAACCCATCAAGAACTCCACAATGAAAGCGCCAAGGTCTAAATGTGAACATATACTGTAGCAAAACAAACACATACAAAGGGGGCATAAATAAAATCAGTTGGATTACCAGAACGGACGGAAGAGCAAAGTCTTCGATGAAGGTTGGGTGAGGGCGTACAGTCGCGGCTATGACGACTCGTTTGGACAGCCGACGGCGTGAGAGTCCCATCGTCCGACGAGTGCAGTAGCAACTAAAACACATTCCGGATAAATACAATAAACGTAAGCTTTAAACATAGACACAAAAAACCAAAGATGTAATTCCAATCTTAAACTATATAAAAGAATAGAAACAATCTGAAATAGCAACCAGGCTCAACAATAAGACCATAAAAAGCTTGAAAGAAGTGAAATCAGAAATGCTACCAATTCTCGAATATCTTCACCATCAATCCATAATATGGAGGATCAACTACATCAACGTCATTTACTCCCAAATACCAAAATCCCCAACTGCCCTTACCCGAACAGGAAGTACCATTCAAGTTTCAATATACCAAAATACCATCGATTAAACAGTCACAAAAATGGACCACTACATAACCAATTAATATAGTAATAATGCCTTTTGGAGAATTCTGTCTTACCAACAATCTGAAGCTCTTTCTCGAATTCCGACAAGAACCAGCAACACACAAAGCTGCTATAGCATGGCTTCCAAGATTCCCTATCGACAATAAACTCGAGCAAGAAACAACAAAACTCGACAGTAATTTTAGGAAGTATAAATTCACTGCAGTTTTAACAAAAAAACACAAAGAAGATAAAGAAATAGCCAATGTCGATTATTGTTCGATTCAAGAAGTGGTCACGAAAAGGGAAACAACGTAGGGTTAATCCAGCCTCGGCGGCGGTGTTGTGGATGGCTGCGCAGAGGCCGTGGTGTGGTGATGCGATAGGCAGAGGTACGCGGTGGGGAAACCGGAGTAAGCTCGCCGGATTCGCAAGGGCACTGGTGTTTAGGGGTTGCGAAAGGATTTTCGAAGCAATGAAAGCCCCTCGAAATGGATCTATACAGTGCACCTAAAAAGGAATCGAAAGGGAAGCCAGATTTTGGAATTATTACCTTGGTTAGCAGCGGTGAGTCGAGAGGAAGGAAGAGGAAGGAAGCGCAATAGATTTTGGGAGGCGATGGAGGTGGTGCGTTCGATTTTGAGAGGCGACCAAGGGAGTGAAATCGATTTTGGGCACAGAGGGGTGGCTTCGCTGGCGGCGCTAGGGTTAATTACGGAGACGATAGCGCTGGCAGAGGCGACGGGGAAGAGGCAGGTGGCTTCTCCAGTGGCGGAGGGGCCACGAGACGAGGAAGGGACGGCGGACTTTGGTGCGGCGGCGTTTCTGATTTGCGACAGGGATGAGCGAGCGTAGCCGGCGGCAGTGTTCTGGTGCCCGGTGGCGATCTGAGGTGGTGGTCATCGTTGGTGGCGAGGTGGAACGGGATTTTTGGAGATGGAGGCTGTAAAATGTTTAGGATTCTAGGGTTTGCAGGATGGGATCCACCAAAACGATGAGAAGAACTCATGGCCCACAGTATGGCCTGTGAAAGTGTGAATAAGGGGTGAAAGTGTGAATAAGGGGTGTCGCAGAGGAGTAGTTGAGCGAAAGGAGGGAAAGGGACATTTACTCTCAAGAAGGGTAAATATGGAAGCTCATGTCGACATTTACTGTTTCTGGGAACAGTGGGTACCGGGAGGCATATATATATATTAGATATATGACTATTGCAAACACAAAAGGGCACATTCATGGAAGGCCCAAAGAACATTGATGGTTGACAATGACAGGTAATTAGAGAATCCAACTATATGTGTAATTAGATCAAGCTAGATTGAGATCATTTGAATTTCACTCGCATAACTGACAAACCACCCAAATTAACAATATTGAAAGAAACATAGTAGTAATACTCCCTCGGCATTATTTGATCATCTTTCCCATTTGGGTATTTTTTTTTTTTCAAATAAATAACCAATTTTTATATTTGATAAAATAATGTAGGTAAAAAAAAATATCAAAGTTTGTGGAATGTAATTAAGGAGTAAGGTAAAATAAGAAAGAAAGAAATAATGGCGACTCATATACTGATCAGGAATAATTCCACTATTATGGGTCAATGTGTATGCTTACATAATGTAATTGTCAGTTGTCTTGAATCTTGACAAGAATATGTATATGTATGATAACAATGCACAATAAAATTTTGTAACAAGTGTCCACACACTTGTCTTCCTGTGATTGATGGTTCTACGTGATGACGTGTAAATTTTGTGCATAAACGGGCTTGCCTTGGTTAGATGAAGAAACATACTACAAACAAGTGGATGGCTGTGGAATGAGAAAGATTCTTTAGCTTTCTACATTTGCACATATATACTCTACACACACACTACATTACACACGTATTCCCTGTTCACGTGAAAAGAACAATTCATTAACATTGTTTCCCCCCCCTTGCATTTAAATATATAAGGGTGAATGATGACTGTGGCCGGTCAGACTTTTGCAGCAACTTTTTTGCCCGCCATTTTATGGATGTCAGTTTTTTACCCGAAAAGACGGAAAGCCTCTTGGACCGGATACTTGGACCGGACCCGGTCCAAATAAAATACCCGGGCGAAGCTTGATCAAGGATTATCCTAAATGATATTAATTAGGACTGTTTGACTCGGAATATTAAGCTTAGACCGCACATAATTAATATCCGGGCATAGCGCTGTCGCGGACCAAGCAACAGCAATCCACTTAGTCCGGGAATTCGCTATACCCGGCTATATAATAATTGGCGGACCAAGCCGCCGTTATCCGGACCAAGCTGTTTGGTCCGCTTTTCCATTAGGTCCGCCCATTGTTGTGAGCGGACCAAGCGTTTTTGACCGAGTCAAGCCTCGGGAAGGCAACCCCTTTGTCATAACGTCTGCATTTATTCTCGTGAGTGCATGGAATATATTCCCCACTTCCCCCACCACCCGCCCGTTCAGCGTTCATAATATAGATTTCAAAAGCCACCTCTTTTTCTCTAGATCTAGATCCTGATCTACAGTCCGTTCACCACCATTCGTTTTTCTCCGTGACGGACGTTAATTCTCCGGCCATTGTCATTGTTGGGTATGATTATATTGTTCCATTTTTTTTCCTTGTGCGTATAAATTTGGTGGGGGATTATTTCTAATCCGCCGACCATCGTCGTTGTTGTGGATTATTTTTTTTTATTGTTCCGTATAAATTCAGTTTTTTCCTTGTAATTTTCAGATCCGCCGTGAAGGGTTATAAGAAGTTCGATTTCCATTGAAGATCCTAACGCGGATATATTTATTGTTGGTAAGTTATAATTTTTTTTTGATTAAGTAGATATTGTTATGATTTCTAAGTTTTCTGTGATTTTTTTTTAAAAATTTTTCTAAGATTTTATTTGTGTGATAATGTCAATTTTTTTAATCCGAACGCGGATACATACATCTATGGTTTTATTTCAGCTATACAAAAAATTGTTCACAGCTAAAGCTTTCGATTCTGAAAGACAAATCGTTCAATGCTTGGTCCGCTCGAAAAAATATAAGGACCAAGCATGCAGTGTGCTTATATTCTGCCGATTATGACTTGGTCCGTGCATTAATGCTTGGTCCAATAATATGCGGACCAAGCATGCAGCGTGTTATATTAACCCTACTACTTGGTCCGTGCATTAAATATGCGGACCAAGCATGCTGTGTGTTTATATTCTGTCGATTATGACTTGGTCCGTGCATTAATGCTTGGTCCAATAATATGCGGACCAAGCATGAAGAGTGTCATATTAACCCTGCTACTTGGTCCGTGCATTAAATATGCGGACCAAGCGTGCTCTGTGTTATAATCCACGGACCAAGCTTGAGGTGTCCAATAATGGGCGATCCTAGCATATTTTGAAATATATTGCTGCATATTTATTTAATATATTGCTGCATTTATTAAAAATTGTTGGGTTTTTGAATAACTTGTGCGCAGTTGTATTTTGGCCGGCGCAACAATGGACTCGTCGTGGTTGTTTGGTCCGGAAGGGTTGTTGGGAGGGGAAGCAAACCGTCCTCCTGATATTGACTACACAGTTAATCGTAAGTATTTATACGTGCTATTTACTTTTGAGTTTAGTATTTGCGTTGTACATGCATATTTTTTGCATTTACTTGTACTTGTTTTCGTGTATTAATGTTATATGAATATGTTAAATTAATTGTTTAGTTCGTTAATGTACATTGTTAATTTGTTATTCTTTTTTGTTTGCATGAATAAATGGATATAGATTTGGATACATTTTACCGCTATATAGTAATTGTAGATTAATGAACAAATAAAAAAGAAAGGCGACATAAATTAGTATTATTATTTTTCGAGTACTTGAACACACAAGTTATTATTATTCCGTCTATAGTATGAAAAAATATTACTAGATTTATATAAGTAAATAGTATTACTGGTGCCGATTTATTTTATTTATTTCTTTTGTTATTAGTATTATTAATTATTATTTTAATTATTATTTTTTGAATTTGAAAATGGTAATTAAAAGATAATGTAGAAATATTAAAAAGTGTAAAGTAATAATAATATAATAATAAGGTTAAATTAAATGAAAAATAAAATGTAGTAAAAATTTAAATTAATAATAATATATTAATTCAAAAAAATTAAATTTAAAAAATTTATTTAATTATTATTATTATTATTATTACTATGTTATTATAATTATTATTATCGAGTCCTCGAACACACAAGTTATTATTATTCTGTCTGTTCTATAAATAAAATATTAATAGATTACTATAAGTAAATAGTACTATTGTTTCCGATTTATTTTATTTATTACTTTTGTATTAGTATTATTATTACTTTGACTGTTATTATGTTATTACTATTTTAATTATTATTTGTTGAAGTTTAAAATGGAAATTAAAAGATAATGTACAAATATTAAGAAGATTAAAGTAGTAATAATATAATTATAATGTTAAATTAAATAAAAAAATAAAAAATTAATATAATAAAAATTTAAAGTCATAATAATATAATAATTCAAAAAAGGAAATTTTAAAATATTTATTTAATTATTTTTATTATTACTACTATGTTATTATTATTATTGTTATTGTTATTTTAATTATTTACTTTATTATTTGTTGAAGTCCAAAATGAAAAAGAAAAGAATATGTGTTGAAATATTAAAAAATTTAAAGTAATAATAATCTAATAATAAGGTTAAATTAAATTAAAAAATAAAAATATAATATATTAAAAATTTATAGTAATAATAATATAATAATTCATAAAAAATTAAATTTAAAAAATTTACAATGAAAATGAAAAATGAAAAATTTCTTAAAAATTTTTTTATAAAATTTTTTAAAAAATTTATATTAAATGAATAGAATCTGTCATGGTAGGAAAATGAAAAATTTAAAATATACTAGTATAACTTAAGGTAAATTGCGTTTATATTTATATTATGAATTGTTGATAATTATTAGGACAATTATTTTTATCATTATAATTCTGCTAACCAATAATACGTTAACATTTTCATTTATATTAACAGTAATGAAAATAATAGTTTATGGTGATCATAGTAGCTTAGAAGTAGTGTTGTATTAATATGTGCGAAAAGATTTTTTTTAAATGTATTAATAGTTTATGGTCGACAATGTTTAGAATGTACGAATGAATCAACTAATTACACACAACACCCCCGTTGTACGTACTACGCGTCCGGGGCGACGAGTTGGTCGGACTTCATATTCGGTAATCCACCGTTGCGGAATCCGTTGTGGGCTCCGAACGCAGGTGCTAGTAGCAGTGGCCACGTACCAGAATATGTAGACGAATGTCGTAATGAGTACGGAACAACCATCCCTATAAGTTATCCAACCCTTACCGGGCTAGAGGAGGGTGAGACAAATGTAGCGAATGCATCAGACCATGAGGACATGGGCGCGCAGGATAACATGGTGGATGAGGCACAGGATGACCAGAGTGATGAGAGTGAGGAGGAAGAATGGCAGGATGAATGGGGTGAGTCAGCAGCGGAAGTAGACTTTGAAGATTTGGCAGGGCATCGCTTGATACTCACCTATTTCAAAGCCTTCTGGAGAATTGTACGCGAGGGAGGATCCATAGAGGGACTCGATGCTGGCCTCGATCCAGCGAGGCGACTGCCGGCAGAAGGGTTCACGGTTCCTCAAATGACACGCGGGAACTGGAATTTGCCGCGTCCACCGCTTGAGCTGCCTGGAGATTACGTCGACCCGTACGTGGATGAAACCGTGGATAGACCACTAGCAGTGGGATCAGTGTTTGCGACAAAGAGGCGGTTGCAGGAGAAATTGGTCCAGTACTTGATCGGAGAGAGATGTGGGTACGTGACTTGCAAGTCGGACAAAACACGATATTGGGTGCGCTGTTCCATGGAGGAATGCAGTTTCCAGATGCGCGCGCGAGGTACCCCATCGATATGGACCGTATACAGATTGGTACCACACAATTGCACGTTTAACCCGGATAATATTCCAGACACGAGACTCCCGTCCAGTCACTTGGGGGCATATTATGCGAATGTGGTGGCGGTTGGGTCGGAGACGATGGGACCCGAGTCACTTCGGGCGCGGTTGTTGGAGGACGGCGTCAGAATATCGGTGGATATGGCGAGAAAGATTCGGGCTCATGCCATTTCATACATTTTTGGTGGGCATGACGACTCCTTCCGAATGATTCCATCGTACCTGTATATGATGCGGGAGCAAAATCCTGGGACCTATACGGAGTACGTAGTTGATGATGAGGATAAGTTCTTGTACTGTTTCTATGCGTTGTATGCGTCAATTACTGGGTGGAAAGAGATGCGGCCCTTCATCGTGATTGACGGAACGCATTTGAAGGGGAAGTACAAGGGAGTACTTTTCGTGGCAGTGACAAAAGATGGGAACAATCAGATATTTCCGCTCTGTTTCGGGGTCGGACCGAAAGAGTCAACGAGGGCGTGGAGATGGTTTCTGACGTAGATGAGGGCCGCGCTTCTTCCAAACGACAATGTGTTGATAATCTCTGACGGTTCGCCCGCAATTAGAGCTGCGGTGGAGCAAGCGCTCCCGAGGAATCCACACGTTCTATGCTGCGTGCACCTAGCGAAGAACCTGTTGCGGTTCGGGGGGAAGGGAGCCCAGGACGCATTCATGGGAGCGGCATATGCACACAAGAGGTCCGTGTACGACCGGCATATGGCTACCCTAAGGGATGGGTATCCGAGCGCGTATAGACATTTGATGGAGGAAATAAGGCCAGAACGCTTCGCACGAGTTCACTGTCCCGTCCGACGGTACGACATGATGTCGACGAACATCGTCGAAAGCATGAACAAGGTCCTTTTGTGGGCACGCAGGTTGCCTGTGTGCGCTATGATGGAGGTGATTCGTGCTACTGTCGGAGATTGGTTTAAGAGAAGACATGAAGATGCTTCAAGAAACACAGACCGTTTAACCGATTGGGCAACTCGGGAGGTGTTTAATGCTCGAGCGATAGGTGAAAAGTTGGATGTCGAGAATACGCGTTTGGAAAATGTGTACCAGGTCCGGCACGGCAGTAAGTCGTACACGGTGAGCCTTACGGAGGACCCATCGTGCACATGCCAGAGCTTCCAGCAGATGTTGATACCGTGCTCCCACGCAGTCGCCGCAATACTGTAAGTATTCGATTACATCATTGCTTCAGAGGTTTGTACAGTTGGAAACATAAGTTGGGTGTATTTCCAATATGCAGGAAAGCGAGGCACGAAATAACCCACTATGCCGCCGCCTTCTATCTTCGAAGTGCTTTGATGGATGCATGGAGCGGACCCGTGTATCCGATGGCACACCCGAATGATTGGGCGGTACCAACAGAAATTGCGGACGCCCCATGTAAGACGCCTGAATGCCCGCGCCAAGCGGGAAGACCAAGAACAACCAGGCTTCGATCGGCAGTGGAAAGAGCATCGCGTGCCGGGATGCCTCAAAGATGTCGCAGGTGCGGCCAATCCGGCCACAACCGTAAGAACTGCACCGCGACGGTTGAGCCTGTGGCCGGGACATCAGAAAGGCGACCGCGTGCACCAAAAAAATGTAGTAGATGCGGTCAGGTAGGCCACACGGCACTGAGGTGCCCGCAGAACATGCCTCGGAATATCCCCGATTTGAATAGTACCGGACCATATGCCTGGGAGACGTGGCCCCACTGAGTAACAATGAGCGATGGTCCGTTGTTGAATTTATGATTTCAAGTGTAATTGGAGTGTATGAAAGACAAATAATTGTATCCTCTATCAAATTGTTGCCACAATTATTATTCTCCAACAAAGCGGATAACATGTTTTAATGCCCATTCGTCAACGAACAATCGGTCACATAATGTAAACAATCGGCAGTGGATTGTATCCTTCTTGTCTATCTTCTCATTCAGGGATTTTGCTCCTGTCAACACTCTCAAACAAGCTGTAGCTGATTCCCAAACTGATACTCTCTGTGTTCAATGAGTATAATTTCACCATTCGAATTGTGTCCTTGTTCCCTTGTCTGCCCCGAGTTAGAAGTTGGGGACCCAGGCTGTTCTCCTTGCCTGACGGTTCCATACTTTGAAGGTTATGGAAAGAGGAATTAACTTGCCATTTTCTGAACTCTTCATCCCAAGTGAGAAGCATGTCGGCTGGGGCTATAATTGCAGGCCGACAGTTTGGAAATTTTGTTATGTAGGTTTCAATGAATACAATGGTTAAACGGGTTTCAATTAGTATGCGCAATACTCCAGGGACGGGGGAAACCCGTTTAACCATTGTATTCATTGAAACCTACATAAAAAAGTTTCCAAACCGTGGGCCTGCAATTATAGCCCCAGCCGACATGCTTCTCACCTGGGAAGAAGAGTTCAGAAAATGGGAAGTCAATTTCTCTTTCTATAACCTTCAAAGTATGGAACCGTCAGGCAAGGAGAACAGCCTGGGTCGCCAACTTCTAACTCGGGGCAGACAAGGGAACAAGGACACAGTTCGAATGGTGAAATTATACTCATGGAATACAGACAGTATCAGTTTGGGAATCAGCTACAGCTTGTTTGCGAAGTTGACAGGAGCAAAATTCATCAATAAGAAGATAGACAAGAAGGATGACAATGTGATCATGCAATACAGATATGTCAATATTTGATCGAGACATAGATGGCAATCCGGAACTTTCCGGGCCATGCAGATTAATATTCTCGAAGAATGTGGATAACATGTTATTCATTACACTTGAGGTATGGGAAAAATATTTCGGAATGGTTGTTCAGATAGTGATGGTCACTATCTGCATCGTCCTATACAGAGGATATATGCAAGCCTGACGGAATGCCGGAGTGGCCAGCGTGACTCGGCACGCCCTATTTACGCGGCTGGCGTGCAGCTTCGACATTTTCTAGACTCACATAATGATCAGCCTCTTATGCCGCGACAGGATGTTGTGGTCGTGCGAGTTTTATTTTACTTGGTGGGAATGATATGATCCGGCATGCTTTGCCCGAAGGAATTAAGAAGTGAACCGTCGGATAATGTCGAGAATTCTCACCCCGGTTTGTGTCGTGGCATGTGTGCCCACAATGCATTCCGCACGAACATGGTGGACATTTCTACCACTGCATGGCATGTAGGGCATGGGTGCATTTTTTTTACTTAATACAGCGATGGAGCCTTACACGGTAGTGGAGAAAGGCATTCAGAATGACGAGCTCGCAAGATCTCGAATGACTAGCCTGTGCGTAAAGGTGTGCATCCTCACATTCGATGACCACTGACCATTAAAACAATCCTTGTAGGGGTTTTAGAAGCAGATTCTTGGAAGGGTGGCACCTTCAAATACTCTTGTAGTCGTGCTTCAAAAAATCTGCTTCTAAAATTCCTACAATGATTGGTTTATTGCTCAGTGGTCATCCGATGGGCGGACACACACCTTTACGCACAGGCTAGTCATTCGAGGTCTTGCGAGCTCGTCATTCTGGATGCCTTTATCCACTACCGTGTAAGGCTCCATCGCTGTATTAAGGAAAAAAAATGAACCCATGCCCTACATGCCATGCAGTGGTAGAAATGTCCACCATGTTCGTGCGAAAGGCATTGTGGGCACACATGCCACGGCACAAACCGGGGTGAGAATTCTCGACATTATCCGACGGTTCACTTCTTAATTCCTTCTGACAATAAATGTCGGATCATATCATTCCCACTAGGTAGAAACTAAAACGCGCACGGGCACAGTATCCTGCCGCGGGCCAGGAGCATTGATCATTATGCGTGCCAAGAATATGTCGTAGCAGCCCGCCAGCCAGCTCTCACGACGATAACAAGCGGTAGCATGACTAACCGCGCTATGATCATCTCCGTAACTGATCATACTTGCGTAAAGCATCACTAACCGCGCTGCCGGGAACTCTCCGTAATGTGTACAAACCAACATTAATTTTTTGTTGGGATGGGATTTTTAGAGAGGAGCAACACGTTCTTCGGGCTCGAGTTCTGTAAGAACGTGTTGCTCGTCTCTAAAAGTCTCATTCCAAAAAAATATTTGTGTTCGTTTGTACACATTACGGAGAGTTCAGGGCAGCGCGGTTAGTGATGCTTTACGCAAGTATGATCAGTTACGGAGATGATCAAAGCATGAGAAATGTGTACAAGTTAATCTGGCTAAAAATTATTGATTCTCTTCAGGTTGTATGTGTCAGTAACGGCATTCACTGCTGCATGATCCAACATACCTATATCGGCCCTTCTATGTGTTGTGCCATACTCAGAGCTGTGCGAACGTTGTGTGCTTACAACACAATCTTCCTGCATTTAGTAGATGCAGCATCATTTCATGCAGTTTTCTTGGTTTGGCACAGATCGAATAGTGCAGCATCATACTCAGGCATGTTCGAGAAGGTAACACTAATATGCGAGCACGAGACCAACTGTACGGAAATAACCCATCCGTACTTTGCGGCGCGAGACCAAAGGGGAACGTTGCGGCTAGAGTTCAGTTGCTTTAGTTGCAACGATCGGCCGGCGAGTCAGATGAGGTTGCGGTGTGGGGTGAAACTCTTTGGCGTTCGGACGAAGGGACAAGGATAAGGATGTAGTCCACTTTTGGACAATTAGTCCTGGGCTAACCGAAACATCTTCAGCTTTTTTATGCGGCGAATGCTCAAATTCTTTCCCCACTTCAGGTGTGCGCGGGACTTGTGTTTCGGCGAGTTTTCCTGTAACTAGTTCGCTGTCACAGTCCTTGCTATGTTATCACGCCGCACACCTGTATGGTGAAATGTGGCAGGCGACCGTCCTAATACGACTTTTCCATTAATCTGCATGGCCCGGAAGTTCTAGGTTGTCCTCTCTGCCTCGATCAAATGTAGACATCTGGCTGAGTAACCCAGATGGCTTACACGCTGAGTAACCCAGATGGCAACATTTGATCGAGGCAGAGGGGACAATCTAGGACTTCCGGGAGATGCAGATTAATGGAAAAGTCGTATTAGGACGGTCGCCTGCCACATTTCACCATACAGGTGTGCGGCGTGATAACATAGCAAGGACTGTGACAGCGAACTAGTTACAGGAAAACTCGCCGAAACACAAGTCCCGCGCACACCTGAAGTGGGGAAAGAATTTGAGCATTTTCAACATAAGAAATGCTGAAGAAGTTTTGGATCGTCGAGGAGTAATTGTACATCAGTGGACGTCCTGATTCTCCATGGCCCTTAATCCGAACGCCGAAGAACGTCGTCCCAAACTGCATCCTCCTCTTCCTCGGTATCCGATTGTTACCGGATTGCCTGAAGGCAGCCTCATTCAGAGATGGTCACTATCCGCATCGTCTAATACAGAGGATATATGCAAGCCGTAAAAAATTGGTAGCAGGAAAGACGAGATTGCTGTTTGTGATGTTGCGGCCTCTCTAGATGCAGGAGGCTATGTTTTTAGCAGGCAACGTTGGCACATGCCTGTGATGCGGCACAACACATAGTCGGGCAGTATCGGCATGTGTAAGCATGCATAGTAGATGACATTTCTAACAAATACATACCTGAAAACATTAGTTAGTGTTTTATCCAGATTACCTTGTGCACATTTGTCGTACTATGATCATCTCTGTATATGAATTTATTTGCGTTGAGCATCAGCAACCGCGCTGCCCTGAACTCTCCGTAATGTGTACAAATGAACACTAATTTTTTGTTGGGATGAGATTTTCAAATTGGAGCAACATGTTCTTACAGTTCGAGTTTTGTAAGAACGTGTTGCTCGTCTCTGGAAATCCCATTCCAACAAAATATTAGTGTTCGTTTGTACACATTACGGAGGGTTCAGGGCAGCGCGGTTGCTGATGCTCTACGCAAATATGATCAGTTACAAAGATGATCAAAGCATGAGAAATGTGTACAAGTTAATCTGGCTAAAAATTATTGATTCTTTTCAGGTTGTATGTGTCAGTAACGTCTCTTTCACTGCTGCATGGGTAAACATACCTATATCGGCCCTTCTATGTGTTGTGCCATACTCAGAGCTGTGCGAACGTTGTGTGCTTACAACACAATCTTCCTGCATTTTGTAGATGCAGCTTCATTTCATGCAGTTTTCTTGGTTTGGCACAGATCGAACAGTGCAGCATCATACTCAGACATGTTCGAGAAGGTAACACTTGGCGCGAGCACGAGACCAACTGTACGGAAATAACCCATCCGTCATTTGCGTCGCGAGACCAATTGGTAACGTTGCGGCGCGAGTCCAGTTGATGAAGTTGCAACCATCGGGTGACGAGTCAGATGAGGTTGCGGTGCGGGGTGAAATACTTTGGCGTTCGGACGAAGGGACAAGGATAAGGATGTAGTCCACTGTTTGACCATTAGTCCTGGGCTGTTCTGAAACATCTTCAGCTTTCTTATGACGCGAATGCTCGAATTCTTTTCCAACTTCAGGTATGTATGCGACCATGCTTATCGGCGAGATTTTGGGTAACTGCTTTGCTCTCACGCTCTTTGGCATGTTTTCTATCGTCGAGACGTCGTATAGAGAAATACGGTAGCCGGCCGTCCTTTGCCCACTTTTCCATTAATTTGCATAGCCGGTAAGTTTTGGATTGCCCCATATGTTTTGATGAAATCCAGACAAACTGTACATTCGAAAGTATCACTGAATGTCCAATTGTCTAGATTTCATCGAAACATATTGGGCAATCCAAAACTTACCGGCCACGCAGATTAATGGAAAAGTGGGCAAAGGACGGCCGGTTACCATATTTCTCCATACGCAGCTCGACGAGAGAAAACATGCGAAGGAGCGTGCGAGCGAAGCAGTTGCCCATAACCTCGCCGAACAGGGTGGTCGTATGCATACTTGAAGTTGGCAGAGTTCGAGCATTTTCGAAATAACAAATGCTGAAGAAGTTTTGGACGGTTGAGGAGTAATTGTGCAGCAGCGGTCCTCCTGATTCTCCGTGGCCCTTAGTCGGAACGCCGAATGACGTCGTCCCACACCGCATCCTCCTCTTCCTCAGTATCCGATTGTTACCGGCTTGCCTGAAGGCATCAGAGAGTGATGGTTGCATGTCAAACACAACCTGAAAATCAACAACATTTCATACTACACTGATCGGGTGGCGAGTCAGATGAGGTTGCGGTGCGGGGTGAAATGCTTTGGCGTTCGGACGAGGGGACAAGAATAAGGATGTACTCCACTGATGGACAATTAGTCCTGGGCCATTCGGAACATCCTCAGCATTCTTATGACGCGAATGCTCAAACTCTTTCCCAACTTCAGGTATGCAGGCGACAATGATCTTCGGCGAGGTTTTGGGTAACTGCCTCGCACTCACCCTGCTTGGCATGTTTTCTCGCGTCGACGTCCGTATGGAGGAATATTGCAGCCGGTCGTCCTTAGCCCACTTTTCCATTAATCTGCATGGCCCGGAAGTTCTAGATTGCCCGATATGTTTTGATGAAATCTAGACAAACCAGCGACGTAGATAGCACCATTAAGTTTGGTTGCATATGGTGCAGTCGGCTGAGAGAGGTTGAACACAAGGAGAAAAAATACAAGGGGTCGACATGATCAAGCTTGTAGCAGACCGGGTATAGTTGGACACCATGCTTGAGATCATGTCGACCCCTTGGTATTTTTTCTCCCTATGTTCAACCTCTCTCAGCCGACTGCACCATATGCAACCGAGCTTAATGGTGCTATCTACGTTGCTTGTTTGTCTAGATTTCATCAAAACATATCGGGCAATCTAGAACTTCCGGGCCATGCAGATTAATGGAAAAGTGGGCTAAGGACGACCGGCTGCAATATTCCTCCATACGGATGTCGACGCGAGAAAACATGCCAAGTAGCGTGAGTGCGAAGCAGGTACCCAAAACCTCGTCGAACCGCATGGTCGGATGCATACCTGAAGTTGGCAGAGTTTGAGCATTTTCGACATAAGAAATGCTGAAGAATTTTTGGATCGTCGAGGAGTAATTGTACATCAGTGGCCGTCCCGATTCTCCATGCCCCTTAGTCAGAACGCCGAAGGACGTCGTCCCACACCGCATCCTCACCTTCCTCGGTATCCGATTGTTAGCGGATTGCCTGAAGGCAGCCTCATTCAGAAATGTTCCCTTGGCTGAGACATAATCACAGTCCATAGCAACCACCCAAGATTGGCAAATGGCTGAGACGGGGCACAACATGGAAGTTGGAAATTAAAATATATTCTCCTTGGCTGACATTTCCATACTAATGAGGTTATGGAATAAAGGAATTATGTTTCGATTTATCTGAACTCTTCTTCCCAAGTGAGAGGCGTGCTGGCTGGCACTATAATTGCAGGCCGACAGTTTGATAATACCTTTTAAGTAGGGTTCATGCTGATGCAATGCTGAAGAAACGGGTTTACCCCGCGCCTGGGGTATGAGTGATGATGCAGAGGGCGGCCCAAAGGATTTAGGAACGAACATGGTGGACATTTCTACCACTACAGGGCGGGGCACGGGTGGGTGGATATATTTTGTATAGTGCAGCGACGGAGCCTTACACGGCAGTGCATGAGTCGAATACATGATGGGGCAGTGCGAACTATGACAATCAGCATGAATCATCTAAAAGTTCTGCAAGGAAAGATCTCTTCAACGACAGGATGGCTTTTCCAAAAGCGACGCTGTGCCAAACCAGATGCAGGTGGATCTTTATCAAGGTAACTACGACGCTGAGTTGATATTGCGATCAATCCGCTGCAATCCTTTTCCTCTGCCAAATCCCATTGTCCACTGAAAGGCGTCACGTAACAGAACCACTATGCATGTAACTTCCTGCTGACGGTGATGCTGCTCAATTGCATCCACTCTCTTCATTTGACCTCATTGCATAAACTCAGGATCGAATAGAAGACTTCAGTTTACCATAAGTTGAACCTTGAAGGTGGACTTGGTTCATAACTGAATCATCCCTATCTTCCATTCTTCAGTCCAGTAATGGTGGCATAAATTCGTCCCATGGAAGATGGGCACGATTTTAAGCCAGCATTATTGGACTGAAGCATGGAAGATAGGGATGATTCGGTTATGAACCAAGTCCACCTTCAAGGTTTGACTTATGGTAAACTGAAGTCTTCCATTCGATCGTGAGTTTATGCAATGAGGGCAAATGAAGAGAGTGGATGCAATTGAGCAGCAGCATCGTTCAACAGTAAATTACCTGCAGTGTGGTGCTGTTACGTCACGCCTTTCAGTTGACAATGGGATGTGGCAGAGGAAAAGGAGCGCCGCGGATTGATCGCAATATCAACTCAGCGTCGTAGTTACCTTGATAAAGATCCACCTGCATCTGGTTTGGCACAGCGTCGCTTTTGGAAAAGTCATCCTGTCGTTTAAGAGATCTTTTCTTGCAGAACTTTTAGATGATTCATGCTGATTGGCATAGTTCGCACTGCCTCATCATGTATTCGACTCATGCACTGCCGTGTAAGGCTCCGTCGCTGCACTATACAAAATATATCCACCCACCCGTGCCCCGCCCTGTAGTGGTAGAAATGTCCACCATGTTCGTTTTTAAATCCTTTGGGCCGCCCTCTGCATCATTACCCATACCCCAGGCGCGGGGTAAAACCGTTTAACCATTGCATCAGCATGAACCCTACTTAAAAGGTATTATCAAACTGTCCGCCTGCAATTATAGCGCCAGCCAGCACGCCTCTCACTTTGGAAGAAGAGTTAAGATAAATCGTAATATAATTTCTAATTCCATAACCTCATTAGTATGGAACTGTCAGCCAAGGAGAACTCCGCCCAGGTTTCCAACTTCTAACTCAGTGCTGGCAGACAAGGACACAATTCAAATGGTGGAGTTAAACTCATGGAAGCGCGAGTTTGAGCATTTATGGTTCAAAGGATTTAGTGATGAGGGTACGGAAATAAAGGGCGTAGGGTACATCCCAGATAATTTTTAATAAATTTAATAATTTTATATTTAATTGAGAATAGTGTTTATTAATTTTTTATAAAATTATAAAATAATTTTAATGTTTATTATGATTATAAAATAATTATATTTATAATTATATTAGCATAAATTAAAATACTAAACGTAAACAAAGGAAGAAAAGATTGCATACGTCAGTAAAAGGAAGAAAAACTGGCTCTACTATATGAAAGAAACAATATGTACACCCTAAATACATAGATATATATATATATATATATATGTACGGTGGAAAGGGGTGTCACTCATGGACATGCTCAATCGAGTACTGTGTAGGTGGGGGCGGGTCGGGCAGTCTGTAAATAGGTCCCCCTTTGACGTCCTGGCTGAACTTCCATACTCTGAATGCCTGTGTCTCTCTCGCTACTTTGCTGTCCAGGCGGAAGGTGCTTGTGTCGGGGAAGCATCCCGACACGATCGCGGCCGCAGTCAATATAGTAAGAACGCCGCATGAGGAGGCGTCATGCTGGTGGAAAACGGTCTGGGGGGACGGCAGGGAGATGGACCAGCGATCTGAGCGCAGATCGGGGCGGTGCAGGTAGTATCCTGAATGCTCGAGCAATGCCGGGAAGATGCGAAGGAGTCGACCTAGGTCCTCGAAACGCGAGCTCAATATGTCCTCCTTCTCAGGCGAGTACGCACGACTGGGATGGCATATAGAATCGTGGAAATATATCGTATGGGTGTCCAATCGGATCCGTACAATCAACCAGTGCTGACGTATGTGCCAGGGGCATATGATCTGATACAAGCACAAGCCCCGATAAACATGAGAACTAGGATATCGGCATGATCTATATGTGAATAAAGGATCTACTAACCTCGTCCAACTCCGCCCAATGTGCAGTCGAACCCCACTGGGGTTGTGCCCCAACAACGTACTGCGACATCGAAGCAATGATGCCGTCATCAAACATGGGCAGCTTCAACTTCTCGTCCCAGCAGTCTGCCATGAGTCCTGTCTGTTTAAAAGAGAGTAAAATGAAAATTAGTGTCACGGAGTCCAACTACAATTAATATATAAAATGGAAACCCCATTAATTTCTGGAAATTAATAGGGTCTTTCAAAATTATGAAAATTATTAAATTGGCTAAGCTGAAAAAATATAACTGCCTAAACCTTCTTTGTTTTTTTTAAATCGAATAAAAATTAGGAGGAGAATAAAATTAATTAATACTTTTAAAGTTAATTAATTAATACTTTATGTTTTCTTATTTTAGTGAAGTTCCTCATTTCTCATTAATTATAACACGACATAAGATGCATACTAATTCACCGGGAATTACGAAACATTAACGTACGAAATATACGTACTTACCAAGAATCTACAGGGCATTAAGGCATATTGGCCCCCCACCGTTCGTGGCTTGCACTGCACGTCCTTGGGCTTGAACTGCAAAATACCCAAGTATGCATCTATGTGCTGCAATGTAGAGAGAGAATTAGTTTTCTTTACACACATATATGTAACGCATAATCGAAGTTTTTAAAATTATACTCACGGTGTCGTGATGAAATAACCCATCCGTACACCATTCCTTAAACCAATCGGGACCAACCGCGGTATCGATACCGACGTCGAGCCTGTGCACAAATGACATGCCAACTTTATTACTAATGATTTATAAAATTTGTATAGCTGGACTTACCGGATTGCATAAACATACAAGTAATCGCCGCTCTCGCAGTATGTCCTGAACGCATCCATCCGCTTATTGGCCCGCGGCCTGGTAAGTCGCATGAATGGACTGCGGCACCGATGTGCGAGCTGCCCGTTCCTTTTGGTCCGGAAGGGGACCGGGTCTGGATCCTGTGCGCTCCTCACCAACACCACTCGATCACCGTCCTCGTCAGGCTCTATAACGTCAGGGCCCCTGGGCGACCGAGCTACATGCAACAAGGGAATTACAAGAATTCATACCAATAAGTTATTTATGTGAAGGCTCATAATGTACATAAATTTGAACAAACCTTGGATCGGCGTCACAGGGTCTGTCGGGGCCGCATGAGCCGCCGTCCCGCCCCCTCGCGTATGTACCCCTGTCATAGATGCGAAAAAAGTACGTCAGAACACTATAATTCATGCAACGACATCATAAATAAAAGAAATAGAACATCCCAGTAGGTGTTGACAGAGAATTGTTGTATTCCTAGTACCAGTCTCAACATCAGCACCCGTGCTGCAGTCTGCATCCGCCGCACGTTCGCCGGGGTCCGCGCGGTCGCCTTCCGCGTCCATCCCTGCCATGGTCATCGTAAAGGTAATAATAACAATGTTTAGTTCATGCAGTCAATTTTTGTGGCCTATTTTACAGCATAGATAACACGAGTCAGACAGCAGAGTCAGAGGTTCTCACCTGAAACCGCGCACGCAACCTCAGGAGGCACTGGAGAAGAGGGTCGACCTGGGCTGTCGGTGCGCAAACTCTGTGCGTCAATATCTGCAATATGCGGGTAAACGATAAACGAGGTCATAACACTAATTAAGAAGTGATGGGAAACGCATGCATACCTCCTGTCGCACCCGGCAACTGCGTGCAAATGGTGTCCGAGGGAGCAGGCTGCTCGCCAACTTGTGACGGTCGCCCCTCGCTCGACACATCCACCGACTGAGAATCGGTCTCAGGGACTCGAGCGTGAGTGGTGGAAAACCGTGCCATAGATGCCATCCGCTCCTCCCGCTCTCTGGCAGCCTGGGTGGTGGCATGTCCCTCCGAACCAACCGAGTGGTCCGTCGCACCACCTGGACGCACGCCCGGACTCGGTACGGCAGGGTGCTGGAGAATAGTGCGCAACGCGGCTCTAATCTCGACCGCCACAACCTCGCGAACTGCACCTGCCTGGCGCTCGATATCTAGCCTCAGGCTCGCGATGTCTTGCCTCAGGCGCGCCTCCGACTCTTCTATTTCTTTCCGCAACTGAAACTGCGTCACCGCGACAACCTCCGCCACTCCCACAAGCACGCGCTCCTCCACGGCTGCGCAGACCCCATCCACCAACTGCTGTAGCAGCCGAGGGTCCATACTCGTCGCTGCAGAGTGTGTGAACTCGGGCACCCCTGTCTCCGATGCGGGATGTGTCGGGTCGGGCATAGTCGGCTCGGATGCGTCCTGCGTCGTCCCGGGCACAAACCTCTCGGCCGCGGGCTGCCGCCGCCGGGGCGTAGTCCTAGCCGATGCGGACTGAGTCGGCCCGGCCGGAGTCGTCTCCGCTGCGGGCTGTACGGTCGCCGCCGGGGTCGTGGCGACCGGCTCCTGTGCATCGCCGACGCCACGTCTAGACTCCGCCGGCTGACTGTGTGTGCGCCTGCGCTGCCGTCGGCCTCCATCACTCCCACCCTCTCCCTCCGTCCTATCGGCCTCCGTGTCGTCGGCCTGCTCTGTCATCCTCCTCTTCCGCCCCTTTGGCCGATGAGCAGGGGCCCTCGCCCAGCGCAGCCCCGCCGGTGTCGGCACATCTATCCCCGTCATGTATGGCTCCTGTAGCTCCTCCGGTGTGGGGACTAGTCTCTCATGACACACTCGCTATTACAAGGCAACAGAGAACCGTCAAATCATGAATAGCAAGTTGGAAACATGTGAATGCAAGTTAAAGGACTTTAACGAACTAACCTCAGTGGTGTAAAACGTCAGCCAACCCGGCCCGGTCGTCCGCTTCTTGTAAGCACAGCGCAACATCCTGGGGCGCTGGAAAGCTGGGTCATCGGATGTGGAGGAAAGATAGAACTGGCCGATGTCGGGTATGGCCTCGCACATCCACACCTGTAAGTGCGCAGCACACAAAAAAAATGTTATGCAACGCAATAATGTAGAGTGGAAAATAGTACAGGATTAATGAAATTGTGAGCAATGTGCGGCGTACCATAAATGCGAGGGAGTGGCCGTACAGGTGGACGGTCGCCCTGTCAGTCACCCCCACAGTCGGGTAGTCTCGGATGTACTGCCGGCTCGCCTGCCAGCTCATAAGGCCCCAAGGGAATGCATTCCAGGCAGCTCTATCTTCCACCAAGCGCCACATCCATGGCTCAGGGCTCCGACTGTGACCATCGTGTCCCAAAACAAGGTAAAACCCGGATAGGACCAAGGCAACCTTCAGTGTGTCCTCGGGTGCCCGTCGGAAAGCACCCGCCTTGTAATGCTCACGGATCGTGTCCATCGATCCGCTCTGGAGGAGACTACGGTATCTATCGTACACACCGCCAGCTGGGGGATCCTCAGCAGAATACAACTCGAAGTCAGAATGCCCATATCGGAGGCCTGTCACCAGCGCGTGCTCCTCACGACTGTACCGAATAAAATGGCCGCAGACGCGGAACCATACTGCATCGTCCTCACCCCATGGCTCGTCTGGCCCGTAGTGGCGGAATGCCACCTCGTAGGACATGAGTGCCGCCATGCCCTGTGCGCAACATACAGTGGCCGACCATGCAGGCCGCCTCGAGCCCTCGACTCCTCTAAACATATACCCGAAACATGACCCCCTCAACTCTGCAACCATATCGGGAGCTGCCACCTCTAACTCCCTCAAGATGAGTGTGATCGCTTTAATGTGCCGGATGTAATTGGTCAGCTTCGGGCTCTTGCCCTGGGCAGCCGGCCGTCTATAATAGAAGTCCCCCTTCGATTTTTAAGAGGATGCATTTTAGTAAGACTATTGTTAATCTTGAATAAATTATGTATATTTCCATGGTATTATTAAAATCAATTATCATTATTAGTATTGTAGTTATAATTAGAATTATTTTAAATTAAAAATAATAATACTATTAAAAAATAATTCTAATTAGTATTGTAGTTATTATTGTAATTATAATATACTTATTATTATTAGTATTGTAGTTACAATTATAATTCTAACAATAATTCTAGTTATTATTTTTAGTATTGTAGTTATAATTAGAATTATACTAAATTAAAAAATAATAATATTGTTCATATTACGAATTATGTATATTTCCAACATATTATTAAAATAGATTATCATTATTACAAAATGATATTATTATTATTAGTATTGTAGTTATAATTATTATTATTTTAATTTAAAAAATAATAATAGTATTGATATTACAAATTAGGTATATTTTCGGTATATTATTAAAGTAATTCTAATTATTTTAATCATTATTATTAGTACTGTAAGTATGATTAGAATTGTAGTTATTATTATTAATATTAATTATTAATTATAACTATAATATATTAAAATTAAAAATAATAATATTATTAAAAATAATTCTAATTAGTATTGTAGTTATTATTGTAATTATATTGCAATTAGAATTATGTAGTTATAACTAGAATTATTTTAAATTAGAAAATAATAATAATGTTGATATTATAAATTATGTATAGTTCCAACATATTATTAAAATAAATTATCATTATTACAAAATGATATTATTATTATTAGTGTTGTAGTTATAATTAGAATTATTTTAAATTAAAAAATAATGATAGTATTGATATTACAAATTAGGTATATTTCCGATATATTATTAAAGTAATTCTAATACTTTTAATCATTATTATTAGTACTGTAAGTATGATTAGAATTGTAGTTATTATTATTAATATTAATTATTAATTATAACTACAATATATTAAAATTAAAAATAAAAATATTATTAAAAAATAATTCTAATTAGTATTGTAGTTATTATTGTAATTATATTACAATTAGAATTATGTAGTTATAACTAGAATTATTTTAAATTAGAAAATAATAATAATGTTGATATTATGAATTATGTATATTTCAAATATATTAATAAAATAAATTATCATTATTACAAAATGCTATTATTATTAGTATTAATATTAATATTATAATTAGAATTATTTCAAATAAAAAATAAAAGTACTTTTGATATTATAAATTATGTATAGTTCCAACATATTATTAATCTACATCATCTATTTATTTATTATTACTATTATAATTTAATATATTATTCTCCCTATTAATTTAAGGGCAAATTATTTATTGGTACCAATTTGAAGGTTTTAGTTTGTTAAGTAGTACCAAGTTAAAAAATCTTAGTTTCTAGTACCGATTAGGTGAAAATTCCTATTTTTAGTATATTTATGTAAATTTAACCATTTTTTCATTTTTATCTTTTTACCATTAAATCAACTATATTTATATCTTATTTTTTTAAAAAACTATATCTATATTTTAAATTTTTAGAATTTATGTAATATTTTAAATTTTTTCCTTTAATTTTTTATTTTTAATTTTTTATTTTTTTTATTTTCTTTTAAAACTCTTGTATCAATTATTTTTTTCCCCTACCATGTAACAGGCCACGTAGCAAAAAAAATACTCCATATTTTTTAACCTACAGAATTTTATTTAGTAAGACGAATAAAAAAATTTATTTAAATTCCCAACAAAAAAAATTACTATTTAAACTAGATTTTATTTTGTATCAATTAAACACTATATCTTTTGTTTTCATCCCAAGATAATTTTTAGGTAATAAAATTATATTTTAAATACTAGTATTTTAAAATAATTATGTAATATTGAAATGAATACATACTCGATTGATATAAGAGTTTTAAAATTATTATAAAAAAAATAAAAAAATATTTAACAAAAAATTAAAAATATTACATAGTGTAACACCCGAGAAAATTAATTCACATTCAATGTCCGAGCTCGCAAGGAGCTAACGCCCAACTTCGAGGACGAAGTTGATTTCTAAGGGGGAGAGGATGTAACACCCGAGAAATTTAATTCACATTCAAAGGAATGTAATTAATTTCTTGTGAAAGACGTTTATCCTTAAGGAAAGTAGATGGAGATACCCCAACATTAAATTGAGCCCAAAAGAAAGTGAGGGCGCAACTTCGGGGACGAAGTTGATTCTTAAGGGGGGTAGGATGTAATACCCCGAATTTTTATCAACGCCCAAAGGAATAAAATTTATTCCGATCAATGTCGAAATATATCCGAGAAGAAGAAAATAATTTATCACAATAAATTATTGCTCGGATATGAAACGCCGATAGATTTAAATTCAAAATGGAATAAAAGAGGGAAAGGAAGCCCGAAGACATTCCATGAATTGAGTAAAAATAATTGGAGATAAGTTCATGAAGGAAAAGAATTTTAATTCCAAAAACCCGTGAAGTCGAAAGAAATTTAATGAAACAAGTTATTGCACGGGAATCAAAAGACGACGGACTTAAGATCTCAAACATGAAATTCATTTGAGTCAAGATAAACTTAAGATAAGGATTTATGACCCGAGAATGACCCGAAAAATCGAGGCCGAAAACGTAGGAGGATAGAAGTCCGAAAGAGATGAGAAAAGGCCCGACGGATCGCACGGCCCGGCACGGACCGCAGCCCAGCCGGGGCCGGCGCGCACCCCGCGCGGTGTTTCCATAAAAAGCGCGCCGCCAGCGCGCCATTGCAGCAGCAGCTGCGTTTGTCGCGTTTTGGCGACTTTCTCGCCAATTTTCGGGGCCCAAGTGAGGAATCTCGATCTATCACGGGTGTGGCATCTTTTGGACGTTATGTATTGAGTCCCATCTTCATTTGTCAGCCATTTTCATCAATCATTCACCCCAAACTCTCCAAAAACTCTCCCAAAAGCCAAACACTCTTCCGACGAACTTCCGGCGACTTTCCGACGAGTTTCCGGCAACCAAATCCAACCAAGGAAGTGTGTAGATCAAGGATTGCAGGCTTTGGATTGTTGGTAAGATGTTAATCAAGTATCCTTATGATTTTAAGATCATAAACATCATCCTAACTTACGAATCTTCGTATTCAAACACAAATCGGAGCCAAGGGAAGAATAAATCGGGTGGAAGAGATCCGTTCGTGACATCCCGTGGATTCCGGACGACCCCGTGACTTCCTAGACATCATCCCCACTGAAAGTTAACCTTACTATGGTTTTGGGTGACTTAAAATGCAACCAAACATAGAGATTCAACTCAAGAAAATTTATAAAAATCTGTCAACAAGAGAAACCCTCAACGCAGCGTTTTCGTATGAATTTTTCGAACCTCTAAAGCTGCTCAAACAACAAAACTCAAAACATGAAAAGTGTTGCTAAGGCTTTGGTCTAGCTTCTGTAAAAATTTCATAATTTTTCATATTGTTTTGAAACCTGAAACCAACCCAAACCGAAGAGTATCAAATCTGGATCTTAGAATCCTTGACAGAATTTTCGTTCGAACTTGTTGGTTATTTTTACCTTAGATCTAGACCGATCTAGGATTGGAGTTGAACATAAGAATTGTAGATCTAGGAGTTTAGAACATTTCTGCAAGTTTTTAGAATTTTTCGTTGAGATTTGAACCTCCGAACTCGAGCCGATCCAATCTGCGTTAGAACCGATGTCAAGAACCTTGACAGATTTCATAATCAAACTCGACGAGCAAAACTCTTACTTCGAGTGTTCAAATCTGAAAACTCAAAACTAAGATTTTGATCCAAAGATCATAAGCTATATTGTGTAAAAATTTCAAAGATTTTCATCAAGTCTTGATACCCCAAATCGTATCGGACATATTCTGCGTTTTTAAGAATTGTCAAAGGATGACAGATTTCATAACCGATCTTGATGAGCTTATTCCTATCACTTCTAGCCCGAACCAATCTATGTGATCTAAACAAAAGTTGTTGGAAATCAAGTCTAGTATGTCTCTGTAAAATTTCAGAATTTTTGAAGTCAATTTGATATGTCAAAAAGTCAAATCTTTGAAAGGTGTCAAACCTGAATCCTGACAGCTTTTTGATCCTGTAGAAAACTCGATTTTTGACATGCTTCCCATCGTTTTTCCGAAAAACTTAAAACACGAAAGTTGTTCGTTGGGATGTTTTTGAGATACTGTGAAAATTTCAGAACAATCGCCTAAGAAATGGATTTTTAAACCAAAAAGGCGCAAACTGTGACATCGATCGATTTTTGAAATCTTTTAAACAACGATCGAGACGTTGGAATTACGATATATCTATACTTTTGAAAAATCCCGTTACACCAAATAAAAACATTTTCTGTAAAAGAATTCTTTTGAAACATTGGGGACTTGTGACCAAGTTTGACGTTATCAATATGATTCATGCGGGTTTGATTCCCAATGATGTATTTGAGTTCTTGCGGGTTAGATTCCCCAAGGGCGATTGTATGTTTTCCTGCGGGTTAGATTCCCCAGGATGTATTGAGTTCTTGCGGGTTAGATTCCCCAAGGGCGATTGAATGTTTCCTGCTAAAAATATTGGTTATGAGGATTGCGGTCACAAGAGCCCTGGTGAATGGTGAACTATAAAAGAAACGAAAAATATTTTGAGAAGTGATATTATTGAAATTGGCTGAGGCCGCCGGATCACCGGCTAAATGATACTTTTGAAATTGGCTGCGGCCGCCGGATCACCGGCTAAATGATATATTGATGAAATGGTTGTGTAACGGGAGAACAAAATATTTAAGGTTTTTAAGTCTTATGCCTTGCAAATCATTTTCCTACAAGAAATCTTTTTATTAAATTTAACTAAAGGCTTTGAAACCCCTAACCCATGCTATGTGTTAACTTACTCAGCGCGTTTTTGCTGACCCAAACCATTTATCCCCTTTTTCTTACAGAGAATGAAGAATATGCATCATCATATGCATACTGGGAAATTTTTGGGGATTACATCATGAACGGGCCTGTTTAACCCGTGTTTTGGCCATGTTGGCCCTTATACATTATTTCCGCTGCACAACTTATAAATTCCGCTGCAACTTTGATGTATTATTATATATGAATGGGCTGTTTGAATATTTTAAATACTGAAAACCATAGCCTTGCATCTCTTTAGTGAGCTCGGAGAAACCGTGTCTTGCTAGGGAGGTGTGGCGGTGGCATCCCGGCCTGGGTTACCAAAACCGGGGTGTTACACATAGCTTTTTAAATTTTAAAATATAAATATTTTTTTTTTGCGAATATAATTGATACAAGAGTTTTAAAAGAAAACAAAAATAAATAAAAAGATTTAAGGAAAAAAATAAAAATATTACACAAACTTAAAACTTTAAAAGTTACGTTATAAATATAATTTTTTTTTGAATAAGATATAAGTATTAATTGATCTAGTGGTTAAAAAAATTAAAACAAAAAAATAGTTAAATCATATAAATATACTAAAAATAGAATTTTTTTTACCTAATGGTAATAAATTATAAATTGGTACTAAAAATTAAGATTTTTTAACTTGGTACTACTTAACAAACTAAAACATTCAAAATGGTACCAATAAATAATTTCCCCTTAATTTAACTATTTTTCCAAATTATTATAAACAGCAACCTCCAATAAGATCGCACCATTTAAGTCGTACAAAATATACTTCACCAGTTAGAATACTAGCACTCCAATATCGTACCATTTACTACTATTCAACATCACCAATGCTACACATTCACCAAACTATTACCTAAGATTCGACACTGAAGAAATGCAATATATTACAGTAGACAAGTTTAACAATCTCACTAAAGAATTCAAAATTGGTGCCCCATCACACTTATCATAATTTCAAAAATCTAATGCCAACATAAAATCATATGAGCAAATAATTAAGACACGAATTAAAATTAATAGGCAGATTCAACAATTCATGCATACAATCCAACAAATACTCTAACGGTTATATCATATACCACAATAGCATAGACATTTAAAAATTAACCAACTTGGCAAACATGAAGCACAAATTTAAATCCAAACAAAGCATCACAAATGCAAGTAATTGGAATTTCCCAAAATGTGCACTTACCCGGACTGGGTCATGGCCGGCGGGGGCCGGAATTTCGGGCGGTGGCGGCGACGGTGCCGGCGGGACATTTTCCGGCAGGCCTTCGAAGAACGCAGCATCCAAAGGCACCAATTCCATTCCGCTTGAAACGGCTCCCACATTCGCATCCTCCATTTTCGCAAGAGTTTCAAGAAAATGGCCGGAGAAAGGGTGAACGGAGAGAGGTTGTAATCAAAAACGAAAGGCAAAGCTTGGTCCGCGGAGAGGCGACGCTTGGTCCGCCTTCAATGGCGCTGCAAAAATGGGGGAGAAAGAAGAGAAGAATTGTGGGCGGGAATGGGAAAGAGAAAGGGAAAGTGGGGAGAACTGTATCCGTACAGTTTCTTCTACCAGCCACGATTTGGTCCGGCCATTTAACACTTGGTCCGGACTTTAAATGGCTTAGACCGTTTATTTAAATGTCCGAGTAAAGCACATACGCGGCGGTTGGAATGCTTGGTCCGCGCATTTCACTTGGTCCGCCCCTTTAACTACTTGGTCCGTTCCCTTGGTCCGTTTATTTTTTTCCTCCAATTTCCTTACCCGTTACTTCAAACTTGGTCCGCACATTTCTCTTGGTCCGCCCCTTTAACTACTTGGTCCGTTCCCTTGGTCCGTTTCTTTTTTTCCTCCAAAAATTTTTCATTGCTTTGTCCGCGTATTTCCCCCTTTTTTATATTTTTTTGGAATATTAACTTCCAAAATTATTATTAAATAACTGTTAAATTTGCACTTTTACAATAATAATTATGGCTTATGGGTAATTAATTAATATTTCTTTGCAAATATAATAAGTTCTATTTCAGGTTTGTATAATAATAAATTATAAATTAAATTATATTAATTTACTAATTTATTCTATTAATTTATTAATTTGATAAAAAATTAAATATTAATTATATATAATTTATTCTCTTAATTTATTATAATAATTTAAATTATAATAATTTATTGCTGCATTCTATTAATTTATTAATTTATTATAATAATTTATTCTATATATAAGTATTTATTCGCCGTTATTAATACTTCCTGTAGGTATTATCGAAATACAACATTTGGACATGGGCGGCATTGGTAATAACAACACTCAGAAGCACCATCACTACATCATGATGAATGTTTTGATGGTGGCATACCACCAATCTCTCCGGCCAGTTATTTTAAGGCGGAAGAGTTGAACATTGGGCATGCACGAAGCACAATGCTACAAGCTCAAGGCTTGAAGCATCAGCTACGTGAGAATGAGAAAATTCTGCAGTCTTCTGCCGTATGCAACTTCAGGTTAAATTTAAAAAGCTATTTACATTTAAATCACAAAAGACGTTATTGTTGTGGTTATTTTATTATTTTTATTACGTTTATTATTGTTATTATTATTGCAACTATTATTCACACTGTTGGCATTCTTATATATCTCAATGTTTAACTGTAGGTCGGTATGTTGAAGGTCATCGTTCCTTTCTGTTTGTGACGTTTCGAATTTGCAGATCCCATCAACGACTCAAACAAACGGACTGGGATGGAGGAAATATGAAAGTCGACAGTTTCCCCGTGGAAGGTCCGGAATGTTATTTTTATTATTTTTAGTATTATTACAGATGGTATCGTTCGCTTGTTGATACACTTATGCTTTTACTTATAATATTATTTAATTTATTATGATTAATACACTTATTATTACTATTAATAATATTTGTATTATTATGTGGTATATACTTAATAAATAACTGGGGAATTACTAATATTGCTTATAAATGCAAGTCGGAACATAATGAAGCATGGTGTCCAACCATACAACGAGGTTGATTATCTTTATTATTATTATTATTATCATTATTATTGTTCTTATTGTATTATTATTATTATTATTATTATTATTATTATTATTATTATTATTATTATTATTATCTTGTTGTATTATTATTATTATTATTATTCATTATTATTATTGTTATTATTAATATTATTATTATCCAGCTGCAGCTGTAGGTTAATTTCCAACTTGATGGGGAATGAGAGAAATCGGCAAAGGTAATTCAATTTCTTTATTTATTGATTGATTGATTTATTTATTTATTTATTTATTTATTATTATTATTATTATTATTATTATTATTATTATTATTATTATTATTAACTCTGGTTTGCTTGTGTAAGTGTAGGCTCATTATGAATATCATGCCTATTTCTTGGGAATGAGAATATGTTAAGTTTACGTGATCAACCGCTACCGTTAATTTTCGATTAGAATAAGACTTCGGAAGCAACTATAAATGAAGTACTGTTTGAAGCATCTTCTACGTGAGAATAAAAAAATTCGGCATCTTATAACAGAAGCTGCGCTGCACAACAGGTTCTTTAAATGTGTTTTATTTTTTGAATCATTCGTCAATATGTGGGGGGAATATGAGGATTCGGCAATGTATTCTTTCATTATATTGCATTTAGGACAGAGACTTATTCGCTGGATATGCTGTGAAGAAGGCTTATTATATATGTTCCATTTCCAAAATGTAATCAATGATGGGGCTTTTATACAATGCAATGCATTATAACGGATCCGTAAGCTGGTTTCAAAATTGGAATAATAAGTGTTTTTTTATTTACTATTATAATAATAATTTTGTAATATAATTTATTTAATTGTACTAATCAATTTACAAAGCAATAATATTCACTACTAAATTAAAAATTGAATAAAATAAGGAAACAAAAGAAAAGATAGAGAAAAGAAAAGAAGAGAAAAGGGAAAAAAGAAAATGAAAGAAAAAAAATAAACAAGAAGAAAATGAAGAAAACATAAAAATAAGGAAAAAAAGAAAAGAAGAAAAAAGAAAAAAATTTGCGAAAAAAACAAAAGGAAAAGAAAGAGAAAAAATGAAAAGAAAGGAAAAAAATGAAAGAAAAGGAAAAATAAGGAAAAAAGAAAATGAAAGAAAAAATAAAAAAAAAGAAAAATTAACAAGAAGAAAATGAAGAAAATAAAAAAATAAAAGAAGAAAAAAGAAAAAAATTACAAGAAAAAGCAAAAGATAAATGAAAATAAAATGATAAAAAAAAAGCAAAAAAAAGAAAAAAGGATAAAAAAATGAAAAGAAAGGAAAAAATTAAAAAAAAAATAAGGGAAAGGAAAAATAAGGGAAAAAATTAAAAGAAAGAAAAATTAAAATAAACAAAAATTAAAAGAAAGAAAAAATTAAAATAAACAAAAGATAAAAATAAAGAAAAAAAAAAGAAAAAAAAAAAAAGGAAAAAAAAAGGAAAAACTGAAAAAAAAAAACAGAAAAACCCTAAACCCTAGCTTGGTCCGTATAAACCCTAAACCCTAACTTGGTCCGCTTATATTATTGTGCGGACCAAGTGGGTAGTCCGGACGAAGTCCTTCACTCTAATCATGTTTAGTAATTAAAGCCTTGGTCCGGTCTTTTTGTTTGGTCCGGGCCGAGTCAAGCGTCCGGTCCAAGGCTTTTTGGTCTTTTCGGTTAAAAAACTGACTTCCATAAAGCGGCGGGTAAAAAAGTTATATGGTACATCTGACAGGTCAACAGAGGGTATTTCGTGAATATATAAATATATATACTAGTAGTGTTGAAAGAAACATAATTGCATATTGCTGCCATTATATTCTGCATTTGGTCTGTGTACCCTACCACACTAATTAATCCAGGTTTTGTTCTTTCTCATGGAATTCAAACTTGGAAAGATATTAAGACCAAGTAGGCAATTCTTTTCCGATCCCTTTATATATATATATAGGGCAACTTGGCATGTTAGTTGGAACCAACCATCTCATCTGTGATCTAACTTTATTACTCCCCGTCCCATTTAACTTGTCCTGTTTCACTTTTGCACACAATCAAATACACTTTTTTATCTGTTAATATCTCAAAATATACACAATGAAAAATTATACAAAATATATATTATAAAACTACGTGATCATACGATTCTAACAAGACCCATCTCGACTATTTTTTGCTAAATATATACTTGCAATTAAATTGAGTCAAAACTGAACAATGAACAGTGTAAAAAAGTCAAACATGACAAGTGTAGTGGGACGGAGGGAGTACTTTTTATGATGATAAATAATATACAATATCCACTTTGTCTGTATTACATTATTGCTGTATTAGTCACTATATATGTAACTTTGCGGCAATTCAGTAATTGTACATACCTACTACTATACAGTAAATTTTCTTCATTCAGGATACTGCATAGCCACAAAAATAATTGCATGTACAGTTTTTACAGTGTTCACCAAATGTAAAGTGTGTCCAGCCTAGGGGTGGCAAAATTCGGTATACCGAAATACCGATACCGATACCGTACCGTACCGAAATTTTCGGTATGGGTAAAAACCATACCGATACCGATACCGAACTTTTCGGTATACCGACTTTTCGGTATACCGAACTTTTCGGTATCCTTTATACATACCGTTACCAAACCGAAAATTATACCGTACCGAACTTTCGGTTTTTACCGAAAAATACCGAAAATTTTATACCCAGTTTGTCAAGAAACAAGAAATGTATTGGCAATATCGGGAGCAGGTGATCTTGAGGCAATAGCAACATCAACACCTTTTGCCCTGAGTGCATTGAGTATGCCTTTGGCATGAGGATACATTTTTGGTGTTTCTCGTTTGGAGCGACATTCACTGCACACAAGAAAGAAAACAAACAAACCTGGAACTCAGAAATCACTGATGACACATAAAAAATACAACTACTTCCCATGATTTCATACTACCAAAGGCAAAAAAAAAAAAAAAAAAAGTACAGAAATCAAATTTCATACTACCAAAAGCTAATCCCATGATTTTATCAGCGCTCCGTGTACTTAATTCAGTAAATTACAGCAACCCTTGTCACCTCTTGAAATCACCTAACTTTAAATGACAGTCAATTGTCTTTGTCTTCCTAAACTACTACCCCATTACTATATGCATAAAAAAAGCAATTGAACAAGGGCCAACAAGAAGAATCTATGATGTCAATTTTAGCAAGGGATGGAATATATTTTAGTATTACCCAAAATCATCCGAGATTACTCTAACTCAGTCATGTAGTCTAGATATGTGTATTTTCCATGGGCTATTCCCAGCAACTAAACCATGCCGATGACAAATTGACAATAATTGAGGCGTTATTAGGGGAGGGGAGTTCCCCAGAGTTTTGCAATCAGCGAATGATACTACTCCATACACATAGATATTCAATATTCAGCAGCCAAATTGAAATTATTAACAAGGTTTGAAAAGTATGCAGACGAACAACGGAAGAAGACGAGCAAAGATTTAGAAGAAAGATAAGATAAGATAACAAGAAATGAGAATTGAAAAGTGAGTATACTTACCAGTAGAAAGGCCAGAGAGTGTAATCGAGATCGAAGACGACAAGGCGAGATCGAATAGGAAACGCAGGGAGCGGCTGAAGGGAGGGCACAAACTAGGGCACTGCGCAGTGCGCACATAATGAACGATTGAACATGAGTGTGTTGCTGGGTCTGTTGGAGTGGACTGATGAAAATTGGGCTTGGGCCTTGGGTACTTGGGCTGGGCTGATGAATGGTTAAAGATTAAAGAAATTAATAATATAGGAGTATTAAAATTAGTATTTCGGTATAACGGTATACCGAAATACCGAACCTTCATACCGTTACCGTACCGATTTTTTCGGTATACCTAAATTTCGGTATGCCTAAATTTCGGTATACCTAAATTTCGGTATTTTTCGGTATTTTTCGATACGATAAGCTCGGTATACCGAGTTTTCGGTAATTTTTGCCAGCCCTAGTCCAGCCTCATCATTACACCGTTTACAGCAGGTAATTAAGAAACGGGAGGGGCCAATGTCGTCCGGTTCCTACAAGATCTGTAGTTTCCTAATCTTGTCAATAATGCCTCTACAAATTGGGCACCTCTTGCTCTCCTCTTTCACAATCCTGCATCCATAACCATAGGCAGATCTAGTAAGGATGGTGTGGTGGCACGTGACACCACTCAAATTAATAAAATTATTATTTTATGCTAAAAAAGTTTTTTTATATTTGACTTGATTTGACTTTTGTGCAATCAGTGAATTTTTGTGATAATACCACTATAATCAATTATAACCAAGCTTTTTTCACTATTTTTTTTATAGTTTCACTACTATTCTTAATTTCAACCTAGCTTCCATTATTTTTGTGACACCATTGGAAAATATTTCTCGAACCATCGCGGTCAATAATGGGGTTTTTTTTTTTATATTTATTCTTTCATGGATTAAACCAAACATGCCGTTAATGAATTCAAATCATGCAAGGAGAAAGGTTCAAGTCATCAAAGGTTCAACAAGAGAGGTAGTGAAAACGGGTTATGTTACCTGGTGGCGCAACTCTGGCAGGCAATGCAATGGCCACACGGAACGAAGAAGCAGTTCCTTTTCTCATCATAGCATATTACACATATCTTTCCATCGTTTAGATCCTCAGAAGATGAAGTGCTGCCTGTTTCTATATCCTTGTTAGTGCCATAGCTACTGTACGTACTTGTCTCTTTTGCCATGAATAACCTACTGTGCTCGGTCGCCCTTCGTGCTCCTTCTCGTCTACCCTCCTCATCCTCGTCACAGTTGAACATAAGTTTCACGATCAAAGCAACAATCATCAAGAAGATAGCTGAGATTTACCACAAAAGTAATTAAAGAGAATTGTCATGTACTATATATATTTGCATATGTTAATGTGGATGCAAGTAGGTGGTTACTGAAATAATTAAACAAGCTTTGTTCACTTCCAAGTTCCCTTGGGGGTGAGTTCGAGTCAATTCGAGCTTGAATAGTACTATACTGAATCCCCGTTTACTCCCCATTTAGTATTGCTCGAGCTCAAGCTTGTATCGAGTTTAAAGTCAAATTCGAATAATTCTACACATTAATCACCCTTAAGGCTGTGTACATGCTTAAAAAGCACATGCAAAAAATACTAAATCATATGACATCTAACTAAAAATAAAGTTTTTTGAGACCTCTACCTGCAAAAATGGAAAGACACCCAAGCAAAACATTTTAGAAAAGCGTGGGTTAATCTTCAATCCAGAAAATAGGTAGTGAACAATCATCTTCAGTAATTATATATTGCCAGTCTGGCATTTTAATTTTTACTCCTTCCTAATTCATATATATAATTATCTCTTTTTAGGAATGCCAAAATATTTTAAATTAATTAATCCATTATTTATATATTTCCAGACAATTAGATGTGATTATTTAAAATAATTAATCCATTATTTATATATTTTAAATTAATTAATCCATTATTAATTCAAATGGCGGATAGATTAATCTCACCTAATTAGATGTCATTATTAGTTGTAACAATCTCTTAATTAATTAAAGATCCTAATAATCTCAACCAATATGTAATCGTCCTTAATTAGAATAATCTCTCAAGGTTAATACACCGAGAAAACATACCCGTATTCTATTATTATTCCTAAGTTTCTATGATTCTACGAGAGCTTCTCCAACCGATACCCAAAACCAAAAATACAGTAGAGAAAATGGTCCAACCCATACCAAAACCCAAACGCAAAATGTGTTTCTGGCTTCTTTAATTTGCCCGGAGGAGAAATGCAAAAAGGCGTTTCACTTTTCACAAGTCACAACTGCAAATGTTTTTCCAAGGGAAATAAAGTGTATAAAGTGGTAAAAAAGGAATATTCTATGGAATATTCTTTTGGATTTGAGTTTAGTATTTTCGGTTAGAGATGAAATACTGTTTGAGGCGACATTTACTGTATTTTGGGTTTGAGTTTGGTGTTTTCGGTTGGAGATGTCTGTTAGGCATTATATTTTTCCTGTCCAACCAAAAGTGACATTAACTTTAATTTATTAACGATGCTAAGTTTAAAATTTTAATTTGTTTATTTATTAAAGTAGTGTAATGTCGTCTAAATTTGAATATTTTTGGATTAATTTTTCAAAAAAGAAAAAGAAAAAGGAATAAAAGAGTCACTTTAGGTGGGATAAGGCGATAAGCTGAGTAGTACACCCTCCGTCCCACGAATTGTGGCCCGTATTCCTCTTTGGGCTGTCCCACGAATTGTGGCCACTTTCCCTTTTTAGATAAATTTAATTAATATAAATATGATTAGAATCTTAATGGTTTCTAAATCCCATTAAAAGTAATCACTTTTACTATTCTGCACAACTCCCAATACACTTTTATTTTTCTACACAAAGTCCCTTACATTTCTTTAATTCTTCATATTTTAAAATTGGTACAAATAAAAATTATATAAAATATATATTCTAAATCTAGACGTCTAGACGATTCTAACAAGACCACACTTGAATATTTTTCTCTAATTAAATCATTACAATAGTATTTTGTCAAAGTTAAACAATAAAGAAAGTCAAAATTCATTAAAATTTTAAACACAAATACCCACATCACTTTAACCAATAAATCTCACCACACCCCACCACATAAATTACCGTGCCCAAAAGAAACGAGCCACCATTCGCGCCTCCGTCCCACGAAGTTTGAACCCTATTCCTTTTTGGGATGTCCCACGAAGTTTGAACCCTTTCCGTTTTTAGAAAAATTAAATTAATATAAGTTTGATTAGAATCTTAATTATTATCAAATCCCATTAAAAATACTTACTTTTACTATTCTGCACAAATTCCAATGCATTATAACTTTCCTACACAAAGTCCCTTATATTTCTTTAACTCTTAATATTACAAAATTGATACAAAAAAAAATTGTATAAAATATATATTCTAAAACTACACGATTAGACGATTCTAACAAGACCACACTTGAATATTTTTCTCAAATTACATCACTACGATAATATTAAGTCAAAGTTAAACAATAAACAGTATCAAAATTCATTATAATCTTAAACACAAATACACACACCACTTTAACTACTAAACTCCACTACCTAAATTACCGTGCCCAAAAGAAAGGCTTCAATCTTCGCGGGACGGAGGGAGTAGTATTATTGGAGTATTTTTTATGTTCATAATTTTCGTTTTTAATACTTCTGTATATCCTTAATTTTTTTTTCAAAGCCTATACATATGCTACTCCACACCACAATCCACAGTGAAATTATTCTGTTCACACTTCACGCTACCGCACATGATTGGATGAAACCCAACAAACTTACTTTACCCGCACCACGATAATAAAAGATGAAACAGGTGTTGGATACATACTGTACAGCACATTTAAAAAATAAAAATAAAAATTCAAATTCGATCCCAAAAAAAACTACCTACATGTGAGTTGCGACAACTAAATCGATTTGATAGTATGAAAATGACGGAGGATTTAAGAGTAATATACACACCCGTGAGTGCAGCATAAAATGCCAAATGCATTGCATAATCTAGAAGAGGATTGACGTCTCCAGAAAATTTATCATCCTGTACAAAGATTAAAAATAAAAGAAATTTTGAGTAAAACCCTAGATTGAGGAACAGAAATCTTCAGATAAGAATTAACCGACGGTAAAATCTGAATTACTGAATTTAGGAGAGAATGGAGGAGAAGGAATGTCCGTTACTTTCTTCAATAGGACACTGAAAAAATATTGTTGAAATTCGCTGCGACTTTCTGGAGCATTCATGTTTTGAGCTACTAATACCTGAGAAATAAAATAGTAATCAATTACCAAAAACAACAGATGTTCATCGATTTTCAGGAAGAAAACTAAATAAATCACCAAATCGACTCGAACAATTCAAATTTCAGAAACAGAAAAAAGGACACCAAATCGACTCAAACAATTCAAATTTCACAAACAAAAAAGGACTACGGACTACCAATTGACTTTCCGTTACCTGATTTTCATCGCCTGCTTTGAAATTCACGCCTCAGAGCTCCGTGTACGAGAAATCGATGCAAATTTCCAGAAGGCAGAAACCGTATGTATATACACAATACAAAATCGTATATGCAAAACTCTACGTATTAGCGATAAACAAACATAATAACCTCAAAAAGAATCCAAATCAGTTAAAACAGAGGCAAAAATTGATGAAGAAGCTTTTGTAAAAAGGGAGGGATTTCGGGAATTTCGAGATTATTTGTGGGATTTGGAATTGCAAGTTGCGAGTGAAATCGTGGGGAATAGATGGGGAGCACCGAAGCGCACTGTACAACTGATTGACGTGTAGTATATAGAAGTATTTAAGAAATTATTTTATTTAAATGAGCTAAATGACTAACTTACCCTTCCAGGTAGAAAGCCAGGGAGGACAGGGTGGGCAACGACTGAGCAAGATTTGGACCCTAGTAGTACTCCCTCCGCCCCGCAAAATGTGACCACTTTCTTTTGAACACGGTAATTTAGGTAGTGAAGTTTAGTAGTTAAAGTGGTAAAGGCATTTTGTGTTTAAAAATCGAATGAAGTTTGATACTGTTTATTATTTAACTTTAACTTAATATTATGTAATGATACAATTAGAGAAAAATATTCAAATGTGATCTTGTTAGAATCGTCTAATCTTGTAGTTTCATAATATATATTTTATACTACTATAATTTTTATTTGTACCAATTTTGAAATATTAAGAATTAAAGAAATGTTATGGACTTTGTGTAGAAAAGTAAAAGTGTATTGGAATTTGTGCAGAATAGTAAAATTAAACACTTTTAATGTAATTTGATAATAATTAAAATTCTAACAAACTTATATTATTTTAATTTATCTAAAAATAGAAAGTGGCCAAATTTTGTGAAACACCCCAAAAAGGAATAGTGGCCAAATTTCATGGGACGGAGGGAGTACTAAATTACTGTCTCAACAATATTTTTACTACAAACCCACTTTATAAGTATTTCGATATATATTTTTAATAGTTAACTGTACAATAAAAAATTATAAAAAATTAATATTCTAAAACTGCAAAATTAAACGAATCTAACATAATCTCACTTGACTATATTTTTCCTTGCATAATTATGATAAAAATTTGATTAAAATTTCAATAGTGAATAGTGCCAAAAGTCAAACGTGACCATTACAACAAGACGGAGGAATTATGTTTTTTAAATTTTATTAATTATTCAATTGTGATTAATTTTATTATTGGGAATTTTAGAAATCATTTTAGTTCATTGAACTTTTAGTTGTTTTTACTCTAGAAAACTTTAACTTACAGTTTAGTCCTGAAAATAAATTTCTAAAATACACACGGAGACATAAACATAAATTCCTATAGTTATATTGAATATTCAGAATTAATAATTAATTTCAATACATATATATCAATGTGGTTACGATACAACCTCTTTAAAAGTATATATGTGCAGACATCACAAAAAGACTATCTCGCATTATACAAAACATCTATCTCATCACAATACATTCTCACATTACACATATACAGCCACCTAAGCCTAATCTATCTCATCACAATACATTCTCACATTACACATATACAGCCACCTAAGCCTAATCCGCTCCTTATATATATATCTACGTGAATAAAAAAAAGAAAGATATATTGACAGAATTAATTAAATTTCCTTTAATTCTACATTAACAATGTAGTACTAGTGTGTAGAGTACTTAGAGGGTGTTTGTTTGTGCGGATAGATTATCTGATTATTGTGTTTGCAGAACGTAAATAATCAGTTAATCATGTTTGTGTACTAACTTCTAATAATCTATTAATTGCATTTTGAGGGAATACAAACGCTATTTTCTTGCAGCTACAATTTGGTGCTGCAAGAAAATTGCTTTTAGCCAAAAATATATTTTATCATATTGTTGCCTTTTGAGGTAATGAAAAACGCGAATCCAAACACTTTTAATGATTATTTGATTATTGCGATTTGAAACAGCATAAGCTCATCCAAACACTTAATTTTAGCAGCACGTTTTGTTACAGCAATTATTTGATTACCCGTTTTCTAAACGCTGCAGCACTTTTTAAAACGCACATCCAAACACCCTCTTAATTTAAACCGGATAGAACCTTAACAACTACCAGTCTGTCGGTCGAAATTTAAACCCAAAAATCAAATCCATGTACCCTCCCCTCGTATAGATAAGAGAAAAAGACATCCATCTTGACAGTGGAAGGTCTCGGAAAAAATAATAATAATAATAAAATAAAGCGTGAGCAATAACCGTCCCTGAAATTGTACATGAAAGTGATGAAACACTCTTATCTTGGCATAGAAAAATAGACAAAATGTAGGGTTTAATTTCATTTTTTTATTGAATTCAATTAATGATAGATGGTGAGTTGGGATTGGGGATTTATCCTACCGATCAAGTCCCCTTTCTCCCAACCATAGGTTGGGGGTTCGATCCCCACCCGGCCCCTTATCCGTCCCTTTTATCCCCTTTGTAATTTGTGAGGTTTGGGCTCCCACATACCTTTACCGACACATGAGTGTCACTGTTTTAAAAAAAAAAAAATTTATAGGTGGTGAGTTCAGAGTTGTGGAGTAGATTTTGAAATAAATGAGCGGATGGTGACAGGGCCGTTGGGGGTAAATTGGGGGTGTGAAATTCCCACTCACCCTTGGAGTCAATCTATTCCCAGCAAATTATTTTTAAGAGGTAATAAGTAAAATAGACCATCAGAAGGAGGGTTTTCTATTTTTAGGCCACCAAAATTTCATTTACGAAATTAAGCCACCAGAATCTTACCGGGCCTGAATTAAAGGCCTAATGGCCTGACAATGCCCAAACCATGGGCTACGTGAAATTCACGCGCATGGCCCGCCCGGAAAGTGCCCAATAACCAATAAAACGATTTATGTTTATTCCCAGAAAGCGTGTTTTATGTGTTGTGAAGTTGGGAAACGGAAGGGAAGAAAAGAACCGAACACCCACTGCTCGTTTGTTTCTTCTTTCCAAACCAGACGGAACCCTAAATGTGCGCGATTAAATTGGTGAACGGATTAAGTCCGGTTAATGCACGAAGAGAGAAGCAAATGGGGCTAAGGAGATCTGGCGCGAAGGTCGATTTGCCACCTCCATCTTGGTGTAAGTTCCTCATTGTCACGATTTGGGGTTACCGACAGGATATTTGGGGATGTTTTTTTGTGTTCGATGAAAAATGATTTTTTTTTTTTTGTAGTTAGTAAAATAGTGTTAAAATGGCGTATGTAATGGTCGTCCATAAAGATGATTGTTTGATGGCGTTAAAATGGCATTGAATCTTGGTAAGCAAACTGACTTGTAGCAATATTATGATGATATTGTTGAATTCCTGTTGGTAAATTATTTAATCTGCTTGTTGGGAAACTGATTTGGTGCAATATTATTTGATTTATTTGTTAAGTAGAAGCAGTCTATATTATACTTACCTTGTGGTTGTTTGCTTCAACCAGGCCTATTGGTGTGTGTACTTCTTAAATATTTGTTTTTAACCACTGATTGAACATTTGTGATAAACCTGTTGGAACTGACATACTTAACGTTGCACCAAATGTTAGTCCTTAATGCTGCCCCCATAAATCTGTACATGAATCATCAACTTTATTTAAAGATTTTGGTTGTTAGTTCTATTGTTTATGTATTGATTGAGTTTGCGTAATTGTTTAATGAATTAGTGTATGGTTTTGGTTTACTGGAAATGTAGGCCAAGGGGAAAAAGACCCAAAACAAGGTGACATCGCAGCGAACTACATTCAATCCTGCTTCTTTCACGCGGGTAGTTTTTCCATTCATATGCATCACTTTGAACATACTTTGTTTTGAGAAACTTATGGCCTTGACTGTTAATAATTCTCAACAGCCGAATTTATTGCCACCGAATCCTCCTACTCACAATGAAGATCCGGTGGAACCTTTAGAAGAGCCCTTAGTTACCCAAGACCATTTCATGCCAGCACCCCCTATGATACCAGCGCCTTCTATTGAACAACAAATGAAAGGGCATGGATCATTGCCTCCTCGAAAGGCTGCTGCTTCAAAAGGTGGATCATGAAGAAACCCACAGTTTAGGGTTGGCACAAAAGGACCTCCAACACACAATTTGCACTCAAGGAAGGACGATCACAAAAAGAAATTATTAGCCAGAGAGCCGGACGTTATGCATCTTGTTTGAAATTTTTTATGTCAAGTTTTTGTGAATGTAATTGTAGTAAGAAACCATGATACTGAACTACTTTATGTTGTGTGGATGTTGGTTTATATATGCTTCAGTAAGTCACGTTTAGAAGCCATGTTATGATTGGCCAAACAATGCTCTTGAATGATGCACTATTTTGGATGTATTTAAGTTATTTATGATGCTTCAGGCAACATCTTTTGGCCAAACAACTGTTTTTGTGATGCTTCAGGCAACATGTTATTTATCCTGAGAATTTCATTCCCAGCACTATCAAGTTGTTCAATTGTTTATATCACAGCATGGCTATAGCAGCATCTGCTACATGGTGATACATCAAAAAATAGGAGGAAAGTGGACATCAGAATAAATCATGCTATTAAAAAATAGTACAAAGAACTAAGAAGCCTAAAAAGATTAGTAAAAAATTATGTTCTTTTCAGAATTAAGAAGCCTAAACAGATTATGTTCTTTTATAAGTGGGTGGGTAAACACATTCCTCGAGCAGCACAAAGAAAACAACAGACATGAAAATTGGAAAATGCCTGTTGTTTTTCTCCATTAGTAGGTAGAATGGTAGATGATTATGATATCTATATTCTGAATTTCAGAAATTGGGAAGGATGTACATCCAAAAATAAAAAATTTAAGCTACACCACATTTCAAACTGAAAGGCATACACAATTGGCAAAAGAAGCAACAACCACAACCAACATAAGCACAACACTACAATTTCCATTCATTACTAAACACCAAACAAGTTTTCCATATACATAATGGTGCCAAAATTACATAACAAACCGCCAACAAAACATGACAAAATGATCATCTCCATTCCAACAACCACAGCCACCACCATCTATCTTTCATACATAACATCCCCTATCATCTTTCATACCCTTCTACAGAAAATGGATTACACTGGATTATATATCCCTAACCAAGTTGCTTATAACGAAGTTGGCCATTGCTTGGCCTAACAACCAATGCTCTTGCCAAACGTCCAACCAAGAAGATGCAATCATGCAAATAGACAGCAACACGTACATGAATTTCGTCTCCAGTACTCATCTTCTACCAGTCCTTTCAAACGTTCCAACTTACACATCTCAAGCTCCATCAAGCTCTTTTCCTTCTCCATCGACTCAAGCACCATCAAGCTCTTTTCCTTCTCCATCCACTCATTAGCCTCTTCCAATTTTGCAATTTTTTTTCTCAGAGGCATCACATTTCTTCAGCAGGCCAAGCACCAATGCTTGGGACCTTTTACACAATTCATCTTGTGCACATTCGAACAATCCACAGCCACCAGCCACTGTTCTGTTTCAAAAAAATAAAAATGAAAATAAATTACTATCAACATTCACCTAAAAGTAATGATGTTGTTGAAATTATCCTTCCACCAACACTGTAACCCATTCGCACTCCAACGACATGCCCTAAACAATGCGTAGGATTTGAAGCTTCAAAAATGACTAATGCTTACACTAACCTAGAAAAACTTACCCGCCATTGAGGGCAAGAGTAGAACCTCCTCCCGGCGTTGGGCGTCTTCCAAGAGGTTTTCACTCGAGCCTGAAACCTATAGAAGCAGTGTTTACTCTGAAGGTCGAATGTCGAATCACCGCTGCCCACGTCTTCCGAACTCGCCATTCTCGCCTCTGTTCAGCAGATATGTCGCTCCAAATCTTATTTTCAGAATGAGGGTAGAATCGAAGAACAATTGCGAGCTATCCCTCTTTCAATCGCACTCCACTTAGTAGGGCAACTCTAAATGGAAGAGGTAATCTGTTCTCAGTATCAAATGGGGAAGAATGATCCTAACCCGCGACTCTTTTCAGTAAATCCAAACACAAATAGCCGGCGCGTGGGCTTCATCCCGCGTGCAATTCACTTAGCCCGCACCAAGGAATATTCCGGCCTTTGGGCCTATATTTCAAGCCCGATTTCCATTTCTTGGCCAAAAATCCTAAATCAAATTTTGGTGGCCCAAAATTGAAAAATCCTCCTTCTAGTGGCCTATTTTAGTTATTCTAGATAATAGATGCTAGAATCTAGTTATCCTCCTTCTAGATCTAATTATAGATGCTCCCATGTGCTTATATAATTTTATTTTTCTTTCTGAAAGATAATTTTATATACATCCATTTCATTATTTATTATGTTTGATAATATATTATTATTCACACATATATTTATTTAAATTTTATTAAAGTTATACACTTTTCGTATCTTTTTAGTTATTTTTTTAGAAAGTAAAAAAGTTCCAAAATAATTGTCATTTTATATATTTACTTTTCTAATATTACTCTTATCTTTTCATAAATATTACTCCTAAAATATTATGCAATATCTCACCACTTCTAGTTTTATTTTTTTCTAGAGTAGGGGTAAAAGTATAAAATTAACCAATAATAATGACATTTCTTGGTATGTGTGATTTTTATAAAATGTCATCTAATAAGTAACGGAGGGAGTATAAGTTCAAATATATCTAAGTGTGATTTTGTTAGATTTGTCTCGTCTTATAATTTTAAATATCTAATTTTTAAAACTTTTATTTGATAAAATTTAAATTATTAATGTTTAAAACGATAAGGGTAGTAATTTTGAAATTTTCTTAAAAAATAAATCTTCAGGCATTCTTTTTTTAAAATTTTTTTTAACCTCATTCTTTTGTCCTTTCTAATTTTAACTTTTAGGATTTTCGTTCTCTCTTTTGATATCTAAACTAGCATGAAAAAGAATATTGAATCCGACAGATAGCTTTTTTATTTTTTAATTGAGGAGTCATTCAATGCCTGGAAAATGAGTGATGAAAGACCATAGCACACAAATTATAAAGAGAATAAAGAGAGGGATAGGGGTAGGTGGGAATCGAACCTTCAATCTTCCATTAGAAGTCAAGAGACTTAAACACTTAGATTAAATCCTTATTTCAATCCGACAGATAACTTGAATACCAAAAAAAAAAAAAAGTTTTTTTTTACTAAACAATTTATAAGACTAGAAAAAATGTGGTAGCCGCAAAAAATAATAATAAAAAAGAGAAACACCCAACAGAAACCCAAAATACCAAGCTTTGTACTATTCAGATTCAACTTTATTTTTATCAATGTTCACAAGCTGTTTCGGAAGGGAAACCATTCTGGCACAACAAGCTTATCAAACTATTCATCATAAAAAATTTCGTTTAAACAATAGAAATGGTAACTAAATCCCAAAATAAATTTTTAACAAGGTTAGTGATGAAATCACGATTGAAATTTGTTTTTTTAGGTGAATACCAGGGTATCCTCAGACCTCATTGGAACCAAGACTAATCCCTCGAGGATCGGGTGGGCATTGAAGGGTTGTCTCTCCCAAAGCAGAATTTTGCATACACAACGATTTGTTGGGTCCCTTTTTCTTGTCGAGATGTGTAACTTATTAAATCAGTTTGTTCAACAACACACGCTTCAAATACTATTAGTAGGTTAGTACTAAATCAAGCACAGCGGAATCAAATGCATGAAAGTAAAAATGAACAAACAGAAAGTTGTTGACCCAGTTCGGCCCAAGGCCTACGTCTGGGGGATACCAATCCAGGAGAGTTCCACTAAATGTTCCAACACCGGGTTCCGACCCGAACATTAGCGAACGTAAATCTGCCATCACTCCAATCACCAAGCAAAAAGTTGTATTGACCAAAACATCCCCGTTTTGGTGAAGATCCCTCCAAGACCTTTCTCCAACCCCTCAAAGCTCCCCGCTTCAAGTTTCCCTCGAACGAAGCCTGTGATGCGATCCTCCATGATCTTCTCCTCCTTGTCTTTGAAAGCGTCGTGTCAACATGACGAATGCTTTGGAAGATGCCCACACATATTATCGTCACCTTTATGTGTAGACTCACAAAATTCATCTTCTCCAAATGTTTAACCAAGGCACAACGACATTCATAGATGTAACATGAGAATCGAAATGTCACTGCTTTGAGTTCTTCAACCAAATGATTTTAATCGATTAACTCGTGGTTGAAGAACTCGTATTTTCTCCCTCACTCTTGGATGATTTTAATGTATTGTTTTCTTTGAAAATCTCGTCCCGTCCATTCTTCTCAACCACGAGATCTTTAAATAGATGCAAGAATCTGGCTGTTAAGGAATGTGTATATACTCATTTAATGCAGGATTCTCTAGCCAAAATATTCCATAGCACAACCTTCCAAGGATATGAAATCTTCTTGCAATATTTGAGCATCTCTATCCCTGCAAATCCGTCCAGATCCTTTAGGAGAATCAACAGAGATCAGCAGCTGTCATTACCATAAATACTTTACCTCTGGATAAGATTTGCCGTGAAGTCTCGTCTGGTGTTCGAACATCGGGTGGAACACATACAACAAAATCTGGTCCCAAAACGATTGAAACTTGTTAGGGTCTGTTCTGCACGCAGCTTTTGGGAGCTTTTGGTAGCTTTAGCTTTTATTTTAAAACAGAAGTCCCGTTCTGTACACTAGCTTTTAGGAGCTTATGGGAGCTTTTGGAAGCTTCTTTTTAGAAGCTACCTGTAGTAGCTTTAAAAAATAAGCTCATAGCTTATTGTTGAGCAATTACAATTTTATCCCAATAACCAACTCATTACCCAATAATCTACATAAATGTTTGTCTTTTTATATCATTTCATACATTTTTTGACAGCTACAGCTAGTTGTACAGAACACTTAAATAAAAACTGACAGCTACAGCTCCCATAGCTCCCTACAGCTCCAGCTTGCAGCTACAGACCCTTATAGTTGTTAAGGATTTTACCTCCGAATTTAGCAGTTGAAATTGAAATTTCTTGTAGTGATTATCATTCTACAATACAAGCTGTTAAAAAGAGGCCTTCATAGTAAATAAGAAAAAGGTTGAGAACAATTTCTGAGTTTACTTGTGTTTGGTAAATAGTTGATACACTATATTTTAATTGATTTAATTTGAGGGTTTTAATTGTTTGGCGGTGAAACAGTAAACAAAAGTGTTTGATAAATAAAATGCTAGAATAAATGATTGGTTGTGTTTGGTAAATAGTTGATACGCTATATTTTAATTGATTTTGAGGGTTTTAATTTTTTTAGGTGAATACCAAGGTATACCCGGGCCACATTGGACCCAAAACTAATTCCTCGAGGATCTGCAAGGGCAATTAAGGGCGCATCTCCCAAAGCAGTTTTTTGCATACACAAGGCTCGAACCCGAGACCTTGCTTAAGCGACTAGAGCCCCCATCCACTCAAGCCAACTGCTGTTGGTTGAGGGTTTTAATTGTTCGGCCGTGAAATAATTAATAAAAGTGTTTGATAAATAAAATGTTAGAAGAAATGATTGGTTCTAATACTGTTTCTATAACCATTATTAGATATTTCCGTGTGTAGTCTACATCCATTATACATACACATATTAAATTATTAATAATTCAATTTCGATATAAATAAAAATTTTAAAAGTTCGATATTTAAAAATTATACGACGAGATGAATCTAACAAGATCCTACTTGGCAATATTTTAATTTGTATAACTATAATAAAACTTTAAGTTAAAGTATGTGTAATAGTACACAAAACCACAATTTGGCAAAAAAAAAAAAAACAGAAAAAAAAAGAGAAGAAAACGGAGGAAGTACATGGATAAATAGTGATAATACTTGTACCTTACATGCAGTGGGCGGACCTACAAATGCGTCTGCTTCAAGTCTCATCAAAATGTCGGAGATGAGGAACGGTGAAATCCCTTACTCTCAACTTATAAGTTGGGAATTTCATTACCTTATCATTTTGTAATTTGCATTGTATGGACTATGCACTCTCACCACTCCTTTAATAAATTTGTATGGATTGTTCAATAAAAAAAAAGTTTTAATTTCTATTGACCCATTCAAGTTAAGTTTACATTCATTTACTATTTTTCCAACCTAAACCAAGTTCACCAATCCTTCTCAATTTTTTTTTTTTTTTTTTGGTTTAATTTATACGCCTTCCATTCTCAAAATAACCTGGCTAATCTTACCAAACGCAGTTGGTTTAAATGGTTTGGGGCTCTGACAGTTTAATCAAAGGTTACGGTTCGAATCTTTATGTATGCAGAATTCTGCTTTGGGAGAGACAACCCTTAAATACATACTCGATCATTGAGGATTAGCCTTGGGTCCAATGATGCATGAGGATACCTAGTATTCAAAAAAAAAAAAAAAACCTGGCTAATATTTTCATTATTCTTTTTCGTGTTCCCTATATACGGAGTATTTTTTCTATTTCAATTTTCTTTTCATATTTTTTTAAAACACTTTCACGGCGCCCCGAGTTTTCTCTTCTATATTGATATAAATTACAGTATACTACATTATTGCGTACCATATAATTTGCTATTCCTTTTTTTTTTTTTTAGTTCATACTACCTCCGTTCTGTAATGTTTTTGACATTTGATAATGTGTTATTATTTATACACAGACTTTCATTTAAAGTTTTATCATACTTATACAAGTTAAAATATAGTCAAGTGGGATCTTGTTAGATTCGTCTCGTCGTGTAGTTTTCAAATATCAAACTTTTAGAATTTTACTTGTACCGAACTTGAGTTATTAATAATTTAAAATGTGCATTGAACTGCGTGAAAAGTGGGTTCGTAAAAAAAATGAAAACAGAGGAAGTAGTAATTTACTAAGAAAAAAGACGAGGGAAAAAAAATGAAGTTTAAACAATTATCCGTTGACTATTGTGAAGTTTTGAAAACAATGGTAATACTTCCTTCATTTGTTAAAAGTTGTAACATTTGCATAGTTGTTACTATTCACTAAGTAATTTTGATTCAAATTTTTAACACAGTTATACAAGATAAAACATAGTCAAGTGGGATCTTGTTAGATTCGTTTAATCGCGTAGTTTTAGAATATCAAATTTTTATAATTTTTACTTTTACAGAATTTGAGATATTAAGCATTAAAAATGTGCATTGGATAATGTGAAACGCACGAATGTTAAATTTTTTGAAAAACGGAGGGAGTATTTTGTTTGGATTTTGAGTTCAAGTTTTTATATTAGTTTATTTTTATAATAAAATCTATGTTAAAACAAAGTTGAGGAAGCAACATAATGAAATATGATAGGGATGAGGACTTAGCCCTAGTGGTTAAGTCTCCTGACTTCTAATCTGAAGGTTGAAGGTTTGATTTCCCACCAGCCCCCCATCCCTCCCTTTATTCCTTTTATAATTTGTGTGACATAACTATCAACACCCATTTTCTATCATGTATAGGTTGTCGAGTAAAAAAAACATAACGAAAAAAGTTTATATATATATATATTTATAAAATAATAACAAAGTTGAAAACTTGCCCAAGTGGTAAACGCAGTTGGCCTGAGTTATAGGGGGCTCTGACAGTTTAAGCAAAAATATATCGGTTTCGAACCTTTGTGTATGCGGAATTCTGGTTTGGGAAAGATGTCCTTTCAATGCCCACTAGATCACCGAATGATTATTTTTTGGACAATGATGCATGGGGATATCCGGTAATTCATCAAAACTTGCCCAAATGGCCAAGCTCTTGCTTTCTAATTTTATGCCAGGGATTCGATTCATCACTCGGCCCCACATTCCCCCTTTATTCATTTATAATTTGTGTGGCATGAATTATTATTATTATTATTATTATTATTATTATTATTATTATTATTATTATTATTATTTTAAAGAGATGTTTGTTACCTTCTAAACGAAATGATTTAATGGCCGATTCAAACACAACGATTCAAACACAATATTAGGGGTGAACGCGGTTTGGTTTGGTGCGGTCGCACCAAACTCAAACAAAACCGCAAAAAAAATGTTTTCTGGAAAAATCAAACAAATCCATACAATTTTAGCATTTCAAACTAAATCGAAAAAACGGTTTGGTGCGGTTTGTTTACGGTTTAACCAAAAAATTTTTTAAAAAAAAATTATATGAATTACAGTCGTAAGCATTAAAAGATAAAAAAAATTATTAGTTCACTGTTTACAATTCAAATACCTAATAAACTAGAACTACTAGAAGCTCTTAGAAAAAAATAAAACTATAGTTATAAATACATAGACAATGATTCGAAAACAAATAAATTATAAAACATAGAAATAGTAGCACAAGACAAAGCAGAAACAACGAAAAATGAACTAGAGAAGTGAATTAGGGTTTACTTTTGTCTGTGAATATATTTTCATTAAATATATATATATTGCGGTTTGCGATCTGATTTGGTTAATTTTTTTTTCTCCAAACCAGACCTAAACTACAAACCACGGTTTTGTTTTTTTTTTTTTTTGTTAAAAAACTAACAATAAATTTTAAATCGAAAACCAAAACAAACCGTCTTTGGTTTGTGATTTGATTTGATTTAAACCGCACTCTCAACAACCCTCTACAAAATAACTTGTGAAATTCAGACGCTAGCAACGAAGACGTAAATTCATAAAATCAAAATAAATCTGGACAACGAGGCCCCCACGAAACCCTAGCTAGAAAGGTCCCCTACGCGATCTTAATTAATTGCTGCTTGCATTCATAAATATGTGATTCCAAATACGAGTATAAAATACAAACAAAAAATAAAAAAATAAAAATCCCGACATCATGGCATGGCCAATCTAATTATAAGCATAGAATCCAAAGTAGTACATATACTAGTATATAGTGGTGTAGTTGAGATTTAATTATAATTAAAAAAATTAAATGATATACTAACATAAACATTTACAAAAAATTGCACATGAACACAATTTTTTTCCATGTGCCTCACCTTTAACAGTACTAGTATATTACCCCTTTTTTCACGAAAAATAACTAGGGACAAAAATAGGCACGGTGACACGACTACTATACAAGCTAAGTGGAGTATTTTTGTTATTACAGAAGATGAAGCTTCGTTACGCTGTTTATGAACGTTCTGCAAATCGGACAGCTCTTGTTTTCTTCACTCACAATCCTGCACCACCATCATCACACACAAAAAAAAAAAACCCATTGTTTCAATCATTAATTAATTATTTGCTTAATACTATCTTAATTTTGTGTTTATTCGTCTAAAAAAAGTACTGTGATGAAGTCACTATCCGAACAAATGTATAAACGATCAATTGACAAATGGGGCAATAATTATTAATTATTTCATCACAATCCGAACAAATGTATAAACGATCAATTGACAAATGGGGGCAATAATTATTAATTATTGCTACCATTATATATACTATATAATTATTTTTTATTATATAATTAATTTAATATTCTAATTAAATAGTTTTGTACTTTTGTATCACGTCGGCGTAAATAATATACTAAAAGTATTCAAAAACACCTAAATATATTATTTTTGTTCGCATTAAATTATCATAGTAGATTTTATTCAATAAATTCTAAATTCTTTATATTTAATTTGAGCTAGCCATCAATTTTAATTTAAATTAATTAGAGATAATGATTCGCCCAAGCGTCAAGTCCATGTCTTCCAACCCTATGGTGGGGAGTCGAGCTACCCACCATAGCCCCCTATCTCTCAATTTTTTTCCCTTTGTAATTTGTGTAGAATGGATTCCCACCATCCTTTATCTGACTTCAGCTCTTTAAAAAAATTAATTTAATTATGTACTGTTGAATGGAGTAGCTTTTTAGGCGAGTAGGGCCTACGAAAGATATTTTCTGATAAATTATTATTATTAATTTAACTAATACTACTATATTTTACTTATACACTCCTATAATACATTTCCATATAATCATTACCCATATACTCCTAATATTATTAAAATATAGGACATACTCTATTTTTCAACCCAAAAAAACGTAGACAAGCAATCCAAGCAAGCGTTGCCTTTAAGCTAAAGGCAAACTCAGCTCAAAGACGCAATTATTACTAATTCCTTAATTAAATGTAAAGCTACCATCGTCATAAATTAATCAATTAAGTTATCAGCGAAAAAGAATGGCATTAACAAAATACTAGAAGTAAAAATAAAGCAAAAGTATTCACAGTATGTACGGAAGTACTACTACCTGTTGGCACACGTGTGGCACGTGACACAATGGCCGCAGGGAATGAAAAAGCAGCTTCGGTTGTCGTCGTAGCAGATGACGCATATTTTGCCATCGTACAAGTCGTCCGATGACGACAAGCTGCTGCTGCTCGTTCCTTTCCCCGACACCGATTCTAAATCCTCGTTCTCACTCGTGCCATACCAGTTGTATGTAATTTCCTCCTCCTTTTGGGGCAGCAATCCAGTGCTCTCCGTTGCACCTGCACCCCCCCGCCCTCGGTTACTCCCCCCGCCGTCGATGTTCCGCAGCAGTTTCACGATCAGCGCGATGATCATCAGGAATATTGCTGCACAACAATAGTAGTAGTACCTCTCAATTATTATTGGATTATTATTATTAATAATTTGTTTTTGCTTATTCTTAGAAAGTGAAATTTTTCTAGCTATTTTACTTAGCTTGACTTTCAATCCCCACAATAACAAATATTTCTAAATTTTATTATTATTAATTCAAAAGACTAAAACGGAGGCAGTAAGGAAATTAAATTGACCCTAATTTCAAGGGTTAGTGGTGCCAACAGTGGGAATAATTTAGGATTCCAAAGCTTACACGTAAACCTTAACAGCGCATTAAGTTCCTGCTCTGTCCGTCCACCACTTGTGCAGTAATACATTATCAATATAACAATTAATTAATTAATTAAGTACACTTGGTGACATAATTAGTGTTGATTTAATTTCCTCTAAATCTGGCCATCCACACACGACACATATTTCTATCCTTTTCCTCACTTCCATACTTTGTGCCCAAGTAACTCAAATGTCTTAGCTTGAGTTGTAGGAGTACCGAATAAATAAATAAATAGACTGTTTATTAATTAGCCTCTAAATTAAATACTAATTTAGAGATTAGTATTTTGCTTTTGAAACATTAAGAGACTAATTTTTTTGGAAGAGCAATTAAGAGACTAATTAACACGCCATCTCTAATTTTTTTTTAAAAAAATGTGAAGAAATTTACCGATGACTGCAGCATAGAAGACCGCGCAAACAGTAGCATCCAGCGTCCGATAGTGTGGTCCTGACCAGACTTCATCATCCTGCTTAATTACAGCTTATTACCAGTTAATTATGATCACAATTAAAACTTGTAATTTATTAATTAATTAATCCCCTCTAGTTAGCCTAATCATCGCATGTCCGAAAAGGACATGGATTGGGGATAGGATAGAAATATAGAGTACATACAAATCTTATTAGTCTTATTATAATACTCCACTGACTTTATTCACACTCATGAATATTTCTTTGAAATATTCGTCCCTCTCACAGTTACTATGCTTTCTCGCGAAATTACCCCCATCTAATAATCTTCAGAATTTAAATTTAAAAAATGAATAATAGTATTTGGATGAAAGCAGAGCGCCATACGTATGTCCTCCTCATTTCCGACCAGAATATATTTCCGATTCAATATCCGGCTAAAAATCTCCATATAATATGGTGGTTCGGCTAACTTACGTCCATAGATGTTACCGGAAACAGGTGAAATCCGCCGCGTCCTCCTGCCGGAACCGCCATTACCGCCGCCGCGCAAGCAGAGTGTTCAAATTCCTCTCTCCGACCAAAAATTCTACCATAAATTTTGACAAAAAAAAAGAAAAACGAAGAAATTAAAGAGGAAACAACTAATTAATTAACTACAATTAAAACAGCAGTAATGAATAATTAAAGAGGAATTCGACTTACCACTTCGTTCCTCGGAATTTAATCAGGAAATTATTTATCGAAATGCAAAAAGTGGGATGGAGGAGAAATTAGTTAAGAGGAAGAAATGACTTATGAGGGAGTGTGCATATAAAAGTGAGAAATTACAATGCACATATATAGATACAATGATGTAATGATATGGCTAGGTGGGGAACGTGTAATAAAATACTCCCTCCGTTTTTAAATGATAGCTACGTTGGAGAATTTGGCACTATTCACACAATCACTTTGACTTGAAGTTTTATCATAATTATTCAAGTTAAAATATAGTCAATTGAGATCTTGTTAGATTCGTCTCGTCTTGTAGTTTTTAAATATCGAACTTTTAGAATTTTTACTTGTACCGAACTTGAGTTATTACTGATTTAAAATGTATATTGGACTGCGTGTTGCGTGGGTCCGTAGCAAACAAAAAAACGGAAGGAGTATCAAATTATTGTAATAATAATAGGTATAATTCGATGTGGGTTTTCCTGTTCGCATGTAACGCGAGGAGTGCAACTTGGGTCTTCACAGATCCATTTTGCGTACAAAACTTAAATTATGGGAAGAAAAACGAAAATTATGCCAAAGTCCAAGTTTTGAATTATATTATACTACTAATATTTGGAATAAATAAAATGAGAGGGGTACCCAAGTCAATTGATTTATTATTATAGGTATTATAGGAATACAATATAGGTTGCGTCGTGTTGTTTAATTTGGGAATTGGAAGTTAGGCTTACTTGGAATAAATCAAGTTAGAGGGTTTAATTTTCAAAATTATTACAACAAAAAGATAAACTGTATTTTTTTGGAAAAGAAATAAAATTTTAAATGAAGTATTATTTTATGCTTATAGACTATAGTGTAATTTCAGGGGTAGAGGAGGTTGAGAAGTGACAATTCATTCACAAGCAGAGACCGTTACTGCATAGCTTTATTTATTTATTTATTCATTGTCAATGTTTTAGAAATAAACTACAAAAAACTACATAAATTACATAAATTACTGCAGCAACGCTCATCAAAAAAAAATAACATGAAATGAGAATTTGTTTGGCTTGGGTTGAGCCAAGGACCTTTTTCTCCTCAAGGGGGGCTATTGGAAAAGGATCAAACCGATTACGGGTTCGGATTAACAATAATGCGCCCACAATTGACTGAATCTTCTTTGAATTGATCAAAAACAACAAGATACAATGGAGAATCTACCAGTTGTTAAGAAACAACGGCGGAATTCACCAAGAACAAGGAACCAAACTACCAGTTGCTAAGAAACAATGGTGGATTTGGAAAACGGTAACCGCTACAAACTAAGCTAGATTCTAAGGAAAACTGTAAAGGAAAGCTGTAAAGAAAGCAGTAAAGATAACAAGGAATTAAATTTGATAAAAGGAATTTGGGGGTTGGATTGATCTCTCCGATTTTGTGTATGTCGACCCCTATTTATAGCCGGAGCTGAAATAACCGCTCTCCGGCCGACTCCCTTAAGCCGATTCCACTGTTTACTTCAATCGGCTGAATTGATGTCATTTCGGCCGAAATCCTTCCCTCTGAAGCTTTCTTCCTTTCGGGCTTCTTCTGCTGCTCCGGATCGTTCTCTTTTCATTCTTCGGCCCAATGGATCTCCAACTCGATTTTCTTTGCAAGTCTCTTTTCGGCCCATCTTTTATGGCCCAATTCTTCTCTCCGTGGCCCACTATCCTTTGTGGCCCCAACAGATACCCTCCTTACTTGGGCGGTTTTTCGTCTCGGAAAGAGCTCAAGTAATTTCTTTTCTCGTGCGCTAACTCCTCCTAAAAATCTGGTCACGCCTTTTCATTTTCCCTCATCCTTTTGAACTGCTCTCGATTCTTCTTTCCATATTCTCTCATGTGTTTTCTCCCTTTTCATCTTTCTCTTCATGGCGCAACCGACTCTTTCCCCTTCTTCTCAAAAGATCAAGGATGCTGAAGATTCCCTGGTTGAAACTTCTTCGCTTCGTCCCATTGACGGCGACCTCGTTACTCTTGGGCCCCTTGCGACTTCGACTGAGGCCGCGATTTCTGTTTCTGCTCTTTTTGGGGAATCGGAGACGATTCCCTTGTTTTCGGACTATTTCTCTGTTAAACTTTTTGGCCCTCTCAGTACTTGGCCGTTGGTGACTCAGGAACATATTGCTTGGTACGAAAGGGCCCTTCCTCACTGTGGATTGGATTGGGTTAACTCTGGTGTGAATCACTTACTTAAGCTGAGCACACAGTCTTTTCCTACTACCTATAACTATATTCAGGCCCTTCTTTGCTTCTGGAACTCATCCATTAATTGTATCTGCTTCCCATGGGGTATAATGACCCCGACTATTGAGGACGTTAAGCTTCTTCTGGATTTACCCTCTCTTGGAACGCCCGTTTTGGGTGTCACCGGTTCCGACAAGCCTACCACGAAAAATACCGGCTACGCTTCAGGGCTCACCTTCTCTTCATGGATTAATAAGTACCGTGGGAATAAGCCCGAATTTTCTGAGGATGAATCTGCCCTTATGGGACCAGGATTGACTTCTCGAGTACCCGAGGGTGACAACACTGATTTGACTGTTCCCAATTCGACTACTTCTCTAGCAGTTGCCCTTCCCTCTTCTCCTATTGCCTCTATTCCTAACCCCTCTCCTGTCCATACTCGGCTGGGAGAATTAGCCGTTGGTAACGTTAATCCTCCTTCACCTTTCCCGGATAGGGATATTCTGGATGACTTCTTTTCCCTTTCATTTGTTTCTTCTTCATCAGAATTTCCTCGTTCTTTCAAAGCCTGCTTGGATAAGCTAGAATGCTTGATTTCTGAACAATCCGACGCCTTCTCCGTCCAAACCAAGTCTATCCTTTTGCTTCTCTCATATATCAGGCAAGCTTTTCCTCAAGATCTTCTGGTCTCCGGTCTATCAGATATCGTCGATGCAATGTTCACATGTCTCTTACGGATGGATAGACTTGGAACTTCCGAGCCTCTTGGCCATTCGCAGAACACTTGAAGACGAGCAGGCTTCTCTTACCCTTCACAGGGCGGAATTTGACAAGCATGCTTCCGATTATCACTCTTATATGAGTCAGTTATCGGCCAATGATGGCCTCAGATCCAATTATTTGAATCGTCTCTCCACCATTGATTCCGAAATCAGCCGACTTCAACATGAGGCACAAGGCGTGAAGAATGCCTTAGCCGAAGTTGATCAAGAATCGGCTCACTTGCAAGGACTTGTAAAGCAGCTCCACAAATCTGCTCAGGCTCCGAGGGATAAACTCGTCAGTCTCAAAGAGAAAACGGACTATCTTACTTTGAGGTTATCCTTCAGTGACAATGTCCTTGGCGTTTTTCGTGGTTTATGGTCAAACACTCAGAAGGCGCTTGATCAGATTCGTTCTGTCGCGGTTCAACTTCCTCCTGTGCCAAATACTTCGACGGTTTCCGATAACCTTTTCGCCAACCCTCCTTCAGGGGATAATCCAAGGAATTCCGGTAATATTTAATTTGTTCTTTTGGTCTTGATGATATACGATGATTATGTTTCCCTTCTCTTTTGATTTCTCTTCTTAGATGCTCGGTGTGATCCTTTCCAAGACACTACCGACAAGCTTTTCTCATCCCAACCCGATGATCCTCTGGTTTCGGCCGAAGCTGAAGCTCGATCGTATCAGGAGTTCCAATCAGTATTGGATCCGACTTCTGTTCGTAATTCGGCCGCTCCCCCTACCAGTGATTTCGGCGAAGACATTGCTTATGATTTGAGTGGAGATTGAACTTTGTTGTTATTGTTTTTTGAATGTAATGACACCCCCTTATTGTATTTCTGGCTTTTATTTCGGCCGATCCACCTTGTATACTTGATCGTCCTATTATCAAATATTTGTCTTTTTGCAGATTTGTTTCGCCTGTTTCTTCCGTGTTCCCAGGGATATTCTCTGATACAATACTATCTTCTGCAGCTTTATTGGGACTCTTGAAACGTCTCATCCGTAATCAATGCTTTTCTCTTTACGTTTCCATTTTTTGCTATAAATGACATCCCCTTCATTTATCTCTATAAATACCAACTCTTATTCTCTCCTCGTCTCATAATCTCGCAAATACCAATCATGAATACCTTGATGCTTTTAATTTCTTCTCTTCCCTGGCCTCCTTGGCCCGCTGGCTCTTTGATTGATCCTTTACTTATAACCCGAAAGCTCTCCTTATGTGCAACGCGAGTTCAGCTAATCCTTTTACCATTACCCTCATATGAATTGGGAACTTTTCAACATTTTTCTCAACATGTATTCCGACGGTCATACTCGAGCTCTGCTCTATTCCTTCATATTGCTGTGACCTGTCGTAATCCTACTAATATCGGTCCCAAAGTCTTGGGCGGTCGAATAATAATCGCGCTTTTCTATGGGACCGAACTATCTTCTCAGCTCCGAAGGCCATACCCCTCGAACTTCGTCCCTATCTTCAATGCTAAGAAGGGGGTGTCCTTGCTGGAGCAGATAAAAATTTTCTTCTTCCTGGTCTGGGAGTTGGCTTTATTGGCACAGCCATCTCTTCTCTCGCCGGCCAGAAGAATTTGGGCTTGGGAATGAACGTTGGACATCTACCACTTCAGATCCCACTGGCCTCCGCTTCTTCCTAGCCGTTTTAGCCCAGGACGTTTCCCTTGTATATTGTAATCTCGGGCTATCGACGCCGCTTTCGGCCGAAATAGCGCCCTTTTTGTACTTGTTCGTTCATGCAATAAAATCTTTATTTTCTGCTTACTTATCGTTTAATCCCAAACTGATGGATAATATTTCTTCATGTATCTTGCATTTACTGGGTTTGACATCTGCTCACCATCTTCGTCCACCAAAATGTATGCTCCATTCGGTAATTTCGTCTGAACAATAAACGGTCCCTCCCAATTGGGACTCCACTTACCTAATCGGCCATCCTTCTGCTTGGGTGGCCATATAACTTTCCAAACTAAGTCTCCAACTTCAAACCGCTTAAGACGAATTCGCTTATTGTACCAATCGGCCACAACATCTTTGTTTTTCTGCAAATTCTCAAAGGCTTGCATCCGATTGGAGTTAATTTCCAATAACTCATCTTTCATCGCACAATCGTACTGTTCGGCCGACATTGAATCCGCTTGGTTTGTTCTCAAAGTCGGCACTGTTATTTCGGCTGGCAACACTGCGTCCATTCCATAAGTCAGCCGAAATGGTGTAAACCCAGTGGCTGAAGTTTTAGCATTTCGATAAGCCCATAATGCCTCTGACAACTTTTCATGCCACTTTCTTGGTTGATCTTCGATCATTTTCTTTATAATTCCTATTAGCTGTTTGTTTGTGGCCTCTGCTTGTCCATTTCCTTGTGGGTAATATGGCGACGAATGCACAATCTTTATTCCGTATTCATCTGCAAAGGCCTTGACTTTTTCTCCCACAAATACAGTTCCTCTATCTGTTAGAATCGTCTGTGGGGTCCCAAATCTATAAATCAATTGTCTCTTGATAAACTCGATCACCTCTTCTTGTGAAATACTGACATACGCCTGAGCTTCGGCCCATTTCGTGAAATAATCTGTTGCCACTAGCACGAACTCATGTCTTTTAGACGAAGAGGGATGAACTTTTCCAATGATGTCCATGGCCCATCCTCGAAATGGCCATGGTTTGATCATTATGTGTAATTCTTCGGCCGGTAATTTCTGAATCGGCCCATGTTTCTGACATTCGCTGCATCCTCTCGCATATTTTTCACAATCAATACCCATATTCGGACAATAATATCCCAGCCGAACAATACTCCACTTCATCTATTTTCCTGCCCGATGTGCGCCACATATTCCTTCATGAACCTCTCCCATCACCCTTCTGGCGTCTTCTTCTCCGACGAATCTGAGCAATACTCCATCAATAGCACGCTTGAATAATAATCCTCCTATTATGACGTAATCCATCGCTTTCCGCTTTTCAGCTGGATTAGCCTCCGAAGGATCTTCTAGTGTCTGTGCTATCTTCTTTATCCATTCGGCCTTCTCTGTTTCGGCCAAATGTACTTCCACATTCCCTGCTATCGGCATTAACCGATATCTAGCTGCGTGTTGAGCCAATTCATTGGCTACTTCGTTCTTTTCCCTTGGGACATATTCAATATATACCTCATCGAATTCTTCTAACAAATTAACCGCTTCTTCGTACAATCTAATCAACTGAGAACTCTTAACCGAAAAATCGCCTAATAATTGCTGAACGACTACTTGTGAGTCCCCTCTGATAATGACTGCTCTGACTCCTTCTTCTATCAACCGTTGTAATCCCGAAATCAGCGCTTTGTACTCAGCTTGGTTATTCGTATATGACTCTGGCAATTGCATGAAATATTTGTATACCTTGCCCTCCGGTGTTTGTAGGGTAAACCCTGCTCCGACTCCTGAAGCGGCTTTAGAACCATCAAACATCATCACCCATGGTTGCAAGTATACGATTCCTATCTCACCGACTTCTTTCGGCCGATCTTGATGATCGATGTCATCGGTCATCGGATGTATCACATGGTCAGCCAGAAAATCGGCTACAATCTGTCCTTTCATAACCCTCAAAGGTTGATATCTCAAATCGTATGCATTTAACTTCATGGCCCATTTGGCCATTCTTCGGCTACTGACCGGATCATTCATCATAATCTTGACTATGTCAACCGAAGCCACCACTATCACTTGCCTCGGTTGAATGTAATATTCTAATTTCTGTCATGCATGATAAAGACTTAAACATAATTTATGAATCGGCGAGTACCTTACTTCGGCGTCCCTTAGGATTCGGCTTAGATAGTAAATCGCTCGATCCCTTCCTTCGTCGTCTTCTTGTGCCAATAATGCTCCAATAGATTCTTCGGCCGCTGCTATATACAACTTCAACGGCCGTCCTAAAATCGGAGGAACCAACACAGGTGGATTCATCAAATCCTGAATCAATTGTTCAAAGGTTTTTTGTTGGTCGACTCCCCATTTGAACTCCTCTTCCTTCTTCAACCTCAATAAATCGGTTAGTGGTTTCGACTTTCAAACCGCATTTGCTAAGAATCGTCTCAAGAAACCAATTTTTCCGAGAAATTTCTGCAAACTCTTCTTATCATGTGGAGGTTTGGCTTCTTGAATGGCTCTGGTCTTGTTCGCATCAACTTCTACACCTTTGTTATGTACCAGGAACCCGAGAAAATTTCCTGCCTGTACTCCGAAAGCACACTTGGCTGGATTCATCTTGACTCCGTGCAGCCTCATCCTCATGAACACCTTTCGCAAATCGTTCAAGTGGCTTTCAATATCTTTGGATCTGACCATGACGTCGTCGATATAAACTTCAACACAATCCCCTATGAGGTCGTGGAAAACATAGTTCATGGCTCTCTGGTAAGTAGCTCATGCATTCTTCAAACCGAATGGCATTACTACCCATTCGTATATCCCTATAGCACCAGGGCACCGAAATGCAGTCTTGTGAATATCTTCTTCGGCCATAAAAATTTGGTTGTATCCTGAATATCCATCCATGAAGGACAACATTCCTTGTTTTGCGGCCGAATCAATCAACAAGTCAACAATAGGCATCATATACTCATCTTTAGGAGTGGCTATATTAAGATTTCTGAAATCGATGCAAACTCTCAATTTCCCATTCTTTTTTATTACAGGAACAATATTCGATAACCACTCTACATATTTAGCTGGCCTCACAAACCCGGCCGCTAATAATTTTTCTATTTCCTCTTTTATTCTAGGAACTATTTCGGGCGCTGCCCTCCTGGCCGGCTGTTTATGCGGCCTGAACCCTTCTTTGATAGGCAATCTGTGCTCCACAATCGATCGCTCCAATCCTGACATCTCTGTATAATCCCATGCGAAACAATCCTTGAACTCGATTAGGACCTCCTTGAATCGGCTTGTCATCTGCTGATCTAAATTTGCACTCAACGGGATCTCCCTCGGGTGCTCGTCTGTACCAACATTGACCATTTTCAAGGGGTCTTGAGCTTTGAAATCTGGTGTTCGTTTTGGAATTGCATCTATTAAGTCGCTCCATCCTGCTTTGTCGTCTGAAACTCCGAGTTCGGCCGATTCGAACTCGATCGCTTGATTCGGTTGTGCATCCATCATTTACTTTCTTTTTCGACTGGCCGTTCATCGGCCTGATATCTGATCTCAAACCCCAACTCTGTCCAATCACACTCGACCACCTGCGGGTACCGATCCCCAACCACTGCCAAGAATGGTTGTATGGGGGCTCTTCATATAACACCGCATCAATTCGGCCGGCTGAGCTGACTGGAAACGGAGGTTGGTCTCCTTCCACTTCTTCAACTGTGCCATCCTTTTTCCAGAACCATACTTTCTGGTGCAGTGTTGACAGCAAACAACGAGACGTATGTATCCAGCATCGGCCTAAAAGGGCCGCATACGGAACTTCGGCATCTACAACAAAGAACATGGTCGGAATTGATATCGTTCCGACCGTTACATCCACCAAAATACACCCTTCGGCCGCGGTTTGAGCTCCCACAAAACTCAATACTTTCATCCGTGTGGGGAGTAGATCTTCCTTTGAACGGCCTATCTTTGTCAATGTGGATAACGGCATGATATTAACAGTGGCTCCACCGTCGATAAACATTCTTCTGAGTGGTCTTCCATTGACCCAACCTCTGACGTATAAAGGCCTCACATGCTGAGGCATTTTCGCAGTTGGAGGCAAAATCGTGCCTGGTTGAGCTTCTGGAACAAATGCTTTATATCCTTCTTCAATTGATTTCTCTATTTCGGCTTCCGGCCGAAATACTTCAAGTTTATCGAAACAAAAATCCACTATAGGTTCTTCATCACCATAGTATTCCCCTTCCTTCTGACAGAAAACCACAGCTGGTTCAGAATCCGACCAGTATTCCTCCTTTTCTTCTGTGGTTATCGTCACCATATTCGCGCCAGATCCAAAGTCAAACTTAAACTGCCCGATAGGGAGTGAATCGTTACTCGGGATGATAGTTGTCTTTGGTTTCCATTCCCTGGTTCGGACTGGTCTAGGCTTCCATTCTTCTTTCGATTTCGGCTGCTCACTTTCAGGCTTTATCTGAGCTGTTTCCGGCCGAAATTCGGTCTTGTTTTTCATTCGATCTCGTTCTTCTTTCGGCTGCTTCTCTTTCTTCCCTTCGGCTGTCTTCATCCTGGCCGAAAATACTTTTTCCAGAATTCTTCCTTCGTCCGAAGAACAGTCATCTGGAAAATCTCCTTCCATGTGCATCGTCTCATACTCCTCTTCTTCATATGCGCAGCTGCTTTAAGCCGTTGCATTATTCGTTTGTAAGTCCGATAGGATCCCTTCCCCTTTGGGACCTTCTTGTCTTCTGCCCTCCAGGCTGCATTTTCAAATCGGTGTTGGCCGAAATGCCTCGCCTTCGGGGAATTTTGCACCCATTGGCCCACCTGAGTATTTGCGGGTGGCCTTCTAAACCTCTTCACTTTTGGGGAAATAGCTTCTTCACTGTCTTCCCATTTCTTTTATCAGCTGTTAGCTTCATCTCGGAATCCCAACCGTTAGTTATGATTTTCAACGTTGGCCTCTCGCTCTTATCTTCGATCTCGATCTCCTGATGTTTCTCCGATTGCTTGATCCACTCCTTTACCTCATAATTCCCCAATCGGTCAAAAACATCTGTAACTTTCTCTTTTCCCTTCGGAGATCCTAATCTTTTCCATACTCCTGACTTCTGAGCCGATGGCTGATCTCCAAGCCGATCGTGCACAGAACTCTTGCTAGATGATGTTTGATCCCCCAATCGGTCATGCACAGATCTATCCTGGTCGGGATGCACCATCACCATGTTGGCAACAGGGTACGGATTCTTATCGATCGCCATAAGCCTATCTGGGAACTTCAGTTTCCCATCATCGACATGCTTCTGAATCAGCTTCCTAAAATGTCCACAAACCGCCGTAGAATGAGTAGCCGATCCATGGAATCTGCACCATCCGGCTTCCAACTGATCCTTGGTAGGCTGTGGATGGTTTCCTTTAAACTCTAGCAATCCGTTCTTCTGGCAATAATCAAATATTTCGTCCATTTGTGACAAATCGAAAGAGTAGAACCTTTGAGATTCATCTCCTCCTTCTTTCTCCTTGCCTCTGGCTGGTCGAAGTGCTGGACAAGTCATAGGCTTTTTTATGATTAATTCTGCCCTTGCAACTTTGGCTAATGCGGGAACGTCATCCGTGTTGTACTCTTCCTGGACTTCACATCTATCCAGAGACTCAGCAAATGAGGCAGCTGACTGGATAGGTTGTGATCTTCCACTTTGACTTCGGCTTGATTTGAAAGCCGCCTGTTCTGCCAAATAAGTCTCCATCCTTATAGCTTCAGCCGTTAATTCGGCCACAGTCCTTGGTCTTGTTACCATCAATCTGTCCTTGATAGCAAACTTCAAATTCTGCTTCAAGATTTGAATGTATTCATGCTCAGGTAGCATTGTTTTCATCTGAGCCTTCACTGCATAAAACCTTTCAATGAATTCAGTAACTGATTCGGACGCCTTCTGTTTGGTTGACGTCAGATCAACTACCGAAACTTCAGGACTGGTATTATAGAATCGGTCATGGAATAACCGCTCCATCTCGACCCATGTATTGACCGATCCCGTTGGCAAATTGATATACCACTCAAATGCTGGACCATTTAACGACAAGCTGAACAATATCAGCTTGTGAAAATCATTTTGCGCGATTCTGGTGCATTGAGCTGTAAATCGGCCAATATGCTCAATTGTAGAGCGGCCGACTTCTCCAGAAAAAGTGTTAAAATCTGGAACCTTTACCCCTCTAGGCAGTGGATACTGCTCCTCAATGTAATCTGGATAAGGTTTCTGATACATCGGCCTATTTTCCTGGCCGATGATATTTCCAAACTGAGTACGAATAATCTCAGCAATTAACTCCCTGTCAACCAGTTGTGGTGGATTCTGCTGATGTGGTGCGTATTGTTGTTGAACCACTGGAGCAGGTAGTTGAACAGCTGGTTGAGGCGGTTGATTCTGTTGCTGATCGTACCTTTGCTGCGGAGGAACAAAAGGCCGAGCTCCGTGCCCTCCTGGCGGCCGAAAGGCCTGCTGTTGAAAATTATGAGGATTTTGCATCGCAGGTGGTGGATTTTGCGCCACTGGAGCTTGCTGCACTCCCATCGGATACATATTCCTCGCTGCCAGGATATTTCCTTCAATCTGGCGAACCTAATTAGTAACCGCCGCCTCCACCATAAATTGAACCTGATCTCTGAATCGTGGAGTTAAATCATCGTTTGAAAACTCCTGATTATGGAAGTGTGATGGTCCGGGGAACCCTGGGGGGAATTCTCCGGCTTCTGCTGCACGTTCTTCTTGAATCGGCGGCAAATCAGTCCTCGCCGCCGTGTTTACTGCTGGAGTTGCTTGTTCGAATGCCATTTCGCGTCCCACTGGGCGTGCCACTATTTGGCTTGGGTTGAGCCAAGGACCTTTTTCTCCTCAAGGGAGGCTATCGGAAAAGGACCAAACCGATTACGGGTCCGGATTAACAATAATGCGCCCACAATTGACTGAATCTTCTTTGAATTGATCAAAAACAACAAGATACAATGGAGAATCTACCAGTTGTTAAGAAACAACGGCGAAATTCACCAAGAACAAGGAACCAAACTACCAGTTGCTAAGAAACAACGGTGGATTTGGAAAACGGTAACCGCTACAAACTAAGCTAGATTCTAAGGAAAGCTGTAAAGGAAAGCTGTAAAGAAAGCAGTAAAGATAACAAGGAATTAAATTTGATAAAAGGAATTTGGGGGTTGGATTGATCTCTCCGATTTTGTGTATGTCGACCCCTATTTATAGCCGGAGCTGAAATAACCGCTTCCTTAAGCCGACTCCCTTAAGCCGATTCCACTGTTTACTTCAATCGGCTGAATTGATGTCATTTCGGCCGAAATCCTTCCCTCTGAAGCTTTCTTCCTTTCGGGCTTCTTCTGCTGCTCCGGATCGTTCTCTTTTCATTCTTCGGCCCAATGGATCTCCAACTCGATTTTCTTTGCAAGTCTCTTTTCGGCCCATCTTTTATGGCCCAATTCTTCTCTCCGTGGCCCACTATCCTTTGTGGCCCCAACAGAATTCAAACTACATAAATTACAAAAAAAAAAATTAAATGATGTATAGAGACTGATTGAAAAATCAAACCACAATAATAAAATTAAAAGGTAGAGACTTGACCTTTAGACCAAACTCTCATCCCTACGTAGCTTCGATTTTGTATTTATGGCGAAAGTCTTTTTTATTATTTTTAAAAAGTTGAGAACATAAAAAATAAATAAATAAAAGCTATGGATAAAAGCAAGCGGGGAAAAAAGTCAATTGCTTAATTAGCATTTATCCAATAAGGGCCCATTTGGATTGACTTTTTAAAAAAAAAGCAGAAGCCAAAGGGTTCGGTTATGGTGCAATTATGGAATCCGCAGCACATCAAGGTATCAATCATAGCCATTCAAAAGCATCCAACGGTTGTAGGTTAATAAGGATATAATTGTAATAACACAATAATAGTCCATTTTAATAACAAATCATTTCAGCGACAAGGCAAGTATTTTAGACATGTTATGATATCTAATATTTGGTAACTCTATATTTAGTATGTTATCATATTTAATATTTGGTAAATCATATCAAATATTTAGTAATCCATATCTAATATTTTAAATAATATTTTTTTATGATCAAAGATACGTATCAAATTTATTAATAGACAATTTTAGCGATCTTACCAAAAACAATTAAGTTATGCTATAAAATATATTTCAGAGACCACAAGTAGAGGAATTCAGCGACCGTATCTAGCATAATTCAGCCATACTACCAAGAATAATTTAGCGACACAACTAAGAATGATTCAGCGATGCTACCAAAAACTATTATGTGATGCTATGAAAAATAATGAAGGGATGCTATCAAATATATTTCAGCGACCCCAAGTAGAGGAATTCAGCGATGGTACCAAGCATAATTCAGCGACACTAGCAAGGATAATTCAGCAATGCTACCAAATATAATTCCGTGGTGCTACAGAAAACAAATCAGTGATGCTATCAAATATATTTCAGTGATGGTAAGTAGAGGAATTCAGCGACAAACTTAGAAAAATTCAGCGACACTACCCAGAATAATTCAGCGGCTCAACCAAGAAGAATTCAAAGATGCTACGGAACACTTCAGCATGATATCAAAAATAATTCAGCGACATTTCCAGGAACAATTCAGCGACGTTACCAAGAACATTTCAGCGACGATATCAAGAACAATTCAGCGACTTTTCATCAACAATTCAAGGACTCAACTGAAAGCATTTCAGGTACGTTTTTTTACCGAATAATACATGTTTCGTCGCTGAATTATACATTAATTGTCGCTGAATTATATATTACTCATATATTAGGAGCAAAAAACTCTCTCTCATTTCCGTTACATTTACTTTTACGCAAATTTACTATTTTAACCTTAAATTAATCTCAACCATCAATTTACAAAATGCATCAACGGTGTAGAAGCATCCGCAATACATCATGTCTCAGCACCCTAACAACTCCCGAAGCCAAAAACAGAAGCAGAAGTGAAAGCCAAAAGCAGAAGCAGGTAACTTTTGTGTTTGGATGGAATGTTTGAAAAGCAGTTTTTTTTCAAAAGTGTGTTTGGATATGTAAAAGTGAAAAGTGCTTTTGAAATGTGTAAATTATCAAAAAGGATATGCTATTTATATATAATAGTATATATTTATAGGGTAATTAAAATAAATTAATAGGGGTATTTATGACTCTGCACACATTACTAGGTGCTTTTGGCTTCTGCTTTTCGGGGAAGTACCCCCAGGGCTGCTTTTCCAGAAGCACTTTTGCAGCTTTTCGAGGTGCTTTTGCTTTTTCTAAAAAGCCAAAACAAACACTTTTTTTCTTCAAAAGTGCTTTTGGCAGAAGCAAAAGCCAAAAGCACTTGAAAAAAACCATTCCAAACAGGCTCTAAGTTGATAGTAGTATTTATTTTGAATAAATACAGATCATAAACTTTATTCAAAGCAAAACAACCGAAAGTTGTAGTTCAAAATTGTCAAAAATAATTAAGAATTGAAGAATTGGGGTCCAGTGACGTGAAGAATCCCACTTCTGCTCATGAGATTTGCAAAAGCTTTGTTGACAAAGTGGGTTCCTCCATCAGATATGATTACCCTAGGTACACCAAATCTATTGAAAATGCTATTTTTCAAAAAATTGATGACTTGGTGACCATCGTTGGTTGGCAGCGCAACCGCCTCGACCCACTTGGACACGTAATCGACAGCTACCAAGATGTAGTGATTCCCATCAGATGTCGGGAATGGTCCCATGAAGTCAATACCCCATACATCGAAAATCTCAAGGATGAGAATTCCTTTTTAAGGAATTTCATCCCTCTTGGAGATATTCCATAATCTTTGGCATCTGTCGCAAGCCTTAACAAACGCCTTGCAGTCCTCGTAAATGGTAGGCCAATAGAAACCACACTCGAGCACCTTGTGAGCTGTTCGAGTAGAGCCATGGTGACCTCCATATTCCGATTCATGACATTTTTTAGCGATTTGATAAGCCTCGTGCTCAGTTACACAACGTCTAATAATCGAATCTGCACAATGCTTAAAGAGATAAGGATCTTCCCAGAAGTAGTTAACTACATCTCGGTTGAACCTTGCTTTTTGTTTCTTGCTCTAGAATGGTGGAGTTATTCCACATACTAAAAAGTTAGCAATGTCGGAAAACCATGGACAAGCTTGATCATGAAGATGCAGGGCAAACATTTGCTCATTCGGAAAATTTTCATTGACGGCTATCTCGTTTTTATCATTTTCTATTCGAGACAAATGGTCAGCGGCACCATTGTCTCTGCCTTTTCTATCTTTTATTATGATGTCGAATTCTTGCAACAAAAGTACCCACCTGATTAATCGAGGTTTGGCGTCTTGTATGCTGAACAAGTATCTCAGTGCAGAGTGATCGGTGTATACTATGGTTTTCGTACCAATGAGGTATTGTCTGAATTTATCAAACGCGAAAACCACAGCATACATCTCTTTCTCCGTGGTGGTGTAATTGACTTGGGCTTTAGTCAGGGCATGGCTGGCGTAATGAATCACGCAGTGTCTTCCTTCTTTATGTTGCCTAAGAACTGCACCCACGGCGAGATCACTTGCATCGCACATGACCTCGAAAGGCATTGACCAATCGGGTGGTTGCACTATTGGAGCAGAAATCAACATCTTCGTGAGCGTGTCAAAGGCTTGAACACACGCTTCACTTATTACGAAAGAATTTTCTTTACAAAGCAAATTAGTGAGCGGCTTGGCAATTTTAGAAAAATCTTTAATGAATCTTCGGTAAAAACCGGCATGCCCTAAGAAACTCCTAACTGCTTTTATTGAGTTTGGTAATGGAAGGTTGGATATGACTGAGACTTTGGCCCTATCGACTTCGATGCCTGCGCGCGAGATGCGGTGACCCAACACTATTCCTTCGGTGACCATGAAATGACACTTCTCCCAGTTTAAAACTAGGTTAGTGTCCTCGCATCTTTTTAAAATTTTTGCAAGATTTGTCAAACATTCATCAAAAGTATCTCCATACACAGAGAAGTCATCCATGAAAACTTCAATGCATTTTTCGATAAATTCTGAGAAAATAGACATCATGCATCGCTGAAAAGTGGCAGGTGCATTGCAAAGTCCAAAAGGCATGCGCCTGTACGCAAACGTTCCATACGGGCACGTGAAAGTGGTCTTATCATGATCTTCAGTAGCTATTACAATCTGATTGTAACCAGAGTACCCATCCAAAAAGCAGTAGTACTCCCTCCCGGCCATCCTCTCCAGCATCTAATCAATGAATGGCAAGGGAAAATGATCCTTCCGCGTAGCGGTGTTAAGTTTCCGGTAGTCGATGCAGACTCTCCAACCGGTTACTGGACGTGTCGCCACTTCTTCTCCTTGCTCATTAGTCGTTATGCACATCCCCCCACACTTAGGTACTACCTGCACTGGGCTAACCCATTTGCTGTCAGATATAGGATAGATGATACCAGCATCTAAGAGCTTGATAACTTCTTTCCTTACCACTTCATGCATATGGGGGTTCAGACGCCTTTGTGGTTGCCTAGAGGGCTTATACTCTTCTTCCATTAAAATTCTGTGCATGCAAACAGAGGGGCTTATTCCTTTTATATCAGAAATGGTCCATCCAATTGCATGTACATATTTCTTTAGAATGTCTACCAGAGCTTTTTCTTGTTCTTGTGTCAGCTTGGCTGACACAATTACCGGTAATCTTTTATGTTTAGCGAGAAAAACGTACTTAAGATGATCCGAAAGTATTTTAAGTTCAAGCTCTGGCGGGCATTCAACGGAAGGTAGTAATTTGCGAGAATTGGTTGGGGGTGAAAGATCAGATTTACCTTCAGGACCCTGTGTCAGTACAGGATCCACTTCCTCTTCCGTGGTGCTCTCTTCCTCCTCCGGAGTGAATTCAACACCGTCAAACTATTCAAGATCCCCAGTGATAGGGTCTTCGAAGTGAACAGCGTTGCAACTTCTTTGTTGCTCAGCACCTCCAGGCGTCAGTACCTGTTTTGAAATTTTGTCCGTCATCACAGTTATAGAGTCTATGCTCTCGTCCTCACACCTACTTTCTATTACATCAAACATGGAACAAGATCCCTCATTCGGGAATTTCTGCAACTCCTCCATGTCAAAAGAGATTTCTCGATTGTCCACCCTCAATGTGACTCTTCCAGATGTGGCATCGATCAGTGCACCGCCAGTGGCCAAAAAAGGGCGTCCCAGGATAAGTGGCATTTCAGAGTCCTCTTCAATGTCAAGGATGATGAAGTCAACCGGGAAAAGAACTTGACCGGTCTTGACTACCCCATCCTTGAGGATTCCTACGGGTTTGGTGATTGATCTGTCTGCCAGCTGCAGTTTCATTTTGACCGGTTCAATCTCTCCGAGCCTTAGGCGAATTGCCATGGCTAGAGGCATCACGTTGATGCTGGATCCTAGATCACATAACCCCATGCTCACTTTGGCCTTTCCAATCTGTACTGGTAGCGTGCAACACCCAGGGTCCTCTTTCTTTTCGGGTAGCTTCCTTTGAACTATGGCACTACATGTGCTGTTGAGAATGATCACCTCCTCCTGCTCTACCTGCCTTTTCCCTGAAATCAATTCTTTCAAGAACTTAGCATAGGTGGGCATTTCTGAAATCATTTCCACGAGAGGAATGGTTATCTCTACAGACTTTAACCGTTCTAGAAATTTCTTGAATTTAAGGTCATGTTCCTTATTTTTAAGACGTGCAGGGTACGACACCCTTGGCATGTACTTATTATTATCTATTTTTGGTGGTAAAGAGAAGGAAGTTGTACCTTCACCCATACCCTCTTCAGCTTCATTTGCAGCTTCAGCCTGCGAGTTAGCTGTATCTGATTTATCCTTTACCAGCTCAACACTTTCATCTCCTTCAACCTTTTCCTTTTCCTTCTCCACTTCCAATGAAACCTTTACTTTCATAGCTTTCTTCTTTGCAGATCCAACATTTCCCTTCAGATTCTTGCCTCCCCGCAATGTGATTGCCTTGCATTGCAGGTTGGCTTCAGTGCTGCTCGGCAGTGTTCCTTTCCCTCTGTTCTGCAATTCCTTAGCCAATTGGGTGACCTGCGTCTCCACATTTTTGATTGATGACTGCAACTGCTGGTTTATCTCCCTTTGATTAGAAATAAACTCAGTCATCAAATTCTCCAGGCGAGATGGTGGCTTTTGGTTGTATTGCTGATTCTGATCAGGTTGGGCTTGGAATTTTTGGAAATTCTGGCCTTGGTTTTGGTTGGGTCTCTGTTGGATATGGGGTTGAAAGTTCTGGTTCTGATTCTGGAAGTTCTGAACTCTCTGCTGAACGAATCCTTGGTTCTGAGGTCTGAAGTTCTGCTGAAGGTTCTGGTTTGCAAAGTGGTTAGGCTGTGTCAACAAATGCGCATTGAGTGCATTGTTGTTGGAATAGGAGAGGTTGGGGTGGCGGTTTTGGTAGTTCCCTGCGTAATTGCAGCTTTCGGTAGCTAGTTGTTGGCATGTGTCGGTTGGATGTGGTCCCTGACATAGCCCACAAATTGCTCTCGATTGTTGTGCTTGCACTTGGCTAGATGAGGCTCCTGCCTGAGAAGTACCTGCTCCCTTTCCTTTCTCCTGTCCTAGCTGTATCGCAGCTACCTGTTCCTGCAATTTTTCGAAATCTATTTTTCCTTCACTCACAGCAAAAACTTTTCTAGGAGGGTCCGCTTTCTTGTCACTGTTGTTCAACACAGGTCTGTTGACAGACATTGTCTCAATCTTTTCCCAGGCTTGATCCATGGGCAAATGGAGTAAATGTCTTCCGCCTGCAGCGTCCAACATCGTTCTCCATGGATGAGTGAGTCCTCCATAGAATTTCCTCAGTTGCTCCCACGGTTGATATCCGTGTTGGGGGCATCGCCTCAAGAGGCTGGCGAACCTCTCCTTCGCGTCGTACAATGACTCATCCGGCTTCATCTTGAACTCTCCTATTTTCTCTCGTCCCTCGTCTATCTTAGATTCAGGAAAATACTTTAATAGAAAACTCCTCACCAAATCTGCCCAGGTACTCCTCTGATTTATGGGCAATGATTTATACCAATCCCTGGCACCACTAAACAAAGAAAAGGGAAACAACATTAGTCTTATAGCATCAGGTGAGACTCCCTGATTTTTTATTGTGTCGCAGAGCTCCAGGAAGGTTTGGAGATGATCATGGGGATCCTCATGATTTGCACCGCAAAATTGGTTGTTTTGCACCAAGTTGATGAGTGCCTGTTTGAGCTCAAAATTGCGTGCAGGGAATTGTGCTCTCCCAGGCCTATCCAAATAGGGCTCCACGATGGGCTGCATAAAATCAGCTGCTGCTTGCTGCTGTTGATTTCCTTGCTCTGCTTGGTTTTGATACTGCTGGTGGTAGTTGGGATTCTGTTGAAAAATATTATCGGGATCATGAGGGTTGTTTTGGAATTGGTCCTGATTGAAGGCTTGATTCTGGTATTGCTGGTTTGGTATATTTTGGTTTTGTTGGTTATATTGGTTAGGGGGTGGTGGTTGTTGGTGGAACTGCTGATACTGATGCTGATTTGGATTAGGTAGATTTTCCTCCTCGTTGGCACGATTCGGGTGTTCTACCATACCCCCATCAGCTCCATTACCAGGATTATTGGATGGTTGGTCTATTGGTAAGATCGGGGGAATGTCCTGGTTCTCTGCCATATCAGATATTTCACTGCTTGTGGTTTCGGGTGAGGTACGAGTCCGGGCTTCCTGCTCTTTCCTTCGTCTGGCTTGCGCCCTCAGTTGGCGAGCGGTCCTTTCTATTTCTAGATCGAACGATAGCTCAGGCAATGTGACCTTTCTCCTTTGCATAAGCAGTTTGTATCAAGATTTGACAGCACCTGCACAACCCCCAGGTTAGTAATGGTTCAGGAATATATACAAAAACTATCTATGAGTAAATCAGGAGTGTAGTTCTCTTAATAAATGGCGTTGCATCCTCCCCGGCAACGGCACCATGAAACTTTTAACACATTTCGTCAACACGGGCTTTTTATAAAATATCCCAAGTTAAATTTATTAAAAGAAAAGAGTTATGATTCGTGGGAAAGGGGTTTAAGGATATATTTCACTTTTTATTACTCATGTGGGAAACTTTGATTTCGAACGGCGCTGTGGACCTCCCCGACATGAAACTTTTGACAATTTCCTGCCTTGAAGATCCTTGCCATGAAACTTTTGACAAGTTCCCACTACGTGAGTATTTTCTGAAAATTTATAATCCTGGTTTTCAATTTTATTTAATGAAACCAATTTATGAAGATGGAGTTAGGATTAGAGATATATTTATAGGTTGTCACGTTTTTATTACTCGTGTTAAGAAACTATGCCCCCGAAAGCGCACGGTGTCAAAAATTACAGTAATTTATAGTAAGACCGGATCGTTCACTGGAGGATGTGCGATAGAAGCAGGGCCCACGTCGTTTACTAAGATTTTCCACTCGGTTACTCGATTCAAATTTTGCAATGATTTCTAACCACTACTCGACAATAATTTAAATTAGAAGATGAAAAGCAATAAAATTACACTACAAAGCTGATTCAATTATATCTAAGAAAGCAATTAAAATTTATTCTAAGAAAGCAATTAAAATGATTCTAAGGAAGCAGATAAAATTATTCTAAGAAAGCAGATTTAAAATGAGACAGAAGGGACAGGGAGAAAATAATAAAGATTGGACAAGATTCAGATGAAACACAATTAAACTTCCATTTTAATTACACAGATCTTTGGTTGGGATAATCCATCAATTAGCTAACTCTCATGCTCTCTATACCATGTTCCCTTTAACAGACAGGTACTTATAGTAAGAGTTTACATGCTCTTAAGACAGCAAATTCTAAGATACCACAGATGCATAACTACCCTTGCAATGCACTGCTGAGGTATATTATTTATCTGTGGTGGACAAGCAACACCTGACAAATCATTAGTTGATATGCCAAGTACTCCTTTCATCCCCCTTGTAACACCCAAAGTCCAAATCTAATCCCGAACTAATCCATAACTCTTAAACCTTACAACCGGCGGCCAACCTCTAATTCTTCCGAGTGACCTCTATGAAAGCATTTTAAAGAAAGCGATAAAGAAAGCAGTAAAGAAAGCGTTTAAAACCTATCACTCGGAAGTCTTAAAAGATCATCACATTCCGTTAGTATAAAAGAGCCCCTAGTCTTGGTGACCAGATGCAGATTTAGAACTTCCCAAATATCATTAAACCACAGGGCTTATAACATCCGGTTAGTTATGAGATACAAACATGAGTGGAACAGACCTATCAAGATCTGTTCCGAATGCACTCACTCAAGACTCAATTTTAGGCTTTGGTGGGAGAAGATAGCAGTTGAAAGAATACTCAACCCTACCTTAGAAATTAACCAAGGCCTATATGTTGTTCCTCCAATATTAATTATTACACCTTATCCGAATCCAAGTGGACACTGATTCGATGCAGTACTTAATACAAGATTTCCAACACACAGTAATTTTGAGAAACAAAAAGATATTTGAAAATCATTCCCTAAACAGGTACTAAACTCTCAATTAAAACACAGATCCTTTCAGTCTAGGTGAGACCTAATCGCTGACTCTGCTTCTAAGTTCTCAAAATCAACCCCCAGTAGAATATGAGTCAATCATAACTGTCGAATTTATCCCTTACTCAGATCCGGATTTTATAAAGTGATTTTTGTGGAAATTTATTATGCAGCATTTGATTTAAATCAAGACTTCTATGTCCAAGGAGAATGATCTCCAAAATATTATAGACCACAATATCTACATAATAATATCATGCATACATGTATATGAGAAGTAAAATAAAATACCCCAAAATATAGAGTGGGGTTAGACAGAATTTGTTACACAACAATGGATTAGCCTGAGATAAGAAGAAAATGGCCAAGGAGATTGCCAGAAATAATTGGGGTGATCCGGGCGGCAAACATCTGCTATCCGGGTCCCAAGTATTCCAGATGGAATGATTATTAGACAGTGGAATGCCTTAAGTGACAGTTGCCGCCGTCATCTTAGGCTTCACTATCTGTGAATTTAGATGAAAACCCACATGTTCTATTACTGTAATAATTACTAGATAACATTGGCATATATTATCTATTATTACTACAACTCTAGATTCAGGTTTGAAATTAAGGTAAAGAAAAGAAAACTGTATCTAATTAGAAGTTGGTTGAGTGACTAATCGTTATCTCCATGAAGAGACCTTTTCGCCGTAGCTTCCACCAACCACTAATCAGACCATGCAAAATAACGAGTAATAGTTAATACACAGAAGACGAGCTAATCGTTATCCCGATTAAGGGACCTTTTCGCCAACATTGATCTATGATATTTCTTATTACTCATTCATACACACACTAAACAGAAAAGATTAAATTAACAAAATATATTTTTGGTACTGTGTGAGTGTTAATCACACAATAATTTAGACACTAAAGGGGTTGAGATGTGTAATGGATAAAATGAGATGTAGTGGGCCTGAGCCCAATACACCCATGCAACTTACACAACTCAAGAGATAAAATATTTTTGGAGTTTTAAAATAGAAGGAAGAAAGCAATTCGGTCTATTAGGTGAGGTGCAAATTAGACCGAATTGAGGATGCACGAGGGATGAAGTAATACCTTATCCAGTTAATCCTTGTAAAGTCATGAAGCATCATCTAATTCGAATTGTCGCAGCAATTCGGTCTAAACCTAATTGGAAAATTCGAATTGATGAAGTCATGCCTTCACTCAAATTTGGCTAAGGCATTTACCCCAAAAGAGGGTAATTCGAATTGCCAATTGAATTCGGTCTAGACCGACTTGGACAATTCGAATGAATAAGACACAAAATAAACTAAGGCATGAAGGGATGGGATGCATACAATATGGTGTACAAGATCAATTCGATCTATGGGAGGAATTCGGTCTAAACCAAATTCGCACAGACCGAATTGCTTGTGCACCATATGAGAACAATTTTTGCTATGCAATTCGATCTCATGGGCAATTCGGTCAAATCGAATTGCATGTCTTTTCTCTCATAAGAGATATTTTAAACTCATAAGTGTAGGTTCGGTTTACATTGTGTGGTTCATGATGGATAAGATTTACCAAATCCTTCATTTCACATCAATGTCACCTCACATCCACACTAATGAGTGTTTTTAAGGAAATTAGGTATAGTAGGTTACGTGGCTAGCAGGTATTGGCATGAAACAAACCTTAATACTACAAATAAACAATCAAAGATCAAAGACCTAAACCTCTAATAAATAATAAGAACACATGCATAAAAATAAGAACACCTACATTATCTAAGGCAACAATAAACTAACATAAAGAGGATAAAACAACAATCTAATAAACATAGAAATAAATTCTAACAAGCCTAAAATCATCTAAAACCTAAGAACACTCATTTGAATCACTAAGGTATAAGAACAAGCCAAAAACCCACTAAACATACATTTATTGAGAATGTAAGTCAACTAGGGCATAATAAATGTAACCTAGTTGAAACAAACAAACATTCTAACATTTATTGCTAAGGAAAGCATTAAATAAGTGCCAAACACTTGAAATAAAAAACCCATCTCTGGATTCTTTCTTGTATTGACACTCGAAAGCAATAAATAACCCTAAAACCATCATTAGCTTGAAGGCAAGGTTCATTATAACTACAAAGCATTTAAATTTTATGGTAATGGCTACTCTAAGGGTAGTAACAAGCTTCTATGGGAAATAAACTAAACCCAAAGCAATAAAACTACATTACAAACTTGAAAATAAACTAACTAAACTACACTACCTACCTAACCCTTAAGGGGTGGAGAACACCTTCTACTCCTTCTTTTTGTCTCCCAGCAAAATGTCCAAGGGTGTAAGGATGTTTCTTGTGTTGAGGAAGGTTAGCTTTTATACTTCTTCTCGAAACCCTAGGCCCATCAGGGCCCATCCACAGTGCCATGCATTTCTCACGTGCTCAAAGCTGCAATTTCGAATGTGGTTCGGTCTCCTCAAGTAGTTCGGTTTAGACCGAATTGGTGCCATGAGGTCTTTCTCCTTGATCTTGAGCATGAAATGTGGTGATTCGGTCTATGGGTAGGCTGAATTGGCCTTGTTGAATTGATGATGGCTCCTGCTTGGCTTCCTTGCTTTAAGGCAATTCGGTCTATGCAATCAATTCGGCCTAGACCGAATTGCATAGATCGAACTCCTTCTTTTATGTTCTTCTCAAAGTCTTCTTCTTTCCATGGTGCAATTCGGTCTATGGGTCAATTCGGTTTAGACCGAATTGCCACAGACCGAATTGGTTGCTCTTCTCTTCTTCAACACTTCTCTTTTTCTTCTTCTCTTCAGCAATTCGGTCTAATAAGCAATTTGGTTTAGGCCGAATTGCGTATAGATCGAATTGGTCTTCAACACTTAACCAAAATTTCAATTTGTGGGATTTTCATTCTTTTTCCCATCTTTTTTATTTTTGTGGGCTATCTTATTCTTTTGCCCATCTTTTCATTCCTTTTTCTTTTCTTTCTCCTTTTTCATGTTTTTGGAATTTTCTAACACAAATGCAATTAAAATTGCATATTTTTGTGTCTTTCATTACCAGCTTATTTTTCTTACAAACTTGCATTAATCTGTCGAATTCAACTACTTTCTCATTGGAATAAGATGGGAATACGATCAAAATGTCCGTCTCAGACACGGAAATGGATTGGAAATAATGGACAATTTTGGCCATTATCAGGAGGCTGCTAGCAAGGGAGGCCGCCAGGATGGAGGCCGCCATCCAGGGAGGCCGCTAGCCAGGGAGGCCGCCAAGATGGAGGCTGCCATCCAGGGAGGCCGCCAGGATGGAGGCCGTAGCCAGGGAGGATGGAGGCCGCCAGCCAGGGAGGCCGCTAGCCAGGGAAGCCGCCAGGATGGAGGCCGCTAGCCTGGGAGGCCGCCAGGATGGAGGCCGCCATCCAGGGAGGCCGCCAGGATGGAGGCTGCTAGCCAGAGAGGCCGCCAGGATGGAGGCCGCTAGCCAAGGAGGCCGCCAGCCAGGGAGGCCGCCAGGATGGAGGCCGCCATCCAGGGAGGCTGCCAGGATAGAGGCCGCTAGCCAGGGAGGCCGCCAGGATAGAGGCCGCCATCCAGGGAGGCCGCCAGGATGGAGGCCGCCATCCAGTGAGGCTGCCACCAGGGAGGCCGCCAGCCAGGGAGGCCACCACCCATGGAGCGCCGCTAGTCTCCTTGTGAGAGGCTGCCATCCTTCCCTCTGCTCCGAGGCCATCTTCCTTGCCTTGGACACCTCGAGCGCCGCCATCCATAGCCGAGGGAGCCGCCATCTAGACGTTCCTCGGAGGCCACCATCCATAGCCGAGGAGCCGCCAGCACCAGTGCACGACCGCCGTTAATCATGTCTCAGCCGCCACTTGAAGGGATTCGGCCGCTACAAGCTTTGTCGCCGCCTTGAGCTCAATTTCCAAAGCTCAACTTCGCAGCGCCCGGAATTTTCACCTCCGTTGTCAGCGTCTCCCTCCAGCATCTCCGTTTACCGCCATTGAATGTTGAATTAGAATTGAAAACACAGAACAACTCAGAGGACGTTACTATTATTATTATTATTATTATTATTATTATTATTATTATTATTATTATTATTATTATTATTATTGATTTTTTTTCTGGTCGCCGTTAATCTGCCACCAATTATCCGGCCTCCAAGGCCGCCGTTGATCGCGATCCATGGTTGTTTCTACCAAGAGTCACTGCAGCAATCACCATCCTTGATTCGTCTTCCTCTGTATCCGGTTTCATTTTCTTGAAATAAGTCTCATATGTAGGCTGACGCTTCTCATCGCGTTCCTCAAGGAACTTTTCCAAGCGGACTGCTTTCTCGGCCAGTTGGGCAATATCAGTGGAATCTTGCACAATTAAACGTTCTTTCAATTTTGGCAACATATTCGCCACTGGGCTTGCCAATTTGTTAACGGTGAAATCTTGGAGAGTAGAATCTATTTTTTATTGATGAACTCGGGGAAAGATTACAGGAAAAATAGAAAACAAATTACAGGAATTGAAAGAAAACTGTGAAAGAATTGGAAAAATGGAAAGCAGTAAAATGCAGAAAAGCTGTAAAGAAAGTAAAATAAGTAAAGTACGGCTCTCTGAGGAGTGTTGGAGGTGTCCTGCTCTCTGGTGCCACATTGCACTTATATAGGGGGTGGGGAACCTAGGGTTCTCTCGAGCCCATGAACGCTCCACCATGGTTTCCTTCTTTAGTAGTGTCTCGTCCTGATTCGTTTCCTTAGATGGCGCCTCACCCTGATTTGTTTCCTTGGGTGATGCCTCGCCTGATTTGTTTCCTTTTGGTGGTGCCTCATGATGATACCCTACTTGCACGTTGCCCCTCACCACTATCTTCTTTCCTTGTAAGGTGTCCCGCTCTATGGACTTGGAGACGCGTCCTCTTTTCCAGTCCCTCCTCTTTCGGATATATCTTTACGGACTGAGCCGAGCAATTTTAGACCGTAAATGGATGGGCCTTAATATATTTTTTTATTGGGTTATCAATTTTTAAGTAATGATCTCTAAAATTAAATAATGTAATTACAACCAGTGAACCAGTCGAATTAATCAAATTGTTTTTTATTCTTTTATTGGCCATAAACAATGTATTTGTATATAAAAATTAAAATTACGTTGCAACCTAGCTAGGCCTAGGGCGCCTAGCCATTTCTAAATCCATTTATTAAAAGAAGGGCAACGTAATCACCGGAACATTGCCTGGGCAAAAACAGAGAACTTGTTTTTTTTTGCTTGACCAAAATCAGAGAACTTGACATAATAGTTGACTTCCAATGTTTTTTGTTTATGGCGTAATTAATTAGTTGACTTTAATTGCATAATAAAATTATTCAATCAAAAAGTAAAGGAATATATGGGAAGTCATGAATTATAATACTAATAGGATATGGTTTAAGGTTAGTTTGAATTGGCTTTTGAAAAAAAAAAAGTAGAAATCAGAAGTGAAAACTAAAAGTAGAAGCAGGTAACTTTTGTGTTTGGATAGAATGTTTGAAAATCAGCTTTTTTTTTCAAGAATATGTTTTGATGTGTAAAAGTGAAAAGTACTTTTGCAATAATATAATTACCAAAAAGGACATGCTTTTTATATGAGAATAAGATATATTTATATTGTAATTAATATTAAGTATTAGGGCATTTACTAGGTGCTTTTGCTGAAGGACATGCTTTTGCAATAATTTATACTCCCTCCGTCCCGCGAAATGTGACCACTTTCTTTTGGCAACGGTAATTTAGGTAGTGGTTTATTAGTTAAAGTGGTGTAGACATTTTGTATTTAAGATTCTCTAATTAATTTTAATATTGTTTATTGTTTAACTTTGACTTAATATTATGTAATGATACAATTAGAGAAAAATATTCAAGTGATATCTTGTTAGAATCGTCTAATTGTGTAGTTTCATAATATATATTTTATACAATTTTTATTTGTAACAGTTTTGAAATATTAAGAATTAAAAAAATGCTAGAGACATTGTGTAGAAAAGTAAAAGTGCATTGGAATTTGTGCAAAATAGTAAAAGTTGTAACACCCCCATTTTCCCTAAAGGAAAAGCGGAAGTAAAGCGCGGGAAAAATGGGCGAGTGCTACCGCCACGTATTTCGGGCCATCCGAAATACGCTAAGGTACTTGCAGAAACCAGAGTTGAATGTATATGCTAACCACGTTCCGGACAAGCTAGCATATAATTCGCAAAGAAGCTTATATACTGTGAAAAGTATAAAACAGGCTTAATAAAAATATTTGGTATAGCGTAACCAAACGGAGGACTGCATTCCTCAAAAGCGCGCAATAACAATAATAGAATAAATCCATGGAAGTTTTATGTTAAAAGAGGTTGGCTATGTCGTATTTCAAAAATAATACTGTTAACGCGGAATGCATTGTCTAAAACAGTAGGGCACGGTATTTGCATAAATGGGATAAAACCCAAATATTTGTCAATCTTCATAAATAACTTTCTATGCCAAGTAATATATTACTGTCCCAAAGGGGGTTTTAAAATATACATTTTTACGTGAATAATACCACAAACCGTGCCCGTGCAAAAGATGCCTTGCAGATCTCAAAACCTGAAAGGAAACGGTGAAAAGTGTAGAGTCAGTGAAAACAATCGCTGAGTAAGAGACACTTACTCCCGGAGGAGGTTGGGTTGCAGAAATAATTCAAAATGTCAGTTATGGAATAAGGCATGCTTAAACGAGAATAATTTATACATACAGACAATATTAATCAATATCATGGGAAAAGATAATACAGCAATATGTGTTACCGAAATTTAAGTATCTCAGCCACCGTGATGTGGGGTTCCGCTCTAGGGCTCTAGTCCCACATAAAAGTGGGGTCCCTGTTGTCGGACTCAAGTCCCACATACACTCAAGGGTGTGGGGGACGTAATAAATTTCTCAGGCCCACTATGAGAGAAGACCATAGCGCTGAGCTGGAAGTCCCAGTGGTTCCCGTGTGGCTATTATGTGCACAACAACGTGGGAGTAGGGCAGCTGCGACCCATGACACCTCGCTCATCCCCGTAACAATGCACGCTCAAAAATCCGTAGGATTTTGAGAATAGTTGTGAAATGTATTAAGCACAGTAAAACCCAGCACACCAATATTCCAAAAAGCAGTAGGGAGCTACAAGCATAAATTTAAAAGTAATAAAATGGTTTTTAAATTATGCTTAAGCTAAATAAATTTAGGGTTACTCCAAAGAGTAAAAATCTACTTACTGTCACCGTATGCTTGGGGATAACAACACAATGCAGGCCTACAGCAGACAACCTTCCCCGAACACGCAACTACTTGTCTAGAAAATATTCTAATATCACTTGGTATTCTACAATAGCATTTTAAAGGAAATATTAACTAAAATCCCCAAATTTAATAAATCTTACCTGGCACACTTCACTGTTTCTATGGATTAGTTACGATAACTTCCATTGGGCTCCTAAAATCTCTTTACGGTGCTAGTAGCGAAAGGGAAAAGAGAAACAAAAGAGAAAATGGAGGGAGCCGCTGATCTTAAGAACAAAACAAGAAAAGAACGTAGGGAAGAAAATATGAGGAGAAGGGCAAGAACAGAGAAAATGAATGATTAAAAGAGAAGAAAAACGTAGGAGAATAAGAAACGATGAAGAAGAAGAATAAGAGGAAGACGCAAAATGAAGTCTATTGATGATGGGTTGGGGATTTTGGGATAAATGGAGGCGGAAATGGAGGGGTGGCCGGATGGTGGAGGCGCGGTGTGTAATACCCGAGAAATCGACATCGAGAATTAAATCCAAAAATGTAAGAATCGGATTTAATTATCAAAACCGAAATAATTCCGAGAGAGCGGCATTAAATATTTTTCGGAAGATAGCAACTCGAAGAGAGTTATCGGATTATCCAACGATCTCGGATAATTTATATTATGATTTTTAAAATTAAAAATTATAATTATATATATTAAAAAAAATGGAAAAATGCGCAGCAGGAGGCCGCGCGGCGGCGGCGCGTGGGCGCGTCAACCCCGCGTCGGCGGCGGTTCCAATGTTGTACGCAGTTTTTGCTCCAATTTTCGAGATTTTACAATTCCAACCGATCCAAATTCATTTCTCAGACCCTTGGGGGTGTATTGGGACTCCTTTGGACGAATTTAGAAGGATCTAGAACCCTACATAGTAGATTAAGTGGAGTGCATGCACAAGAGTAGATGGGTTGGTGAATGGATAATGTCTAAGGGGAATGTAGGGGGGTTGGAGGGCTGTGATTTCGAGATTGACCATCATAATTTCACTCCCATACTTCCCAGGTTCATAATGGTATTGAATCAAGTCATCAACACTTCCTAATCATCCCATTTCAGTCACCAAATCACCCCCCACTCCCTTACTCCGAAAATCCTATTCTCCTCTTGAGTGTTGGTGAGAGTTGAGGGTTGTTCTTCTTGTTCCTGAGACCTTGGACGTGTTGGAAGGCTTCCATCCGTTCCCTTTCGATTAGATAAGTGTTCTTCTTCAATCCCTTTTCCTTAGATCCATATTCCAGGCCTTAGAATTGAGAAACTCTTCCAACATCTTCATTTTTAGGATCATTCGGGTATAGCAGGTTGTTGTGCGGTTGGGGATCACTTTTGGACGAGTCAAATATGAGGATTTTTGACCTCAATCTGTTGGAAGGTAAGTTAGTATAGTGCATATCAATTTTTAGGGGTTTTGGTGGAGAATCCATCGAGTTGTTGTTCGATCTCTATCTATTGCCAAATATGTCAATTAGGGTCACTGCTTTCACATCCCCCGTGGGTACGAGTCCCAGAGGTGGGTTGATTCCAAGGGTACGTCCCTAGAATCGTTGTTATAAATTGGAGTCCTTGTGGGTGTAAATTCCAAGGGCATACTGGCGTCCTCGATCAAAATAAACAATGGTAAATTATTTGTGTGGCAAAGTGTATGAGAATTCGGAAAGCTATTTTTTATTCGTCATTCCTTTTAAAATTAAAATCCTATCTTTTATTTCACTCTTCTAAAAACTCTAAAATTTGTTATGCTATATATTAACTTACGCAGTACCTTTTGTACTGATAAATTGTTGTTTTCCATTTTTTTTTACAGATTTCGCAGAGTAAGCAATTGCACGTTGGGATGGGATTTTGCAATTAAAATGACTTGTTGCATTTGTTTAATTTTATTTTTCCGCATTAAAACTTTGGACTTGGAAGTTGGTTTTTGGCCGTCTGTTTTGGCCCTTGATTTGCTTCCGCACTTTATTACTCTATGCATGTCGAACTCTGATTTTAACTTCGATCTTTATTGAATGGTCTTAAATTATTTTAAAGAATTGATACAACTTAACCTTAGCATCTTTCTAGATAAGCTCGATTTTGATCGCATCTTATTTAGAAAGGTGTGGCGGTAGCGTCCCGGCTTGGGTGATCAAATCCGGGGTGTTACAAAGTGGTATCAGAGCCCGAAATTTTTTTTCAAGATATTATTTTTCGGCCCACTATAGAGGCCCAAATTATTGAATATTATTTTTAAAGCATTTTCAAATATTACTTCCATGGAGAAGAAATTTTATTTTAAAACCCATGGAAAATATATCTCGAAATTTCGGCAAGTCTCAAATTAAGTATTATTTTTGGGGGAAAATGCATGTGCATTAACATATTTTTTTCTACAAATGTGCCAAACCTCTTAATGTAAAACTTGTATGTTAGATGGACGACTCGAGGTTGCAAGACTCCATCTTGCGCTTACTGTGTTCCATGTCTGATATTACGCACGAGCTGCGTCACATTTGTAGGGATGCCGAAAACGACAGGAATCGTATTAAGTCCTTGGATGAAAAGATTGGGGAATTGACCACAAAAACTAATGAGGTTATTGGACGCCAGACTACACTGGAGGTCGAGTTTGATGACTGTCGTCATCACGTTCACATGCTACAGGGACGGTTTTTCGCATTGGAGGAAGTAGTGATTGGGCTGCAGAATCAGCTCAATCCTGAGCCAGAGATGGAGGAAGATGAGGAGGAGGATCCGGACGAGCACGTTGACATTGAGGACGAGGAGCCCGTGGAGAACCCTCCACTGCCTCTTGATACCGATGAGGAGATCGAGGCCGACCGCAGGATGCTCGGCTACTCCCCTGATTATCTGCTTTAGGCCATGGCATGCGTTTTCTGTTGGCTGGACCTTTACATTGCTTGTCTTTATTAGTATTTCATTTCCGAACTCTGCGTATTAGTATTACCACATTTTACTTATCCTATCGTTACCACATTTTACGTAGTGGTAATCTAGTGCTATATATATCCTTGTTATCAAGTCGTCATTGTTTAATGGAATTTAGTACTTGTTTTTCCCTTTCCCTTTTCCATGTTCTTTCTACTTAGAGCTTATGAGCTAGAATTCTAATCATAGTCAAACGTGACTATTAACTTACACTTAACTGCGTATCTTACCTCTGCGTGCTTGACTATCAGAATTCCGCCAAGAGGAAGACCGAGAATGGAGATTCCAATCAACGAAAATGCTAACATTCCCGCCGGGCCGAATCCGCCTAACCCTGGAGGCCAAGCTAACCCAGCTCCTAATGCTTTAGATGAGCGACTTAGGACGGTCGAGCAGGTCCTCATCGCTTTAGGGAATGCTGAAGTCAATCCAGCACAGGCAGCAGTACCGCCTCCAGCAGCCCGAATAAATTACTTGGCAATGGTAAACCCCTACCAGCCGCCCTATTTTGAAGGACAGGAAGATCCCACAAAGCTATAAGACTGGATCAGGACATTCGACAAGCTTTTGAACGCCGTCAGATGTCCCGAGAATGAGAAAGTGGGGGTGGCGACGTACTACTTAAGTGGGGAAGCAGATGAGTGGTGGCAGAACCACCAAGGAGGGCTAGCTGATGGAGAGCACGTCTATTTTTTGGGAAGAATTTAAGGAAATGATGAGGGAGAGATTCTATCCCCTTAGCACGAAGGCTGCTAAGTACGAAGAGTTCATCAATCTCCGTCAAGGCACCCAGACAGTATAAGAATACTACGCGAAGTTCAAGGAACTCGTCCGATTTGCTCCAAGACTTGTGCCGACTGATGCTGATAAAGCGCAAAAGTTTGAAATGGGGTTGAACATCAATGTTAGGGAAATTTTGGTGGGAGGACATCATACCACTCTGCAAGCTGTATATGACCGAGCGGTGGCGATCGCCCGGGTGCAGCAGCTGAAGAGAAAGGACCATGGAGAATCGAGCAAGGGCTCGAACAACTTTGATAAGAGGAACCGGAACAACAGCGGAAACAATTTCAGGAAAGGAAATGAGCAAGGGAGGAATGATGGGCAGAGGAGGCCCGAGAACAGAGAACTCAATCAGGGAGGCGACGGAAACAGAAGGCCGGATAACCAAGAAGCATTCATACCTAGGTGCCAGCGGTGCAATATTCCGCACTTGGTGCGTGAATGCCCAAAACCGTGGCATTGTTACCGATGTGGCCGAGAGGGCCATATGAACAAGGAGTGCTGGACAAGAGAGGACCGCATCGATAAGAGGCCGGATCTGTTGATCCGTCTTCAGGGGAACAGGCCAGCTGGGCCGAACCAGCAGAACAACCAAGGTCAGAGGTTCCCTCAGGCATAGAGGCCACCTCAAAATCAAAACCAGCAAGGCAACCAAGGTGGTGCGATGGGACACTTGAACGTGATCAACCAAGCAGATTTGGCCGCTCAAGGCGATGTGATCGGAGGTACGTTTACTGCTTTAAGCGTACCTGTCAAAGTCTTATTTGACTCAGGAGCGAGTTGCTCTTTGATTTCCACGAGAATTCTATCTGCGTTAGATCTACCTGTGCCGAATAACATTAACTTAGGAATCCAATTACCATCGGGTAAGGTGGTATCGTGCTCCAAACGATACGACGGGATCCCTCTAGTAATAAAAACACCGAATTCTTCGCGAATCTCATAGAATTTAACCTTAAGGACTTCGATATCATCTTGGGAATGGACTGGTTGACTCAATACAAGGCTGTCATTGAGTCCCAAAAGCAGAAGATCTCTTTGGCGAAGAGTCGTGGAAAGAAGGTCATTTACTACATGCAGCCTCAAAAGAAGAGTGCCAAAGTGGTGAATGCTATGAAATTTTGCAGTCTCATGCAAAAAGGATATCAACTGTACGCATGTTACGTGCATAATCTGGAAGATGAAGAGAGCAAGATTGACAGTATTCCAGTCATGAATGAATATCCTTACGTCTTTCCTGAAGATATCCCCTGGAATGCCACCTGAGCGTGAAGTTGAGTTCACAATCGATTTGGTACCTGGAATCGAGCCAGTATCGAAGGCACCATATCGTATGGCCCCTGCTGAAATTGAGGAGCTGAAGGAACAACTCGAGGAGTTGTTATCAAAGGGTTACATTCGACCGAGCACATCACCATGGGGAGCACCAGTCCTGTTCGTCAAGAAGAAGGACGGCGGACTTCGACTGTGCATAGACTACAGAGGTCTTAATCAAGTGACGATTAAAAATAAATACCCGCTGCCTAGGATCGAAGATCTCTTCGATCAGCTAAAAGGAGTGTCGGTATTCTCAAAAGTTGATCTGAGATCGGGATACCATTAACTGCATATCGCCGAGAAGGACATACCGAAGATAGCATTTCACACGAGATATGGGCACTACGAATTCACCGTAATGTCCTTTGGCCTCACAAATGCTCTCGCAGTATTCATGAATCTCATGAATTGTGTATTCCGAGAGTTACTAGATTCATGTGTTGTCGTATTCATCGATGACATTCTAGTTTACTCAAGGAATGAGGAGGAGCATGCAAGACATCTGCAGCAAGTCCTTGGGACATTGAGAAAGAACCAATTATACGCGAAGCTGTCGAAGTGCGAATTTTGGATGAAGGAAATTGCGTTTTTAGGACACATAGTATCGGCTAAAGGAGTGTCGGTTGATCCGGCAAAAATATCTGCAGTGATTGATTGGTCAGCGCCAACTAGTCAGACAGAGATAAGAAGCTTTCTTGGATTAGCCGGATACTACAGAAGGTTTGTGAAGGATTTTTCGAAGATTGCAAGACCGATGACCCAAATACTGAAGAAAGGGTTAAAGTTCGAATGGACAGCCGATTGTGAGACGTCGTTCCAGGAACTCAAGAAGAGACTCACAACAGCACCGGTCTTAGCACTGCCGTCAGAGACGGAAGATTTTGAAGTGTACAACGACGCTTCAAAAGAAGGTCTGGGTTGCGTGCTTATGCAAAACCAAAGGGTTATCGCTTATGCATCGCGGCAACTCAAGCCACACGAGGAGAACTATCCAACGCATGATCTAGAATTGGCTGCTGTGGTGTTCGCTCTCAAGATCTGGCGACACTACCTATATGGACGAACATGTCGGATGTTCATGGACCATAAGAGCCTCAAGTATATATTTACTCAAAAGGAGTTAAATATGAGACAGAGGAGATTGCTCGAGCTGATCAAGGACTGTGACTTGGACGTAGCCTACCATGAGGGCAAGGCGAACGTCGTGGCAGATGCATTAAGTCGCAAGACGAGGCATACGACAAACACTCTCATTTTACCCTCGGAACTGTATATGGACTTGGCGAAGTTGGAAACCGAACTAGTCCATTATGGAACCGTGGTAGAAAGGGTGAATGCCATAGTTATTGAACCTACCGTGTTCGAAGAAATTCGAATAGCTCAATCAGACGATGAGAACCTTCAGAGGATCAAGGAGAAAATTGGTGAAGGTAAAGAGGTGGGATTCACGATACACGATGACGGGAATATCCGCTTTAAGGGAAGATGGTGTGTTCCTCACAAGTGCGAGGACTTGAAGCGGAAGTTGATGGAAGAAGGTCACAATACACCTTATTCAGTGCACCCATGAGGTGATAAGCTGTATAAGGATCTGAAGAAAATTTATTGGTGGCCGCGAATGAAACAAGATGTTGCCGATTTTGCGGCTAAATGCCTCATTTGCCAGAAGGTGAAGGCAGTACGGCAAAAGCCATTGGGGTTGGTGAAGCCATTGGAGATCCCAAATTGAAAGTGGGACAGCATCTCCATGGATTTCGTCTCAGGGTTACCAAGATCTTCCAGAGGCATAAACAAAATTTGGGTAATAGTTTATCGGTTAACGAACACCGCCATCTTTATACCAATGAAGGACAATTGGTCGATGGATCAACTAGGCAAGGCGTACATCGAGAATGTGGTGAGAAGGCATGGAGTGCCACACGACATCATATCAGACCGAGACAGCAGGTTTGTCTCGAATTTCTGGACCAAATTGCAAGAAGCCTTGGGAACTCAAATTAAGATGAGCACGACTTTTCATCCAATGACGAACGGTCACACTGAGCGAACAATTCAAACGCTCGAGGATATGCTTAGAGCGTGTGTACTGGAATTCAAGGGAAGTTGGGAAAACCACTTACCGCTAATTGAATTCTCATATAACAACAGTTACCATGCTAGTATTGGCATGGCACCGTTTGAAGCTCTTTACGGACACAAGTGCCACAGTCCATTATGCTGGGCAAAGGATGATAATTCCGTGGTTGTTGGACCTCAGCTCATTGAAGACATGGGCAAACAAATCAAGGTCGTTCAACAAAAGATGAAGGCCGCGCAAGACAAGCAAAAGAGCTGGAATTCCAAGTGGGAGACAAGGTTATGCTGAAAGTATCACCAATGAAGGGGGTGATGAGATTTGGCAAACGAGAAAAGCTGAGTCCTCGTTATATCGGTCCATACGAGATTTTAGACCGTGTGGGTACCTTGGCATATCGCTTGGCTCTTCCACCAGAATTGTCGCGAGTGCACAATGTGTTTCACGTTTCTCAATTGAAGAGATATATGCACGATCCAACTCACGTCTTACAACCCGATGTGATCGAACTGGATGACGATCTGACATATGAGGAGTATCCGATCGAGGTACTTGATGTCAAAGAAAGGGTCACGAGGAACAAGACCGTGAGAATGGTGAAGATTCTATGGTCCAATCATGGCACTGAGGAAGCGACGTGGGAATTGGAAGTGGATATGAAGCAGAGATATCCCAACATTTTTCAAAGCGACTCAGGAGCAGTTATGGGGGCATAACTGCAGTCCTAAGGGGGAGAGGATGTGAAACCCTGCACAGAGACGTCGCGTACCGAGGTAAGAATTTAAATTTCAAGCCTCAATAAATTTCTGGGTGCCAATTTTCTGCATCGTTATTTTGTTCCGAAGTGCGACCCAACTTCGAGGACGAAGTTGATTTCTAAGGAGGGTAGACTGTAATACCCGAGAAATCGACATCGAGAATTAAATCCAAAAATGTAAGAATTGGATTTAATTATCAAAACCGAAATAATTCCGAGATAGCGGAATTAAATATTTTTCGGAAGATAGCAACTCGAAGAGAGTTATCGAATTATCCAACGACCTCGGATAATTCGTATCATGATTTTTAAAATTAAAAATCATAATTATATATATAAAAAAAGGAAAAAAAATGGAAAAAACGCGCAGCAGGAGGCCGCGCGGCGGCGGCGCGTGGGCGCGTCAACCCCGCGTCGGCGGCGGCAGGCGGCGGTTCTAAGCGTTGTACGCGGTTTTTGCTCCAATTTTCAAGATTTCACAATTCCAACCGATCCAAATTCATTTGTCAGACCCTTGGGGCTGTATTGGGACTCCTTTGGACGAATTTAGAAGGATCTAGAACCCTACATAGTAGATTAAGTGGAGTGCATGCACAAGAGTAGATGGGTTGGTGAATGGATAATGTCTAAGGGGAATGTGGGGTGTTGGAGGGCTGTGATTTCAAGATTGATGTAACACCCCGGATTTGATAACCCAGGACGGGATGCCACCGCCGCATCTCCCTAGCAAAACACGAATTCTCCGAGCTTGCCAAAGAGATGCAAGGCTATAGGTATTGCAAAAAGGTTTAAAAACAAGTCCGGAATCTATGTAAAAATAATAGTGAGTATCATCCACACACAAAGTAGCAATAATAATATATCGCAGCGGAAAATGTAAAGTGGGCCGACATGGCCAAAACTCAGGATTTACATGCCCGTTATGCAAGTATCATGAAAAGCGATAAAACAATGTTTAATAATTCCATCCTCCAATGCACATGCTATGCATTATCTCCGTACTCTGAAAGAAAGAGAAAAACAACAATTTTATCAGTATATAAAATACTGAGTAAGTCGATCCTAACATAGCAATAAAGGGATTTATTTAGATGATTTAAAATTTCACTCCTAACATGCATTCACGAAATTTAAAGGAAATAATATTTTAATTGTGTACTTGAACATGCATTTAATCCACAATAACAATTTAGTCATGACACGAAATTTAAAGACATAATTTAAATGCATAATTTAAAAGCATGCATAAATAAGTGAATACTCAAAAATATTAAATCTTTTATTTCCCCGTTACGTAACCGTTTCTCAATATTTTGTATAGCCGGTGATCCGGCGGCCGCAGCCGTGTCGTAAGTATCTTGTATAGCCGGCGATCCGGCGGCCGCAGCCGTATCTGCCATACCCAGTAACACTCCGGAGCCTCGAGAAATCCATACGGACAACTCGAGAGAGTAGGCCATGTATCTCCCGCCGATTGGCGCAATATCTTATCAAATTCTCTCGTCCATTATAGGCTCGAAGAGAAAGGCTAGAGGGGCACCCTGCAGAGCACTCACCCTCCACCAAGTATCTCATGTATCATTTAGATAGAATGTATCGGGGTTTTTCAAAAGTATAGATGTATCGTATTTCAAATCTTTGATCGTTCGTTTCGAAATTTCAAAATCCTTCGATTTAAAAGTATCTTGGCGTCACAGTTTGCGCCATTTCAATTTAAAAATTCGGATTAAGTCCGAAAAACCTGAAATCTTCACAGTTTATGAAAAACACCCTAACGAACAACTTTCGTGTTTTAACTTTTTCGAAATAAGTTGAGGAAACATGTAAAAAATCGATTTTATTATGCAAACAGAAATCTGTCCGGACTCAGGTTTGACACAGTTCGGAAAATTGGCTTTTTGACATATTAATGGACTCCAAAAATTCTGAAATTTTAACCACATATACTATACATGATTATCTACAACTTTCATTTAGATTGTAAAGATCAAATCGGACTACAAAATATAGAAACAAACTCACTAAGTTCGAATATGTTCATAGGCAGATTTCAAACACGTTTGTCAAAACAGTTTCTTTTCGATGCGATTTAAAATAGCAAACCTTAACGAAAATGTCTGAAATTTTTACACAACCTAGATTTATCTGTTAGGATTAAAAGTCTAGTTTTGAGTTTCTCGGATTGAATCCTCGAAATAGGAGTTTTAGGCCGATTTCAAAAACTGCGCAAGTTGGGGTTTTTAACTTCGATTTTTACGTTTCGTTACATTACGCCTATACCGGACGCCCCTAAATCACCCGTATTGATATGGATGGATCAACTTACAGTGATAGGGAGTTTTGGTCGTCCTAAGGTCGCTGGCTCGTCTAAGTTTGCTACGAACGGATCTCCTCAACGTCAAGCTTCCGACTTTGGCCACGATTTCGAATCGGACGAAGAAATCCAATGTTAGATCGAGTTTTCGGGTTCAAAAACTTAAATGGAAATCTATGAACGACTTACCACAGATTAGAACACTAGGGATCTTGTATTCCACGCCTCCTCCGTCGGTTTTCGTCGCCGGGAAGTAATCGGAAAGTCGTCGGGAAGTCGCCGGAAAGTGTTTTGGCTTTGGAGAGAGTTTGGGGGAGTAGAGGGTGATTTGTGACTGATGAAAAGGGTGGGGAGGCAGCCCTAGGTCGCCCTAAAGGCTTCCCCTTCGACCAAAATCTGCTTTCCAAAGTCGGGAGGTCGAATTATGGTAAGAAATCGCCGAAAACGCGCAAGTTGCCAAAACCTGTAGGGCCACGCGGGGTTGGCGCGCCTTTTGGCCAAACCCCGCCTGGCCAGCGCGCGGCCCTCGCCTGGACTGCGGTCTGGGCGGGTCCGTGTGATCCGATCCGTCGGGTCTTTTTCTCCTCTCTTTCGGACTTCTGTCCTTCCCCGTTTTCGCGCTCGATTTTCCGGGTCATTTTCGGATTATGCTTCTCATCATAAATTTATTCCGTCTCAATTCGATTCCATGCTTGAAATCCTAAGACCGTCGGTTTTGGTCCGTCGGGTTCTAATTCGTCGTCCTTTGACTTCCGTGCATTTCCGCGTCTACGGGTTCTCGGAAACAAAACCTTCTCTCCTATTGGATTAATTCCTATTTTTATATTCTAAAATTTACGGGTATTACAGTCCACCCCCTTAAGAACCAACTTCGTCCTCGAAGTTGCTCTTCATCCTCTCGCGAGTTCGGGAATTGTTTGATTAAGCGATTGTATTATTGTGTGTCGTTGTTTGTTATTATTTGACTGAACCCAGAATTGAAATTTCCGAGTTGCCTACGTACCCCGTGAAGGGATCAAGTCATTACGTAGTTCAAAACAATTTGAATTTGTTTCTTTGGGGTACAAAGTATTCGTATAAAATATCCGGAAATATTCGGGTCGTCACATCCTCCCCCTCTTAAGATTACAGTTATGCCCCCATAACTGTTGTTGCATTGTCTTGGAATAGGGTTGGGTAACGATCCTTCATGTCTGCTTCTAGCTCCCACGTTGTTGTTTCGGCTTCGTGGTTAGACCAAAGAACCTTAACCATCCTCACGGTCTTATTCCTTGTTACCCTCTCCTTCTTGTCGAGTATTCGCACCGGAATTTCTTCGTAGCTTAAGTCATCGTCCAGCTCAATTTCCTCCGGTTGGAGTACGTGGGTCGGATCATGGACGTATTTCTTCAGTTGCGAGACGTGGAACACGTCGTGGACACGAGCAAATTGTGGCGGTAATGCTAATCGGTATGCAAGATTCCCCACTCTTTCTAGGATCTCGTATGGTCCTATGTACCGTGGGCTTAATTTTCCCCGCTTGCCAAAGCGCATCACACCCTTCATCGGTGATACCTTTAACATGACCTTATCGCCTATTTGGAATTCCAAATCTTGCCGTCTCACGTCGGCATAGCTCTTTTGCCGGTCTTGCGCGGCTCTCATCTTTCCTTGGATTATTTTGACTTGTTGAGCCATGTCCTCAACAAGTTGTGGTCCAATTACCATAGTCCTCTCGCCCTCTTCCCAGTTCAATAGGCTTCGGCATTTGCGTCCATACAGTGCCTCGAAAGGTGCCATGCCAATGCTAGCATGGTAGCTGTTGTTGTAGGAAAATTTGATCAAGGGTAAGTGATTTTCCCAACTTCCTTTAAACTCTAATACGCATGCCCTCAGCATGTCTTCAAAAGTTTGGATCGTCCTTTCTGTTTGTCCATCCGTCATGGGATGGAACGCGGTACTCATCTTTATCTTCGTACCGAGGGCTTCTTGTAGTTTATCCAAAAATGTGAGATGAATCTACTGTCTCTGTCCGAGATGATGTCATGTGGTACTCCATGTCGTCGTACCACGTTGTCGACATATGCCCTTGCCAATTGGTCCATGGACCAGGTATCCTTCATGGGGATAAATATGGCAGCTTTTGTCAACCTATCCACGATCACCCAGATTTTATTCATCCCCTTCGGTGAACGTGGTAACCCCGAAACGAAGTCCATTGAAATGCTATCCCATTTCCAACTTGGGATTTCCAATGGCTGCATTAATCCTAAGGGTTTCTGCCGTACGGCCTTGACCTTCTGGCAGGTGAGGCATCTTGCCACAAACTCGGCTATTTCTCTCTTCATGTTCGGCCACCAATAGTTCTTCTTTATGTCCTTGTATAGCTTCTCGCCTTCGGGGTGGACCGAGTATGGGGTATTATGGCCTTCCTCCATTACTTTTTGCTTCAGGTCCTCGCATTTTCGTGGTATGCACCACCTTCCCTTGAAGCGGATGCTTCCGTCCTCATGGATTTTAAAATCCATTGTCTTTCCTTCAGCAATGCTCTTCCTAATTTCCTCCAGCTTTTCATCACCCTGTTGTGCCAGTCGTATCTCATCGAGTATGGTGGATTCTACTACCATCGTGTTGACGACCTCACTCACTTCGCCAGAGTGTACCAACTCCAGACTTAACTTTGCCAAGTCTCTGTACAATTCGGCCGGTACCACAAGTGAATTCACCACGTGTTGAGTCTTTCGACTCAAGGCATCGGCCACGACGTTGGCTTTTCCTTCGTGGTACGCGATTTCCAGGTCGTAATCCTTAATCAGTTCCAACCATCTTCTTTGCCTCAAATTTAGCTCTTTTTGCGTGAATATATACTTGAGGCTCTTATGGTCGGTGAACATCCGACACTTTTGCCCATAGAGGTAATGCCTCCATATCTTTAGAGCGAACACGACTGCGGCTAGCTCCAAGTCGTGCGTCGGATAGTTCTCTTCGTGTGGCTTTAGTTGGCGTGATGCGTATGCTATAACCCTTTGATCTTGCATTAGCACACATCCCAATCCTTCCTTCGAGGCGTCGCTGTACACCTCGAAGTCTCCATCCTCCGATGGTAATGCCAACACCGGCGCTGTAGTAAGCCGTTTCTTCAATTCTTGGAATGCGGAATCACACTCAATGGTCCAGTCGTATTTCACCCCTTTCTTTAACAGCTGTGTCAATGGGCGAGCGATCCTTGAGAAATCCTTTACAAACCTTCGGTAGTACCCTGCCAATCCGAGAAAACTTCTTATCTCGGTTGGATTCTTCGGTGGCACCCATTCGGTCACTGCCGAGATCTTTGCTGGGTCCACTGCCACTCCGTTGGCGGATACGATATGTCCCAGAAATGCCACTTCTCTTAGCCAGAAGTGGCATTTGGACAGTTTGCCATACAGCTGATTTGCTCGTAAGATCCCTAACACTTTGTGTAAGTGTTCGGAATGATCTTCTTCGCTTTTCGAGTAGATCAGGATGTCATCTATGAACACCACTACGCATTGATCTAATAATTCCCGAAACACGTTGTTCATAAGATTCATGAACATCGCTGGGGCGTTCGTCAGCCCGAATGATAGCACCGTGAATTCGTAGTGCCCGTAGCGAGTTCTGAATGCCGTCTTTGGGATATCCTTTTCGGCGATCCTTAATTGGTGATACCCTGATCGCAAGTCGATCTTTGAAAATACTGAAGCTCCCTTCAGTTGGTCGAACAAATCCTCGATTCTGGGCAACGGGTACTTGTTCTTGACCGTGACTTGGTTGAGCCCTCTATAATCGATGCATAGTCGTAGACCTCCATCTTTTTTCTTCACGAATAAGACCGGGGCTCCCCATGGGGACGTGCTCGGCCTTATGTAGCCCTTCTCTAGCAACTCCTCGAGTTGTTCTTTTAGTTCCTTCATTTCTAGCGGCGCCATACGGTAAGGAGCCTTTGAGACAGGCTCCGTTCCCGGGATGAGATCTATGGTGAATTCCAGATCTCTCTCAGGCGGCATGCCGGGAACGTCTTCCGGAAATACATCCGGGTATTCTCTCACCACCGGAATGTTATCCACCTTGACCTCTTCGACCTCAAGGTTATGAATGTAGCATGCATATAACGCGTAACCCTTACGCATTAAGCTACATAGCTTAATGGCGTTAACTATCTTGGTCGACTTCTTAGGTGGTTGGGAGTAAAAGATGACTCTCCTTCCCCTACTCTTTGACAATGTGATCTTTTGTTTTTGGCAATCGATCACGGCTTTATATCGTGTTAGCCAGTCCATCCCTAGTATGACGTCAAAATCCTGTAGTTCGAATTCTACCAAGTTCGCGAAAAACTCTATGTTCTTTATAACTATCGGAATTCCGTTATATCGCTTAGAGCATGATACTACCTCTCCCGATGGAAGTTGAATCCCTAAGTTAATCAATTCGCACTTAGGTAGATCTAGTTCAGGTAAGACTTTAGATGATATTATCGAACAACTAGCTCCTGAGTCAAACAGAACTCTAAGGGGTGTACTTAAGACATGGAACGTACCTCCCATTACGTCCCCCTGCATAGGCACATCTGCCTCATTGATGACATTCAATCGCCCCATTGGACGTCCCGGGTTGCCTTGCTGATCCCGGTTCGGGTTCTGATTCTGTTGCTGGTTTGGATTCTGTGGGGGACGTTGATTCTGATTGAGATTTTGGTTTGGAGGGGGTCTATACCCCTGGTTGTTTCCATTCCGTCCATCCTGGTTGCGAGGCTGAGTTGGCCCCGTGCCTAAGTCCTCCCTCTTGGTGATGTTTTCCAGTCGAGTGCGGCACTCATTCGCCATGTGGCCGTTGCGACCACACCTGTAGCAGGCGCCCTGTTGGGGGCACCCTCTGGCCAAATGAGGCCTGCCGCATCTCGGGCAAGGTGGTACCGGGTTACCCCGGAAAAGGGTTCTATTGTCATATCCTCTGTTGTTGTTTTGAGGGGGTCTGTTCAGATCTCCCCGAACGTTGTTCCCTACAGCATTGTTACCGGAACGGTTGTCTCTACTCCTCTTATCCTGACCCTGAGATCCTCGGCTGGGTTCTCCGCTCACTTTCCTTTTTAGTTGTTGCACCCTTGCAACAGCTACCGCACGATCATACACCGATTGCAGGTCTGGGTAAGGGACGCCAGTGATCACCTCTCGTATAGTCAAGTTTAGCCCCATTTCAAATTTCTGTGCCTTCTCCACATCTGTCGGCACGAGTCTCAGTGCGAAACGCACCAACTCCTTGAAATGGGTGTAATATTCCTGGACTGTTTGCCCTCCTTGCTTCAGAGATAAGAACTCCTCGTACATGGCTGACTTTGTGCTCATGGGATAAAAACGATCCCTGATCAGACCCATGAATTCTTCCCAAGAATAGGGTTCCTCGTCCTCGGCTAACTTATCTTGCATGGCACGCCACCAGTCATCCGCCTCCCCTCCGAGATAGTATGATGCCACAGGCACCTTCTCGCCAATTGGGCACTTCACCGCGTTTAGTAGCTTGTCGAATGTTCGGATCCATTCTTCAAGTTTAGCCGGGTCCTCTTCTCCGGCGTAGTTCGGCGGACGATATGAGTTCACCATAGCTAAGTAGTTAATGCGGGCCTCGGGTGGAGGTACCGCAGCGGCCTGGCCTTGGTTCACATGCGCGTTCCCTATCGCAATGAGAACCTCTTCTAGAGTGCGTAGGCGCGCGTCCATGTTGTTTGGCATGGGGTTTGCCGGCTCCTCTTGAGCGTGTACCCCTTCACCGGGTATAGGCATTTCTGGTTGCATGGGGGTTTCGTTGGTGTTTGGAGTAGTGGGCTGGGCGCGTGGTCTTCCTCTCGGTGCCATGCTGTTGCAAGAACAAGGGAGTTTAGATCCTTTTTGTTGAAGTATTATGTAGTGCTTATGAAATAATTTGACTAAATAAATGACGATATTAACAGGTATCAGTCTGTTGGAACCTGTTAGTATAGGTTGTTGGAGTTTAGCGTATTGTTTGTTGTTATTTGGGGTTGGTTCTACTTACTGCTTTGTTTTTGTTTTGTTTTTTTTTTTCGTGAACAGTAACCTGTTCAGGTTTTTTTTTTTGAGACCCTAGGGTTCAGGGTGTTGAGGTTTAGGGTTTTAGGGTTTAGGGTTTAGGGTTGGAGATACCCTTGTTTGATAATTATCTCCATATAATGTATATGTATATATATTTACTACTTGTATTTTTGTTTAGTTGTTATCTATAGGTCATTGATTATTATTACCTTGTTCATTTGTTTGATCGGGTTTTAGCAGGGTATTCGAAGAGAAATAATTTAATTAAAATGTAAGGAATACTTTCAATATAATTATATAAAATAAATGCTTGTAGATTTATTACTCAAGAGAAAATTTTTCAGCTGATTACAAGCATTCGTAACATGAATGAAATAGTAGTGCTGGTACTAGTTTGAAAAAAAAAGAACATAGGTAGTAGTGCATCGGTATGGGCTCCTAAGTCTAGGGTGACTAGGCAGGTACATCCTCGATGGGATCGTCCTCGTCGCTGGATACGTCAATCGGTGCTGCAGCATTAGGGTGAGGTCCCGGGTTCTGAAGGACCCCTCCGTCAATCTCGTTGGCTAAGGTAGTCAACTCCCAGGCTACGTTCCCTATTTGTTCCTCCAAGTCATCACCCTTGTCTTGGAGTTGGGCCACTTGGGCTTGGAGTTCGGCGACTTGATTTTGCAGCTGGGTTATGTTATGATGATCGGTCTCCCTAAGATGCCCCAGATGGGCCACTTGGCCCTCTAGTTGTCCTACTCGAGTCTTGAAATAGTTGATATGTTGTTGGGACTCTAAATATGCGTTAGTCAGTTTCACCATCAAGTTGACCATGTTCGTGTTGGGTTCGGCCATCTAATGTCAACAAGGAGGTTAGAGTTAGAGTATGTTTCGAATATAAGTCATGATATGCAGGAATTTAAATTTATATGGATATGGACATGCAATCCCCCCAAAAATTAATTTAATTTAATCGTGGATTTAAAAAAAAAAAAGTTGGGCCTCTATATTGGCCAAAAATAATAATTTGGACTTTAAGAAGTAAAAACATGGGTATTTGGGCCGAAATGGTTGGGCTTAAAATAAATAATTATAATTATTGGGTCAAAATAATTTAACCCCCTTTTGGGCTCAAATTTTGGGCTAAATACTAGTAGTCTTAAAAATAATAATAATAATAATAAATTTAAAAATAATACTTAGTTCAAAATATGTTAAAATAATAATAATAGTAGCTTTAAAATATTCCGGGCTCAAATACCAACTTGTAACACCCCGGATTTGATAACCCAGCCCGGGATGCCACCGCCGCATCTCCCTAGCAAAACACGGATTCTCCGAGCTTGCCAAAGAGATGCAAGGCTATAGGTATTGCAAAAAGGTTTAAAAACAAGTCCGGAATCTATGTAAAAATAATAGTGAGTATCATCCACACACAAAGTAGCAATAATAATATATCGCAGCGGAAAATGTAAAGTGGGCCGACATGGCCAAAACTCGGGATTTACATGCCCGTTATGCAAGTATCATGAAAAGCGATAAAACAATGTTTAATAATTCCATCCCCAATGCACATGCTATGCATTATCTCCGTACTCTGAAAGAAAGAGAAAAACAACAATTTATCAGTATATAAAATACTGAGTAAGTCGATCCTAACATAGCAATAAAGAGATTTATTTAGATGATTTAAAATTTCACTCCTAACATGCATTCACGAAATTTAAAGGAAATAATATTTTAATTGTGTACTTGAACATGCATTTAATCCACAATAACAATTTAGTCATGACACGAAATTTAAAGACATAATTTAAATGCATAATTTAAAAGCATGCATAAATAAGTGAATACTAAAAAATATTAAATCTTTTATTTCCCCATTACGTAACTGTTTCTCAATATTTTGTATAGCCGGTGATCCGGCGGCCGCAGCCGTGTCGTAAGTATCTTGTATAGCCGGTGATCCGGCGGCCGCAGCCGTATCTGCCATACCCAGTAACACTCCGGAGCCTCGAGAAATCCATACGGACAACCCGAGAGAGTAGGCCATGTATCTCCCGCCGATTGGCGTAATATCTCATCAAATTCTCTCGTCCATTATAGGCCCGAAGAGAAAGGCTAGAGGGGCACCCTGCAGAGCACTCACCCTCCACCAAGTATCTCATGTATCGTTTAGATTTAATGTATCGGGGTTTTTCAAAAGTATAGATGTATCGTATTTCAAATCTTTGATCGTTCGTTTCGAAATTTCAAAATCCTTCGATTTAAAAGTATCTTGGCGTCACAGTTTGCGCTTTTTCAATTTAAAAATTCGGATTAAGTCCGAAAAATCTGAAATCTTCAAAGTTTATGTAAAACACCCTAACGAACAACTTTCGTGTTTTAACTTTTTCGAAATAAGTTGAGGAAACATGTCAAAAATCGATTTTATTATGCAAACAGAAATCTGTCCGGACTCAGGTTTGACACAGTTCGGAAAATTGGCTTTTTGATATATCAAATGGACTCCAAAAATTCTGAAATTTTAACCACATATACTATACATGATTATCTACAACTTTCATTTAGATTGTAAAGATCAAATCGGACTACAAAATATAGAAACAAACTCACTAAGTTCGAACATGTTCATAGGCAGATTTCAAACACGTTTGTCAAAACAGTTTCTTTTCGATGCGATTTAAAATAGCAAACGTTAACGAAAATGTCTGATATTTTTACACAACCTATAATTATGTGTTAGGATTAAAAGTCTAGTTTTGAGTTTCTCGGATTGAATCCTCGAAATAGGAGTTTTAGGCCGATTTCAGAAACTGCGCAAGTTGGGGTTTTTAACTTTGATTTTTACGTTTCGTTACATTACGCCTATACCGGACGCCCCTAAATCACCCGTATTGATATGGAAGGCTCAACTTACAGTGATAGGGAGTTTTGGTCGTCCTAAGGTCGCTGGCTCGTCTAAGTTTGCTACGAACGGATCTCCTCAACGTCAAGCTTCCGACTTTGGCCACGATTTCGAATCGGACGAAGAAATCCAATGTTAGATCGAGTTTTCGGGTTCAAAAACTTAAATGGAAATCTATGAACAACTTACCACAGATTAGAACACTAGGGATCTTGTATTCCACGCCTCCTCCGTCGGTTTTCGTCGCCGGGAAGTGATCGGAAAGTCGTCGGGAAGTCGCCGGAAAGTGTTTTGGCTTTGGAGAGAGTTTGGGGGAGTAGAGGGTGATTTGTGACTGATGAAAAGGGTGGGGAGGCAGCCCTAGGTCGCCCTAAAGGCTTCCCCTTCGACCAAAATCTGCTTTCCAAAGTCGGGAGGTCGAATTATGGTAAGAAATCGCCGAAAACGCGCAAGTTGCCAAAACCTGTAGGGCCACGCGGGGTTGGCGCGCCTTTTGGCCAAACCCCGCCCGGCCAGCGCGCGGCCCTCGCCTGGACTGCGGTCCGGGCGGGTCCGTGCGATCCGATCCGTCGGGTCTTTTTCTCCTCTCTTTCGGACTTCTGTCCTTCCCCGTTTTCGCGCTCGATTTTCCGGGTCATTTTCGGATTATGCTTCTCATCATAAATTTATTCCGTCTCAATTCGATTCCATGCTTGAAATCCTAAGACCGTCGGTTTTGGTCCGTCGGGTTCTAATTCGTCGTCCTTTGACTTCCGTGCATTTCCGCGTCTACGGGTTCTCGGAAACAAAACCTTCTCTCCTATTGGATTAATTCCTATTTTTATATTCTAAAATTTACGGGTATTACAATTGACCATCATAATTTCACTCCCATACTTCCCAGGTTCATAATAGTATTGAATCAAGTCATCAACACTTCCTAATCATCCCATTTCAGTCACCAAATCACCCCCCCACTCCCTTACTCCGAAAATCCTATTCTCCTCTTGAGTGTTGGTGAGAGTTGAGGGTTGTTCTTCTTGTTTCTGAGACCTTGGACGAGTTGGAAGGCTTCCATCTGTTCTCCTTCGATTAGGTAAGTGTTCTTCTTCAATCCCTTGTCCTTAGATCCATATTCCAGGCCTTAGAATTAAGAAACTCTTCCAACATCTTCATTTTTAGGATCATTCGGGTATAGCAGGTTGTTGTGCGGTTGGGGATCACTTTTGGACGAGTCGAATACGAGTATTTTTGATCTCAATCTGTTGGAAGGTAAGTTAGTATGGTGCATATCAATTTTTAGGGGTTTTGGTGAAGAATCCATCAATTTGTTGTTCGATCTCTATCCATCGCCAAATCTATCAATTAGGGTCACTGCTTTCACATCCCTCGTGGGTACGAGTCACAGAGGTGGGTTGATTCCAAAGGTACGTCCCTAGAATCGTTGTTATGAATTGGAGTCCTTGTGGGTGTAAATCTCAAGGGCATACTGGTGTCCTCGATCAAAATAAACAATAGTAAATTATTTGTGTGGCAAAGTGTATGAGAATTCGGAAAGCTATTTTTTATTCGTCATTCCTTTTAAAATTAAAATCCTATCTTTTATTCCACTCTTCTAAAAACTCTAAAATTCGTTATGCTATATATTAACTTACGCAGTACCTTTTGTACTGATAAATTGTTGTTTTCCATTTTCTTACAGATTTCGCAGAGTAAGCAATTGCACGTTGGGATGGGATTTCACAATTAAAAAGACTTGTCGCATTTGTTTAATTTTATTTTTCCGCATTAAAACTTTAGACTTGGACGTTGGTTTTTGGCCGTCTGTTTTGGCCCTTGATTTGATTCCGCGTTACTTTATTAGTCTATGCATGTCGAACTCTGATTTTAACTTCGGGCTTTATTGAATGGTCTTAAATTATTTTAAAGAATTGATACAACTTAGCCTTAGCATCTTTTTAGATAAGCTCGATTTTGATCACGTCTTAGTTAGAAAGGTGTGGCGGTAGCGTCCCGGCATGGGTAATCAAATCCGGGGTGTTACATGGTGGTTCTGTGGTGGTGATGAGGGCGGCATAACCGTGGCCGGTGGTGGCGGAGGCCGCGGTTTCGTTTGGGGTGGCTACAGGCGCTTGGGGCGATGCCGACCTTCTCTTCATTCCCCCTCTCTCACTTTCTCTTATTTCGATCATGGTTTTGTTGGCTTATGGAGATGTTGAGGAGGGCGAAAATGGTGGTTGCGGGTCTATGGTGGGGAGGCGCCGGTGGTGACCAGGCGGCGGAGATGGTGGCGCGCCGGAGTTGGGTGGCCGCGAAGGGTGAGGGACGAAGGCGAGATGGAGGCGGAAATGGAGGGGGGGGGGGGAAGTTTATATAGAAGGGAGGAGGTATCCTTATAACGGGTCAAGAACTTCGTCCATTGAGTTCTCTCCTCTTTATCCAACGGATACCCGTAGCGGTCAATCAAATATCAAATTAGGTAGTTTGACCCTTTTGTCTAGTGGATTTTCATCTATTATCCAACGGATATCCATAGTGATCAATCAAATGTCAATTGAATTGACTTGACCCATTTGTCCAATGAATTTTCACCTATTATCCAACGGATATCCACAGTGGTCTATCAAATGTCTGTTAAAGTGACTTGGCCTTTTTGTCCAATTTATTTTCATCTATATAATTTGCACTATTAGCAAAAATACTTCAAGACTATAACTCCTTCAAATTAGAACAATTCCCTAATTTAAAATAATCGGGTCGCTCACGAATTTGCAATTCAACCGGCTGAACATTTTAATCAAGGGGTATTGATTAATTTTATAATTTAATTCATGTCCAACAATATTTATTTCCATGCCTATAAATTAATGGAACTAAGCTTAAAATTTTTTGATAGTGGACCATTGTTCGATTATGTTTGACTGGCTAATCATAGTTTTGGAAAAAAAATATTTCTTATCCTTGAAGCCGAGTTCCACTATCGGTCAAGGATTTTGAGGTTTATGAGGCTCCAATAATTCCTCTTGATATATTATAGTTGTGCAATTCGATCTCTAATCCAAGATGGATATTTTGAAATCTTGATTTGTAATCTTTACTTAAGAATACATTGTCCTACATCTCCATGATTGCCGCACAAGACGGATTAAATTATGACTAATAACCAAGCGCGTTAGAATCTCTTAATCCTAATATTTGGGTTGCGACAAACTTGGGAATTAATTCATTTATTTAAAAATCCGAAAGTTCGTAACTTCGTTTAGTCTTTGCAATTAAATTGTATTCCTATCTAACACCCTCATCGGATAAACCTTTGTAAACGTAATTTGCTTTTAGCAATGTTTAATCCGACACTCATTAATAAATCAGTGGACTGAATTAAATTCTTAATAATTTATAACTCCGTGCTTATAAGCTACTTTCAATGGTCTTGCATTTAAAAAGTTTTAATTCCTTTAAAGTTATTCCACAACTAAAATCGACTTAATTAAATTCCCGCTTCGAGAAATATATTTTCTTCTCATCTTCCAAATATACGAAATTTTGAATGTCTATTTATTAAAATTTAAATTTCTACTTAAAATCTTACGGGGTGTTATAAAAGTGAACACTTTTAATGTGATTTGAAAATAATTAAAATTCTAATCAAACTTATATTATTTTAATTTATCTAAAAATGGAAAGTGGTCAAATTTCGTGGGACACCCCAAAAAGGAATAGTGGCCAAATTTCGTGAGACAGAGGGAGTATTAAGACTTTGCACACATTACTATGCATTTTTGGCTTCTGCTTTTCGGAGAAGCAGCCTCCCAAAACCACTTTTGCAGCTTTTGGAGGTGTTTTTGCTTTTTCTAAAAAAGTCAAAGCAAACATTATTTTTCCATCAAAAGTGCTTTTGACAGAAGTAAAAGCCAAAAGCACATTTGCAGAAGCCATTCCAAATGGCTCCGAAGAGTCCGTTTGGATTGGCTTTTAGAGCCCGTTTGGATTGGCTTCTAGGGAGGTGCTTTTGGCTTTTGCTTCAGCCAAAAGCATTTCTAGTAGAAATTAGGTGTTTGTTTTGGCTTTTAAGAAAAAGTAAAAGCACCTCGAAAAGCGAAAAAAGTGCTTATGGGAGAAGCAGCCCAGATGGTGCTTCTCCTAAAAGCAGAAGCCAAAAGCACCTCGTAAAATGTGCAATGACTTAAATTACCCCACTACTTAATATAAATTACACTATAAATATATCTTATTATCATATTAAGTAGCATGTCCTTTTTGGTAATTACCACACTCTAAAAGCACTTTTCATTTTTATTCATCCAAACATATTTTTTAGAAAAAACCGCTTTTCAAACATTCCATCCAAACACAAAAGTTACATGCTTTTGCTTTTGACTTCTGCTTCTACTTCTACTTTTGGCTTCTGCTTTTTTCAAAAGCCAATCCAAATGGACCCTTAGAGCCTGTTTGGATTGGTTTTTTTCCAAGTGCTTTTGGCTTTTGCTTCTGCCAAAAGCACTTTTGAAGGAAAAAGAGTGTTTGTTTTGGCTTTTTAAAAAAAGCAAAAGCACCTCGAAAAGCTGCAAAAGTGCTTCTGGGAGAAGCAGCCCAGGTGGTGCTTCTCCGAAAAGCAGAAGCCAAAAACACCTAGTAATGTGTGCAGAGTCATAAGTGCCCCTATTAATTTATTTAAATTACACTATAAATATATACTATCATATATAAATAGCATATCCTTTTTGGTAATTTACACATTTCAAAAGCACTTTTTACTTTTACACATCCAAACACACTTTTGAAAAAAAACTGATTTTCAAACATTCCATCCAAACACAAAAGTTAGCTGCTTCTGCTTTTAGCTTTCACTTCTGCTTCTGCTTTTGGCTTCTGCTTTTTTTAAAAGCCAATCCAAACGGGCCCTTACACTAGTGTTTTTGGCTTTTGCTTTTGGCAAAAGTACTTTGAGGGGGAAAACAGGTGTTTGGATTGAATTTTAGAAAAAGCAAAAGTACCTCAAAAAGCCACAAAAGTGCTTCTGGAAGAAGCTGGCCAGGGAATGCTTCTTTGAAAAGTAGAAGCCAAAAACAACTAATAATGTGTGTAGAGTCATAAATGACCCAACTAATTTATTTAAACTACACTACAAATATATAGTAGTATCGCTTTAAGTAGCATATTCTTTTTGGTAATTTACACATCAAAAGTACTTTCACTTTTACACATCCAAACAAATTTTTTAAAAAAAAAACTATTTTTCAAAAATTACATCAAAACACAAAAGTTACATGCTGCTGCTTTTGACTTCTACTTCTACTTCTGCTTTTGGCTTGTGTTTTTTTCAAAAATCAATCCAAACGGGCCCTAATTGTTGAATGTGCTAAACTAAGGATGATTGATTATTGAAATTAACGATTTTTTTTCCTATAAATTTAAAAAGCTTTTCTAGCATTGATTATTGAAATGAACGATTTGTTTTCCCTAAATTAAAAAAGCTTGTCTAGCACATTAATTAATCAATCATCATATAACAAATGTTTAGTAACTAGCTATATATCTATAAACGGTTGATTACATATTGTACTCGCATTTCTTTTAGTGAAACAAATTATTCATATTAACAAAATACATTATCTTTCTTCGTAGTCATCCTAGAAGAAATGCAAAGTTAAGTGTGCTTGCTTTGGAGTAATTATAAAATTGGTGACCTTCTGGGAAGTCTCTCAGGGTGTGTGTGAGTGAGTTCAAAACGCACTATAAAAAGCCGATGTTGGTTCGTAGAGTCAACCTTCACATCCGAGCTGACAACATCTAGAGTAACACCATATCTTTTCGTTGCACCGAAAATGGAGGTGTTACATGGTAGTGGGTTTGAAATTTTAATACTCCATTGTTTCTAAAAATTGAAACGGATCCGCAATGCACGCAGTCCAAAACATATTTTAAATCATTAATAACTCAACTTCGGTACAAGTAGAAATTCTAAAAGTTTGATATTTAAAAACTACTCGGCGAGACAAATCTAACAAGATTCCACTTGGTTATATTTTAACTTGTATAACTATGATAAAACTTTAAATCAAAGTGCATGTGTGAATAGTGTCAAATTTTCAAATATTACAATAATTGAGAAACGGAGGGAGTATATTTATTTATTGATGTGATGTGATTCGGTAAATTTGGTAATTAATATTTAATTATTTTTTAAAATAAAATTATGAAAAAATGTTGAGACGCTTAAAAAAGAAACCGAGGCATAAATAATTTAATGGAGGCAATATTATTTAATTTAATTATATAAATAAAAAAAACTGAAATACGACACGAGGAGGATGCTGTTCCACTTTTGGGTCATTGGCTTATTAAATGTGTGCGCATCACGTGGCCTGCCATTAGGCCTCAAATTAATTTTCTAAATCAAAACATTGTGACCCACAAATGGAAGAGACTTATTTTATTGGTCGAAAAAAGATTTTTTTTTTTTTGTTACAGCCTATTCAGGCCAAAAAAAGAAAAAGAAAAGATAACAAAGCAACAAAAAAGTTGCTAACGCCGTGGAAAACTGTGTGCCAACTGCATCTGCCACCAAGAAAGGCCGCAAAGTATCCGGTCTATATATTATTAGGGAAAAAATATTAAAAATATCCTTAATCTTTTCAAAAAATTCGAATCCATCATTTTTTAATTTTATTACCGAATTAGTCCGCTACAATTGCTAGTTATGTCCGAATCAGTCCATTGTTCACTAATTATACCCTAATTGTTGACGTGGCAATGATTTAAATTTAAATCAGACACGTGGGCATAATATTAGTAGGGGTGAAAACGAGACGGATACGGGCGGATAGTACTCGTCCCGTATCCTATCCCATATTTTTTTGTCGAATATGGAATCGGATACGAATAGGCCGGATACAAATACGAATTCGAATATTTCGGGAAACAGATACGAGACGGATTCGGATTTTAACTCGGATAATCTTATAATTACTAAAATTAATTTTTTTTTATAATTTTTTAAGTGAAATCGGAATATACTACTATGTAAGCTAAACTAAATTTTTAAATTTTCCAAGATCATTAGTTATTTCGTTCAAAACATTTAAACAACATCACTACAAGATGTTATATACTACAGTATTGATGCAAAGAACCTAATGATGTAGTCGAGTTGATTGATATGATTTGATTTAATAAATTACATATGGCCTTCATGCTTTTGATTATATTTATACATATAGTATTACTTATTTATTTTATAGTTAATATAATATATTATATTATATTTATATAAATACATATAACTTTTCGGATATTCGGATAGAAAATACGGATAATATCCGCATTATATTCGGATTTTTCGGATATGGGCGGATATTTACAATCCCATATCCTATCCCGTATCCGCCGGATATAAAAATTCGAATTCGGATTCGAATATAATCGAATACGGCGTCGGATCGGGCGGATATTATCCGCCCCACTTTCACCCCTAAATATTAGTGCTTTTTCTATTATCTTATACTAATTCAGTCCTAAACTTTTGTGTTGTTCCATTTACTCCTTTACCGAATTAGTCGTTTAATTGAATTCCACCCTTTCAAATTATTTCATTTCAGCCCAAATTCTTAAATTTTTATTATTATTTGAATAATATTTTTAATATTTTTTTCAATAAATTTCAGAATTTTATTGATACAGAGAAGTTTGGATTTGAGCACAATCACCACAATCCTATTTTGTTTCCTTCGTTAGGACGTAGTAATGTTTAGATAAAGGATTGAGTGTATTTTGGAAATGGTTATGTTCCGTGATATACAAGTCTTGTGAATGTTGTGAGCGTTGTTATCAGGACCCTTAGAGAAATGGTAATGTTCTGATTTCTGTAAGGGTGCGTCTTCGTTAGCTAGAGATCGGGTGGTTCTTAGTGTTGGTTCACTTTTCGTCAAGACTAAGTATCTAAACCCCGACTGTTTGTTCAACCACACACTTAAATCAAATATTAGTAGGTTAGTTATCCAAAGTAAATAATTGCAGTAAAGAAACAAGAACAAACAGAGAGTTGTTGACCCAGTTCGGCCCAAGGCCTACGTCTGAGGGATACCAATCCAGGAGTGTTCCACTATGTGTTCAAACACCACGTTACAACACGAACAATAGTGAACTAGTAATCTTTTACTCCAACACCCAAGCAGATGATCGATGGTACCAGAAACTCCCCTTTCTGGTGAGAATGCTCCGATTCTTCTTCGACCCCTTGAAGACACCTTCTCCAAGTTTCTCTTGAGTGAACCTGTAAAAGATCCTCCCTTTGATGTAGCAATGTATGGGCAGTATCTTGTTGACACGAACTTGAGTGTTGCCCTTGATTGAAAGTGTCGAAATCAATCAAGGGTGCTTAAGTGCTCGATGAGACGAATGACCACTCAAGTGACAATCTCCTTCACAAGTGATGAACCTCGCGGATGGGGTGAAGAGATTGAATAGGGATTTCTCACACGTTTTTCTGTTCCTTTTCAAGAATAATAGAATCGGTGCTTGATCCACAGCTAATCGTTCTTCTTAAAAAGATGTTCGAAATCCCTGTTGCTATGGAAGGGAATACACTATCCCATAAATTCTTCCTCCTTCCATAGCCAATTCATTCCTTACTCGGTTGGGAGGATTCGCTTGCCATAACTCGAACGCTCATCATAAGGAAATGATAGAAGACCGTTGGGGGACGCTCCTAACCATGCTGCATTGGCCTTATCCGATTTGCAAAGATATCTTGCCAAGAATACTATGCGGATAAGACTAAGGGGTGGGGACCTATCTAGTGTTCATCATTGAGTTGGAACACATTATCTCAAAATATGGGTACTAACACTTAGGTTTGGGATTTTGTTTCGGGAATTAGAACAACTAGGAGTTGTTATGAGTATTATGTTGTTGGTTGGTTGGGCAATCCCGGTTAGATAAGAAATTGAATTAAAGTAAAAGCAGATACACAAAAAAAAAAAAAAGAAGAAGTAAGAATGAAAAAAAAATCGCAAAAAGAGAAAAAATAGATATACATAAAATTGCTGCGGGTATTTAGATATCTCAAAGTTTTTGTGAGAGGGGGTATCGATTTTTTGACATGGGAAGGGGTTGTCTGCTCAAGAAAAGTATTTGTAAGGAAGTCTTGAGAGTTGAGAGAATTTCCGGTTCTATGTTTGCTAATGCTGAATTTTGGACCTCACCTTGCTTAGAGTCCTTTGCGGTAATCGTCTGGTATTCTTTTATGTACATCAGCAGATCCCCAATTTCCCTATTACCTTTCACCCGCTGTGCTTTCTTTTCCTCCCGCCTGTCTTCGTTCTTCTTTCACCTTAGCCTTTCGATTCGATGCACTGGATTTGAAAACTTTAAGCAGGGGAGACATGGTTATAGAGTAAATGTTTGGGATGTCAATTTTGATTCGCCACTTGTGACTGCTATTGTACTCCGAGGTATTGAAGAAGGGTGCTTGAGCAAGATTTTGTCTGATTTGGCTGTTTAGCAGCATCGCTGTCATAGCTGCTCGGAATGTTTGTGTCTCTAGCTGTTCTGATGATGTTGCTGTGCGGAAGGCTAAAGCAGCCGGTCTCGAGGCATCATAGAATGATAAATGGTAGGCTGGTCTGTGAAGCAGCAAGTGGTCTGGTGGCCCCCTGTCACAGTTGTTCTAATCCTCACAGTCGGTCAATTCAGTTATTACTATTCCTTCTTGTTTGATCTCTGCAATTGAACGTCAACTCTTGCCCGACATTATCGAATTGGGCATATATGTATTTCAGTATCAAACTTTGTATGGGTTTTGGAAATAAAATCAATCTTCTCAAAAAAAAAAAAATTTAATTTTAAATTTTGGAAGACTATGAATACATAAAACATTGACTCTATTGAAAAAATATTATTCAATATTATTAAAAAAATAGACTGAATTTTATTGTCTAGGCTTCCGGTATCCATACCCTTCAAAAATTTAAAATCAAATTATTTACCCAAACCTTGCTACGTATGAGGTTTGGTATTTGATTTATACGGAAGCTTGTTGGGCATTTATTAAAAGCATGGACTAATAATAATAAAAATTTAAGAATTTGGGACTGAAACGAAATAATTTGAAAGCTTAGAATCTAATTAATATAGAAATGACTGATTTGAGTAGAGGACTAAATGGAACAAAACAAAAATTTGAACTGAATTGGCAAAGATAAAATAAAAAAAGACTAATATTATATCTACGTGTTTGATTTAAATTTAAACCCTTGCAACGTCAGCAATAGGGCATAATTAGTGAAAAATAGACTAATTCGAACATAATTAGCATTTGTAGTGGACTAATTCGGTATAAAATTAAAAAATAATGGATTCGGATTTTTCGAAAGATAAAGGATATTTTTAACATTTTTCCCATACTATTAGCATGTATATAGACTTACACAATATTATTATTGACTTACACAATATTATTTTATTTATTATTCTATATGTGTTAAAGTGATTAGTTGTTGTTATTGGTTAGTATAGTAGTATTAAATAGTAGTATTATATACGTAGACGGTAGATATATGTAATGTTTTTTTTTTTTTTTTTTTTGGAACCAGATATATGTAATGTTTATGTATTATTAGCATATACTCTATAAAAGATTGTAAAAAATGCATCCGGTCCCCATTTAAAACTTATTCAACCTGAAAATGTTCTCAACCCAAAATTAAAAATATATATTTTTTTAATTTCAAATTCTTAATTTAATTGGGGTTGGGGACTTACACTAGTGGTAAGTTTCCCAACTCCCAACCTATTGACAAAATTCTTAATTTAATTCATTGACAAAATACCCGGGCCGGCTAACAGTCAGTCCGTGCAGCCTGGCCTACTGCACAGACCCCCAAATATTGATGGCACATTTTTTTTAAAAAAATTATTTTAAGAGGATATGTTGCCCTTAGGCCAACTCCAGTAATAAATTCTATTTTCCAATTAACTATACTCTATTTTTCAGTTTAGTTTACAGTTTTTCGCTTTTCATCTCCAACAATCAACTCTAAATTTTCCTCTATTTAAGAATATTCTATTTTGATTCCTTTTACTATTCATTTAATTTTTCTCTATCAAATTAATATATTGTATATATTTAAATATATATTAGAGTTAAATTTTTTTTTGGGCCATAACAAGGTGTCATTTCCGGTTTTGAGCCATGACTAATTGCTATTATGATTTTAGGCCATTACAAGGCATCCGGGCTTAATTTTGAGCCAATTTGACCAAGTCAATGGGAGATTGGGCTGAGTGTGTTACACATGCCAAACGAAATCACGCGCCTTGAAATGTGAAGAGCTGACTGTGGAGTTTTATGATGATAAGATGACACAGAGGACAACCGCCGCCGGAGCTGGAGGAGCAGCCGCACTAGCCTCAGGAACAGCCTTGAATCGCTGGAGGAGCCCATCCCCAATAATCAAATGAGCCTTCATAATAGCTTTTCTAATGCTAGAAAAAATCAAATTGTTCAATATAGCTTTTCAGAACAGCCAAGAACACCTTGTATGCACTTGTCGGAGTGTACTCAATTGCTCTAAATAATACTCCCCGTCCCAGCTAACGTGTCCTGTTTGACTTTTTGACACTGTTCATTGTTCTACTTTGACTCGATTTTATTGCACGTATATATTTGGAAAAAATAGTCGAGTTGGGTCTTGTTAGAATATATATAACCATGTAGTTTTAGAAAATATATTTTACATAATTTTTTGTTGTACACATTTTGAGATATTAGCAGTTAAAGAAGTGCATTGGATTGTGTGCAAAAGTGAAACAAGATAAGTTAAGTGGGACGGAGGGAGTATAACAATTACCATCCAAATGTTCAATAATAAGCAAAATCTATGTGGTAGAAATACACAAAAAAAAATCCTTGAGTCAACATTGAAAAAGAAGCAGCAGAAGAAGAATGAAACTGAAATTTCCTTCTTGACTTTTCGTTAGAACCAACCCTAAAGTTTCAACCATTTCAATAGACAGCGACGTGCTTACATTTGGTGGATAGCGGCGTGCCCGGCAACAATGTCGATTCAACGTAGGCAGACGGAGGCGGAGATAGGGTTCGGTGGCGGCACAAGGGAGACAACAGAAAGCTATGGTTGATTTCAGCGATGGAGATTCTTCTTCCCAACCCGGCTCCCCCAAAACCGATCCACTCCGGCCCCACTGAAGCAACCCTTGCCGCCGCTGCTCTTGAGGAAAGCCACCACCGTTTCCCTCCTAGACCTAATTTTCACTGCCAATGAGCCTCTTGAGAAAAGCCGTCACTTTAATTGTAGGATTCACTTCACCGGAGCAACAATTTTTTATCCAACGAGGAAGAAGGGGATGAAGAAAAGGTTTCCTCGCTGATTTGGGGAAAAAAAAAGAAGTGAAGAGGTCAAGAGGGGTTGAAGAAAAGCGTATTGTAAAAACGTTTTTTTTAAAAAAAATCGGGCACACTTCTTCAAGTGAGGCTCACGCGGCCCGGTAGCCCGTAGAATTGGTTAGATTGGCTCAAAATCAAGCCTGGATGCCCTTTTAATGGCCTAAAATCATAATAGAAATTAATCATGGCTCAAAACCGGAAATAACACCTTGTTATGGCCCCAAAAAAAATTTAACTCTATATATTATATGTAAATCTATAATTGAAATTTCATTACAATATATATTTTTAATTTTTAATTGTTTTAAGTTATTTAATTTAATATAAGAACATAATATAATCAATATTCAAAATGGAAAGGATATAATGGAAACCACAAATTTATTTAATATACAATATAAAATTGACAATACGATACTCTAAGATTTTTTTTTTGATAAGCAATACTCTAAGAAATTCAATTAAACATTTTAAAATTTTGTAACAGTTTTTTTTTCTTTTTTAAATAAGCAATTTTGTAACAGTTTTTGATCTACTTTGAACTAGAAAAAATTACTTAATAATTAAAACACACATTTATTTTATTATTATTACTTGAAGTTAAAAATTTAAAAAATATATGTAAAGAGTAAAAACTTATTCCCAATTATATATAAACTTATTACAAATCAAATAAAATGACAAGAGAAAAAAAGAAAGAAAAAAAAGAGAAGAAGGCAGCAAACACTGAAATGCTGCTGTGAGCAGTGTACCGGCAGATATGCCGTGCACTATTCACACAACTGGAAAATTACAGACCATTCTAGCATTTCTAGTTGTTGTTGGAGAAGTCTTCACCTCTATTTTGCCATTTCATGTTGAATTATCTTGTTAATATTGCACAGATGTGGTTTCCCTTTTCCAGATTATTTCTTTCCATATAAGTTGATTTGTGAATCCCTTTTATTATGCTTTCCTTTCGGTTGTGTATTTGGTTGTATATATATAGGATGCCTTCTATTATGCAAACATATAAAAATATAAACAATCATATATATATTTTTCTTTTCAAAGCTTGGTTTTTTCATGGTATCAGAGCAGTGATTTAGATCCTGCTCAACAAGAAGCTTCCGCAAATTTCTCTATTGTACTCCAATGGCGAAAGATGGTGACAGTAGCAAAACTGGAACTGCCATTGATGTTATGTCCCCTTACTACATAGGCTCGTCAGACAATCTGAGTCATGTTTTTGTTATCGACCTTCTCAATGATGGAAACTATGGAGATTGGTCTGAAGAAATAAGCAACTACTTATATGCAAAAAATAAGTTCGGATTCATTGACGGCACCATACCAATACCTGATGACGGCTCGCCCGACCTTCCATTGTGGAAACGTTGCAATGCGATGGTCAAAGGCTCGTTGATGGTTGCTATGGATAAGGAGATCCGGACAGCGTAAAGCACACAAAGACTGCTCGTGAAATCTGGTGTGATCTCAAAGACGGATTTGGAAAGGAGAGTGCCCCAAAGGCGTATGAATTAAAGAGAAAACTCGCTCTCACACATCAGGATAAGATGTGTGGTTTCGGCCTACTATATAAAATTAAAGAAATCTGGGACGAGATTGATTCTATTTCGGCAATTCCAAAGTGTACCTGTAGCAAATGTACATATGATGTGTCGAAATCCTTTAATGCCAAGAGCGAGAATGAACGAATTTATGAGTTTCTTATGGGACTTGATGATGTCTTCAACACCGTCAAGACTCAAGTTTCTTATGGAATGATGTACCACCTTGTTGCAGAAGATGAACAAAAACGGTTAATTTTTTCTTCACAAAAACCCACAATTGAAGGTGCTGCTTTCCAGGTACAACGACAACCAAGCTATGAACTTCGTGATGGAAATCGTGAACATGGTAAGAATCCTCCACGATGCGACCACTGTGGAAAGCTTTGGCATACAATTGAAAGTTGTTATGAGATTATCGGGAATCGGATTCGAAGAAGAACCATAAAAAGGGGAAGCCAAGGGAGCATGATTCAGGCAAAGTGCACGAGAAGAGCAGACCCACAAAGCAGAACATGTGGACACAGGCATGGTGAAAGAATCCTATCAATTGCCAGGCCTCACTGACGAGAAGTTAACACAATTGAGAAATTTACTCAACAATAGTGCTGGCACTTCTATTCCTTCAGTTACATAGCTGGTAAGATTAATCTCAGTGCACCATGGGTAATAGATTCTGGAGCAACGGATCACATTACACATGAGGGAAGTATTATTAAATCTTCTTCAAATGTTTAAAACTAATGCACCAGTTAAAATACCCAATGGTGATGAGGTATCAGTTCAATGCATCGGTACTGTCGATCTACCGAATGGCTTGAATATCAAGAATGTTCTACATGTACCAGATTTCCAGTGCAATTTGCTATCTGTCAGTCGACTAAAAAAGGATCTTAATTGCGGTTTGACCTTCTTCCCTGGATTTTGTACTGTGCAAGACTTAGCTTCGAGGAACCTGATTGTAATGGGTAGACAGCGTGATGGTTTATATCTCCTTGAGCCGATTTAGAGTGATCAAAGGGTGTTTTCTGTGACGCTTGATCCAGATTTATGGCATAGAAGATTGGGACGTACTCCAAAAGAAAAACTTCAGAGTATTTGTTCTTTCAATAAATCAATGAGTGATTTTTGTGATGCTTGCATGAGAGCAAAACAAACTCGGGCCTCTTTTCCTTTAAGTACTATTAAGTCTAAAGCTTGTTTTGAATTCATACATTGTGACATTTGTGGTAGATATATGAAAGCTTCTCTCACATGTGATGATTATAGTTGAGGTGTTTGGGTTTATTTAATGAAATTGAAGTCTGAAATTGGAAAATATCTCAAAATGTTTTGCAACATGGTGAAAACTCAATTTGGAAAATTGTAAGACGGATTCGGACTGACAATGGAGGTGAGTTTCAGTTTCGTGACATGTTAAATTATTTTATGGATTCTGGGATTACTCTTGAAACATCTTGTGTACACACTCCTCAACAAAATGGCGTTGTGGAGTGTCGTCATAGGTATATTATTGAAATTACAAGGGCCTTGTGCTTTCAAGCAGATTTACCGGTTGATTTTTAGGGAGAATGTGTATTAACCGCAGCCTACATTATAAATAGACTTCCTTCCAAAATCATCCAGGATATTACCCTTTATGAAATTTTGCTATGTAAGAAGCCCGATTATAAACATCTAAGGGTTTTTGGATGTCCTGTGTATGCTAAGAATACCAGGAAAGGAGCAGACAAATTCGATGAAAGGGGGAGGCCATGCATTTTCGTGGGTTATCCACATGGACAGAAAGGATACAAAGTGTACGATATTTCCAATAAAAAAAATCTACATTTCACGCGAGTATAAGAATTTTGAGAATATTTTTCCGTGTCGGTCTCAAGTTGATAAGATTCGAGATATGCGAGATAAACTGTGGGACATATCTTTTGAATATGATGAGCCATCAGTAGAAGTTTATTCTCCTACTCAAGTGACTGTTGATGTTAATGAGAACAGTCCAACTTTTCTTCCAACTATGGATGTTCCTTTAGGTGCTGATGTCCCTCCACCTGAGAATGTTCCGCCTCGTCAGAGTCTTAGACACAAGAAACAACCTTTGCACTTAACAGATTATGAAGCCAATTTGCCGAGTTCTATAGACCATACGCAAGCCACCACCAAGTCAGGATCCTCAATGGTTCACCCTCTATCTAAATTTGTGTCTTATGATAAATTTTCCCACTCTCACAAATGCTTCTTAGCGGCCATCAACAAGCATGATGAGCCAAAATATTTTTCACAAGCAGCCAAATTATCACACTGGCAGGATGCAATGAGACAAGAGATTGAAGCACTTGAGAAAAATGGGACCTGGGTACTTGAGGAATTACCCCTTGGAAAGAAGGCAATTGACTCAAAATGGATATATAAAGTGAAGTACAAACCGATTGGAGAAGTTGAGCGTTTTAAGGCCCGACTCGTCGCGAAGGATTCAAGCAAATCGAGGGCATTGATTGTCATGAAACTTTGCCCCAGTTGCCAAGCTAGTCACTGTTCGTAGCCTCTTGGCTGTAACTGTTAAAAAGAATTGGTTCGTACACCAGTTGGATGTGAATAACACCTTTTTACATGGTGATCTATTGGAAGATGTCTATATGAAAATACCGCAAGGTTTTGCAAAGAAGGGCGAGACTCGAGTTTGTAAGTTGTTGTATGGTTTAAAGCAAGCCTCGCGGAATTGGTATCACAAGTTGACTCAAGCTATTGTTGCACTTGGTTTTCAACAATGCAAAGCTGATCATTCCCTATTCAATTATAGGCATGACAAGATATATGTTGATGCCTTAATATATGTGGTTGATGTTCTTCTTGCAGGGAATAACATTACAAAAATTCAAGAAATCAAATCTTATCTTGATACTACCTTCAGTATTAAGATTTAAAGTGTTTTAAAGTATTTCTTGGGAATTGAAGTTGCACGTTCTTCCAAGGGCTTTGTGTTAAGCTAGCCAAATATACGCTTGATATTTTAAAGGACTGTGGATTGGAGGGATGTCGACCAAGTTCTTTTCCCATGGAGCTGAATGCTCGGTTTGATCTTGATCTCGAAGGGCAAACCGTGGATGCTTTGCGCTTTTGTCGTTTGGTTGGAAAATTGCTCTATCTTACAGTAACACGGCTCTGACATCCAATATGCAAACTAATGTGTTAAGTCAGTTTCTTGCATCCCTCGCCGAGTCCCATATGGATGCTAAAATTCGTGTTGTTCGCTACCTCAAAGGAACACAGGTCAAGGTATTTTCCTTCCGGCAGCAGGGGGTTTGTCTCTATTGCATATTGTGATTCTGATTGGGGTGGGGTGCCCAATGACACGATGCTCACAGACAGGTTTTTTTCATTTCCCTTGGTGAAGCTCCTATTTCTTGGAGAACAAAAAAACAAACTGTTGTTTCTCGTTCATCAACTGAGGCCGAGTTTCGTGCGATGACATCAACAGTTAGTGAAATCTTGTGGCTTCGTTGGCTCTTGATCAGTTTGGAGGCACCACAACAAACTCCAACACCACTCTACTGTGATAATCAAAAGCTGCAAGGCACATTGCCAATAACCCGGTTTTTTATGTAAGAAAAAAACATGTTGACATGGACTGCTATTTCGTTCGCGAACATGTTGAGTCTCAAGAAATTGTCCCATGCCACAATTTTACTATTGACCAGGTTGTAGACGTGTTTACTAAGGCTCTTGGCTCTGACCAATTTCGTCGTCTTGTTGGCAAGTTGGGAGTTCAACATCTTCACTTTCCAACTTGAGGGGAGTGTTGAATTATCTTGTTAATATTGCACAGATTTGGTTTCCGTTCTCCAGATTATTTCCTTCCATATAAGTTGATTTGTGAATCTCTTTTATTATGCTTTCCTTCGGTTGTTTATTCGGTTGTATAATATAGGGATGCCTTCTTATTATATAAAGATATAAAAATACAAACAATCATATATATATTTTTCTTTTTTAAAGCTTGGTTTTTTTTTTCATTTCCCCTTATTTCCCATGAGCGGCTGGAGATGGCCTTATGCCTTCAAACACAAAACAAAGGGAGTTCCAGGAAGATGCCCCAAATATTGATGGCCCTTTTTTTTAAAAAAAAAAATTATTTTATTCACTCATGTCGACTAACAACCTATATCACATAATTCTTTTTAAATGCTGAAAATCCTATACAAGCTAGAAATGGATGGGGGAAGCCCATGCCACACAAATTACAAAGGAACAAACGAGAGGAGTAGGGGACCGAGTGGGGAATCGAATCCCACACCTATAAGTTTGGTGTCGATGGACATAAATTTTCAATCTCTCTTTCAATAAACACCTTATCGGGGATCAGGCCCGGTGAAGGACCTGTTCATCCAATGCAACAGGGCCCCCAAAAAGTTGGGGGCCCATTTTTTTTTAAAAAACTAGTATTAGTTTAGTACTTATCGACCAATTTATGTGAATAGGCATTAGATTTGGGGGCCCGTAAATGACATATAGGTTATTTTCTCTGCCTTTTCAGCTTCCAGTTTTCATCGCATTTTTAACAACCTTATGTTCTCGCCCTCCTATCTCATGGCGTCTTCCTCACAAGTGTAGCATTCTTCTGTGTTGTTGGGGTGTTCGATTGTTCGGGTAATCTGTTCCACCATCTCTAATTCGGCCATTATTCCACTTTCCCGCGCTTATCGATCTTCCACAACCCTTCGTCGATTCTCCTTTCCCGCAGGTTCTGAATTCTGAATTCCACAACCCTTTGTCGATCTGTTCCACCATATGTTTACTTAATTTTTTTTATTTCGTATTTTCATTTATTAGATTCAATAATTTTTTGATCATTCATGATTCCTTATCTATCGGCTTTGTTTGATTAATTGAAAAAAATAAGAAATTTTGGGCAATTTGGTTACCTGTCAGCTTTGTTTGATTCATTGAAAGAAATAATAAATTTTGGGTTAATTTGGTTAATTTGAAATACTGTAGTTTAGAATAACCAACTGATGTAGTTTAGATTAACTTCATTTTGTGTCTTTATTTCTAGTTTAATTTGTGTTTTCTTATTTCTTCATTCTTAATTTTGGGCAACCTGTTTAATTTGTTTAATTGCACTCATATAAGTATTTCTTTGTTTCTTCATTCTTTGTTTTTATTTCTAATTTTATGTTCATTATCTTAGAAAATTGTTTATATTATTTTGCAGATAAAAAATATTTGATGTTGAGTTGAACAAAAAGTGATAACTAATGAAGTGACGAAGTATTGCCCCATTTTCCAGGTTGTTTCGATAACTCAAAGCATATTTATTTACTTTTCCTTGAATATATGAATGAAGAATCAAATTAGAGTTTTACATAATGGAGAAAAATTGAATAGAGATTGGCTAGTTTATTCAAAAGAACTTGATAGAGTTTTTTGCTTTTATTGTAAAGTTTTTAAAAAAGGGATTGGGAAAAGTCAATTAACAAATGAAGGCCACTTTTTTGTGTTGATTTTTTTGTATTATAATATCAGTTTTTGGACGTAATTTTAAACTTTTGAAACTAAATTATTAGATAAGAGGGTCTAAATTTTTTTTATTAGAACAGGGCTACCAAAAATGATTAAACGGCCCTGTCGGGATGAGGACTTGACCGAATGGTGAAGTCCTCTAACATCCAATATTTAGGTTGGGGATTCAATTTTCCACCCGTCCCCCTATCACACTCATTTGATCGTTTGTAATTTGTGTGGTATGAGCTTCCGACCACCCATTTACGCTCATGTATAGGCTGTTAAAATAAATAAATAAATAAATAACATGTATAGGCTGTTAAAATAAATAAATAAATAAATAACCTTATCCTGGTGCTAAAAAACCCAAAAATACCAGTGGAGGCAGGTGCTCCGGCAGGAAAGTCAGAGGTGGCAAGGAGTTTGGCGGAGGATTCAGGCGAGGCGGAGCCCAGTGGAAAAGACCCGGGGGCCATCAGAGGGGAATCATCGAGGGCAGTCGAAGACAGGGCTGGCAATTCTAGCAATAGAGCAGAAATGGAGAGTGGGCTAAGGAGGGTGGGTCAGATGGTGAGGTTTCCAGGTAGGGTCGTCCATAAGGCCCGGTATGATCTAGTTGGAGTGTTCGTTTGTAACATACCAGTAGATGCAGACTGTAAGGAGATTCTTACGGCGGTGGACAAGATAGCGAAAGTTCGTGACTGGTATTTCCCTACTAGAAACTGGACGACGAACAGATATAAATTCGGCTTCTTCAGATTCAACTGAGAGACGAAGCGATTAGGGTTATGAGGGAGTTGCAAAGGAGGGTGGTTAAAGGAAAAAAATTGAGGGTAAAATGGGCAGCGCCAAGCGTCAGAGGGGCTGGTCATGCAGATAAGGGTAGAAGAATTACGGGACAAGCTAGGGTATGCAGCGGGGAAACAAAAGTTCCAAACAGATGGAATGCAGGGTCTGATGCATGGAGAGACGATCGATCATACGCGGAGGTGACCAGATGGGGCCGGGGGGGACTACCAAGGGGGAGGGACGGGAAGGAGAGAAGGGTGATAAAACTTACTGAAGTGCAGGGAGATTTAACTCGGCTTGACCGTGCTGCGGTGGTTGAACTGAAAACAATTGAGGTGCTTGTTGAGTTTCAAGATTGGTTAACCAGGGAGTTTCAGGACTTTGAGGAAATCATCTATGGTGGAGGGTTTATGGTGGTGATAGTGTTTAACAACACGGTGGAGAGGGATAGATACTTGAAGGAGGGCAGAGATCACAACTTAATCCAATGGAAGAGGAGGTGGACAATAGGGACACTTGTCCGAAAACATTTAGCATGGGTTTACATCTTTGGCCTACCATTTACGGCATGGTGTGAGGAAAATTTTCAGAGATTGGTGAATGGGTGGGGTGAGGTCGTAAAAGTCGACAATGAGACTAAGCAAAGGAAGAGGTACGATCGGGCAAGACTTCTAGTAGCCATGCATGTTGAGGCAATCGTTCTGGGGGAGGTGTGGGTTCAAGTAGGTGATCGGGTTTCGAAGGTTAGGGTAGCTGTCTGTTACAGTGAGAAGGTTGTGGTGGCGGACGAAGGGTGGTGAAGGGAGGAGATCGGTCAGTGATGATCGGGGGTATGAGGAGGGTGACGAAGACGGTCGATCAGGAGAGGGGGCAGTGGAGCAGGTCCAGGAGTTCTACAAGTGGGGAACTGAAAGGTCACGTGGGAAGGTGTGCGGGGAAAAGCTGGAGTTAGTTATTGCTGCGGGTTCTAATGATGTTGCTAAAGGTAGATGTTGTGTCCCTTCCCAAGATAATGGAAAACGTGCTATAGGGGAGGCGGGTAGTTTAGAGGAGTTAGATGGATCGAATAAGGGAGGATTGGATAAGGGTGGGCCGAAAACAGGTGGGCCTGGAGATCTGGGCTTGGAAGATATCAGCAAGAGGGGGAAAAGGGGCTTTGAGAAATCGATAGATGGGCCACTGGGATGTGAATAAGGCAGGCTGATCTGGCCAATAGAAAATGATAAAACCCATTTTACTACTGGGCCAGTGGATTTAGTAAGTTGTCCTCAAGTGGTAGGGGATAATAGTGGAGGAGGCGGTGGAGTGGATAATTTTTTCGAAAAAGGGGTGGAGCAAACAGCAATGGTTTCGACGTCAGAACTACACTCAAGCAAGGAAAGGGATAGAGATTCAGAGAAGCATGGCCGGGAGGGAGGAGAACCGGAGGGAATGGGGTTGAGGATAGAGGAGGGGCGCGAGAATTTGCTTGAGACGACCATAGGTAACGACGGAAGTGGCGCAGAGGACCAATTAGGAGATTTTGAAAGGGCACAATTGCCTGGGAACTCGGATTCCTCAGCTCTTAGGAAAATTGAGGATGCCATGGCAATTGTTCTACTAGGGAAGAAAGGTCAAAGGCGAAGGGGTCGAAACAAAAGTCAAAATGCTGGGACTAAGCTTGGGGTTAGGAATAATAGGAAAGGGGATGAAGAAAGGGCTAGGGAGGAGGGTTTTGCAAAGTTGCAGTTCACTACATTTCGAACGAGAAACGGGGTCAAGTTGGTGGATTATGAGGAGGCAGAGGCTATTCTCAAGTTGGCAGGGGCTCTGGGGCTCGGATGCAAAAAGGCTTGGGAACAGGCTATAGTAAGGATCCAAACAGAGGTGGGTAGGCCGGAGTGAGTTTGTCAGGTGTTAGTACTGTTGAGTGGTATTTTATTATGCGTTTAATAACATGTAACTTTAGGGGGTTGAATGGCGGTATAAGGAGAAGGGCGGTGATGAGGTTATGTAAAAAGGAGCGACCGATCGTGTTGTGTGGTCAGGAGACAAAGTCGAATGTGATTCAAGATAGGTTGGTGTATAGGCTTTGGGGTCGAGAGGGTGCGGGTATTGCTTCCAAGCGGCAAATGGAAACGCAGGCGGGCTATTGGTTGTTTGGGACGATAACCTATTTTTGTTCGATGTAATGGAGAAGGAACATAATTACATTTGGGTTCGGGGCAGTATAAGTGGGTTAGCAGGGGCCGTTAATGTAGTCTATGTACTTGCGCCAAACAATAGAGGAGACAGGGCCGAGTTGTGGGATCTTCTCTCTCAGAAATGTGATACGAAAAATGGTGAAATGTGATGTATCATAGGGGATTTCAATGCTGTGGTGTCGGAAGGGGAAAGGGTAGGAGATAGTTCGGATGTTGGGTCAATGAGAGATTTTAGGAGCTTCATTGATCGCCTTGGTTTGGTCGACATGCCAATAGGGGGAGGGCATTTCACTTGGGTAGGGAGGGGCGGGAGAGCACATAGTCATCTAGATAGATTCCTTCTTTCATCTGGGTGGCTATGTCTTAACGGAGTCATTTCACAGCGCCGGGGTGATTCAATATTGTCGGACCACTATCCGGTATGCCTAGAAGCTGGGGATAGGTCATGGGGGGCCTAAACCTTTCTGTTTTTATAATTACTGGATGGATGAGAAGGATTTTGGGAAGTTGGTCCAAGAGGCGTGGGTGATGAACGAGGGAGGGAGCAGACAGGTGGATAAGGGTGGGTTACTTTTCAGCAAACTCAGAAACCTGAAAAAGAAAATCCGGACGTCGGATGGCTATGGAGCAGGAGCACCGGAGCATCGAATTCAGAGGTTACTGGCTGAAATTGAGGACCTGGATGAGGGATTCCAGTCAAGGGGCGCTACTTCAGAGGCTAGCGAGGTATGGAGGATGAAGAAAGGTGAATTGAAGAACTTCTTTTGGCAGAGGAGAGGCGGTGGCACCAAAAATCAAGGATTCGGTGGCTAAAAGAAGGTGACCAAAACACTCAATTTTTCCATGCTATCCCAGCCATTCATAGGCGAATGGGTCATATTGGGGCCATTAAAAGAGGTGATCGGGTCATAGACTGTCCGAGGGAGGTGAAAGAGGCATCCTTTTCCCACTTCAAGAGCTTGTTCACCAAAGAGGAAGAGGAGTTATTTGTAGTGGGGGCTGTTGGATTGTCGCAATTAGGGGACCTGGACAGAGAGTGGTTAGAGCGAGGCTTCACAGAAGAAGAGATTAAGACGACGATTTGGTGTTGTGACGGGAACCGAGCTTCAGGACCGGATGGTTACAATTTGGGTTTTTTTAAAAGATACTGGAATGTGATTAAGGGGGAAGTAACAGAGGTTTTTGAGAACTTCTACCGAGAGCGCAAATTGCCAAAGGAAGCAGGGGCTTCATTCATTACTCTCATCCCTAAAGTAGATAACCCAATGGATTTTCGAGACTATAGACTTATATCACTTGTGGGTAGCGTATACAAAATAATAACTAAGGTCTTGGCGGGGAGGGTTCATGGAGTCTTGAATGGCCTTGTGGGAGACTCTCAAATGGCTTTTGTTCGAGGGAGACAGATTTTGGATGGAGTTTTAATTGCGTCAGAAGTGGTGCAGGCGATAAAGTCGAGCGGGCAAAAAGGTTTTGTGATAAAGCTCGATTTTTCTAAGGCGTATGATAATGTGTCATGGGAAGCACTAATCCAAGTCCTTGAGGGAATGGGGTTCGGTGAAAAATGGATTAGCTGGATTAAAGCATGTGTACAATCGGCCTCAACTGCAGTTTTGGTTAACGGCTCCCCTACAAATTTCTTTGATTTGCAAAAAAGATTGAGGCAAGGAGACGTACTCTCGCCGTATTTACTTGTTCTTGTTGCTGAGATGTTTAATGTGATAGTGAAGAAAGCAGTTGAGATGGGACTCATCAGGGGGCTGAAGTAGGGAAGAGGGGGTCCGGTCATTACGCATCTTCAATATGCAGACGACACTATCATCTTTTGTGGGGGAATTACATCAAGTGATCACGGTGAAACGGCTGCTGCACTGTCTATCTTTGACTAATGGGCTGAAAATTAATTTTCAGAGAAGTTGTGTATATGGCATCAATATCCCACAGGCCCTGGAGGAAGATGCTGCGGCAATTTAGGATGTGAGAGAGGAGGTTGGCCTATGAAATACCTAGGCATTCCGATTGGAGGCAGATTAAATGGAGTGTCTTTATAGCGGCCAGTGATCGAGAAAGTAGAGAGAAGGTTGGCCGGTTGGAAGGGGAGAATATTAACACAGGCAGGTAGGCTTTGTTTGATTAAATATGTTTTGAGTAGCCTCCCAGTATACTTCCTTTCCGTATTCAAGATTCCCAAGGAGGTGGCCGATAAAATTGAGCAAATAAAAGAGGTTTCTTTTGGAATGATCTAGAAGGGACTAGAAAGATGCATACTTTAAGTTCGAATGAAATCTGCCAACATAAAGATGGGGGCGGGCTCAGTTTATGGAATGTGCAGCGGTTTAATGAGGCTTTATTATTGAAATGGAGATGGCGATTCGGGCGGGAACACTCCTTGTGGAAGGAGGTAATAGACAAAAAAATATTATGGTGAACAAGCACCTTTAATACCCTGGGCTGTGCATGGCCGCTCTCTATGGGGATATATTTGTAACGCGTGGAACAGCCCCAGCATTGCAGGTAGCAGGGGTTCATTTAAAGTTTGTGTAGGGAAATGGCCTTTTAACTCGTTTTTGGATGGATGTGTGGGTGGATGAAGGGAGGCCGCTGAGGGAGATGTTTCCAAGATTTCATGCTTTAGCTACAAACCAGGGAAGCAAGGTTGCTGAAAATGGAAGTTGGACAGGTGTGGATTGGGATTGGCAAATTCAGTTGAGAAGGCCGATTTTTGATTGGGAAAATGAAGTATGGAACGAGTTTATGTCTGTGCTAAGGAATAAAAAGCTGAATAGGTTTATACAGGATAGAGTCGTTTGGTTACTTGAAGGACATGGGAATTTTTCAACGCAATCTTGTTGGAATTTTGTGACTGATAGAGAAGATACCGAGAAACAAAGGATGTGGAGGCTCTTTTGGAAAATAAAAACCCCGATGAAGGCTAAGCTGTTGGCATGGAAGCTGTTCCACCATGTGTTACCAGTAAGAGAAGAACTTGTGGAAGAGGGGGTGTCTTCAGCCGAATAACGTGCAGTGCGCTTGCTGTGGGCGGGAGGTTGAATCAACAGATCATCTTTTTTGTAGGTGCGATTTTGCGAGTCCATTGTGGTACCAATGAGTTGCATGGTTTGATTGGGTGTGGGTGTGTCCGGAAAATATTGTTAACATGCTTTCTTGGTGATTCTGCTGCAATTGGAAGGATGGCCGTAGGGAAATTTGGTTGGTTACAGGATTGGTAATTATATGGCCAATTTGGAAGTATCGTAATGAAGCTATACTCAAAGGAAAACAAGCTATATTGTCAGAGGCTGTGGATGAGATAAAATGGAGGATCCTTATGTGGTGGAGTGCTATATTGAAGACATCGGAAATTTACAGTGTTGGAAATGGAGGTCACTTTTTGGACGGCTTTCCACAGGCTGTGCAGAGAATAACCAAAGCTGTTCGTAGCAGACTCACTTGGATATGGCCAAATTGAGGGTGGTGGAAAATCAACACGGATGGGTCTTCGCTTAGGAATCCGGGGCCAGCCGGGATTGGGGGGGTTATTAGAGACGAACTTGGGAAGGTTATCTTTATTCTATCAGATGCCATAGGGATTACAGATTCAATTGAAGCAGAAATCACAGCTATTATCCAGGTATGTCAAGCTATTACACGGGACCAAGGTTTCCCTTTACAAAAGTTAATTTTTGAATGTGATTCGTTGAATGTGGTGAGATGGATAAACGACCCTGGAAATGCACCATGGAAGTTTTTTGAGCAATTCAGACCCATTCTTGTCCTGTTAAGATGTGCAGGAGAGGTTCGCTTCCAACATCTGTTGAGAGAAAGAAATTCTTTAGCCGATCAATGGGCTAAGGTAGGGGCTTCCGGTGAAGGTAAAATTGAAGAGTGGTATTGATTTTGACATAGAGAGGTTGGAAATTTGATAACCTGCTGTTGTACTTGTTTTTGTTCATGGTCTGCTGCCTTACCTGGTATTAATCAATTAATGGAGAAGTTCAGCGTGTGGAGGGACTTTTGCTTCCTTAGAACCGGTTGGAAAGTATTGGTTGTGACCTGTCTAAATCGGATCTCTAGTGAATGTCTGGTTGTGCAATTGGTTGTGTTGGCATTGTGTATTTGTGAGTGGGAGATCAAAGAAGTTTGTGTAACAATGTTTCTTTCTATGAAATAAAATTTTTGCCTCAAAAAAAAAAACCCTTGTCCTGGTGCTTTCAAATTGATCAAATGCCTCGATCAATTTTTCTATTCTATACTCTTCAGGCTGTAATGCCAAAGAAAAATTTTCTATTCTATAACAAGACTGAAGTGGTTGAGGAGGACAATAATGTAAGAGAATATTTTATTTAGGACTTGAGAAAGATAATGGTAGGATCATTGCAGGGAATGCAACGTTTTGTTTTATACATGATAAAATTATTCATTTAAGTGTGGATTAGCTTAGCATTTAAACTAAAATATTAACAAGCCATAGTGTATTATTGTCCTAATTCCTTAACTATATGGTATAATTAATGTTTTAAATTGGGGGCGTGATGAATGATGATGTCTAAAAATGATTTTATAATTTTATACTAAATAAAAAATAATTAGGCAACTGTTTGGCAAATAAGCTAAATGAAATTAGCTTATTCTAGTCAATTTAAGATAAATTAGTTTATTTAAAAAGATAAAATAACTTAAAATAGTATTCAATCAGCTCTTTTCGAAATCGTTGCAAATAGCAGCATTATTGCAATTAGCTTATTCTAAGCAAAAAATTTACCTCAAAACTGTCAAACAACTAATTTTAACTAATTTATTACTCAAATTACTCACATAATCATAATCAGTTAACAGCTAACAGCTAATTCCCAAACAGGACCCTTAATCTTTCCAATGATTAGTATATGAATTTAATGCAACATTAGTCCTTTAATTAGCTGGAGTACTATTTAGTTATTTTCTGCAGTTAAGTTCTATTTTCCTCCATAACATCAGTTGCCTTCCGGGTGTGCATACGTGATACGTCACGTTGTGAGGGGCAATATATATTGTGGATTTTATTCTTCTTTCTTTCTTTCTTTTTATTTTTTTAAATTTTTTTTATTTTTCATTTTTAGGTAATAAAAACTTTCCAGGAATTAAAATTATAGGTGAGGAATGATGGATTAATGGTTTAAGTTCTTAACTTACAAATTTATAATTATGGATATACTTCCTCCGTATTCAAATGTTTCTTACATACCCACTTTTCACGCAGTCCAATGCACATTTTAAACTATTAATAACTCAAATTCGGTACAAGTAAAATTCTAAAAGTTCCATATTCAAAAAACTACTCGACGAGACGAATCTAACAAGATCCCACTTGACTATATTTTAATTTGTATAACTATGATAAAACTTTGAGTAAAAGTCTGTGGGTGAATAGTAACACAATACTAAACGTCAAGAACATATAAAAACGGAGGTAGTATAAACTCTAGTCATCTCTGTAGTTGGTACTTGGTATGTACTACCTCTGTCTCATTAGAAATGCTACAGAGCACTATTTGACACTATTCATTATTTAACTTTGATTCAAAATTTTTATTATAGTTATGTAAGAAAAAACATAGTCAAGTGAGATCATGTTAGATTCGTCTAATCTTATAGTTTTAGACAATCAACTTTTTATAACTTTTCGTTTGTACACAATTTAAGTTCTTAACCGTTAAAAATATGTATCGGCATGCGTGTTGTAAGAAGGCGTAACGTTTTCAATGTGACGGAGGAAGTATAGTTTAAATTTCTTGACCCACTAATTGTAATTGTACGTATCTTACAAAAAATGGTCCAAATTGTAGTCGATACAACCATGTAACTTTATGCTTCGTTTGGTAAATAAATAGACTTTAGAGTTTAGAGTTTGGTTTTAAAGATTAGAGTTTGGCTTCAGAGATTAGAGTTCCCAAAATCACGATTTGTGGAGAAAATCAGCGATTCCAAATCTTGTATTTCCGGAAAAAAACAAACAGATATGAATCTCTTAGAGTTAGGAATAGGCTTTTAGCGTTTGGACCGTGTTAACCCAACAAAATTTATAGCCCATCCAAGTTTACATGGCCAGTCCGTGAAAATATATCCGGAGGCCCAGTCCGTGAAAATATATCCGGAAAAGAGAAAGCACTTCCAAAAGGCCCAATCTATTTTTCTTGGCTCGAGCCAATTCAAGATATATCCGGATAATAACCAAGGGAACCGTCAATCAAGTCATCCTCTCGCGTGCGCCGTGCCAACCTCTGTCACAGAAGTCGCCTCGCGTGCGTCGTATACCGCCACACTCTGTCACAGACGCCGCCGCCGTGCGTCGCCTCTGTCACAGAGAGTCAAGCCGCCCTGTCAATCAAGCGCCGCGTGCCGCAAGCGTCTCAACAGGAGGGGTCAGTCCTCCTCCTATAAAGGAGAGAGGCATTCCAGAGAAAGGGATCATCCAACACACTCCAAGGAGGACGCATTTTCATATCTTTCATTCCTGCACTTTTTCATTCTGCAATTTCAATTTATGTTTTTTACATTCCTGCCAATTTTCCATTCCTTTACAGCTTTGCTTAAATCCTTGTAATTCCCTTAGCAATCCTTGTAATCCTCTTCAAATATTGTTCAATCAAAAATTCTTGGTTAACAAATTGGCACGCCCAGTGGGACCCGAAGTGGAAACCATATCCGCTTGAAAGTGTATGCAACTCAGATCTGGACGAGTAGTAAGGGATTTAACACAAAGATTTGGAGAAATGTCACTACATGAAGAAACTCAGTAAGAACACCGTCTTGAGAACGTCGATGATACGGCGTCTACCTCTCAACCCACCGCAGGGGATAATGCAAAGTCCCAACTTTTACGGAACAAATACGGCTATCGATGAATGAATCGATGGCTGAATTCATGCCTTTACTGACAAGGCACCTTATGGATGTATTGCGGCCTGCCATGGCCGATCAAACTGGACAGGATATGTGGATCCCTGCGTACTCCACAAGAGGGATATATCCCTGGCATGAATATGTCACCAAACGTTACAGGACCTGTATGGTGGTCTACAAAAGACTTGGGGGACTGGCCAGCCATCACTATCTGAGGTTGGAGCACCACCTCCTATGATGTATGCTCCATCAGGATACTTAATGGCATCTGTTCCGCCATTTGGAGTGGCGGCTCCCATCCCAGCCGCCATGCATAATACTGGAGGAGGACACATGCAACCTCAAGTCACCAACATACCTTTGGTTGCCCACATGCCTCAGGTCGCCTCCCCAGTGCCTCAGGCCGCCTATCAGGTGGCCTCCCCATTGCATCATGGCCTCCGATCAGGCGGCCACCCTGTCCTCAGGCCACCCATCATCAGGCCGCCTCCTCATTGCATCAGGCCGCCCCGAGCAACAGGGCCAGTCCACACTTGGCCACCCAGCAACAGGCCAGTCCACACTTGGCCGCCCAGTATAGGCCTCCAGTTCACATCAGGCCGCCCTGCAACCTCAGGCCGCCAACCCATACCCGGCCGCCAACATAAGTCGTCCGGCCACCAACATGAGTCATCCGGCCGCCAACTTGGCCTCGGCCGCCAACATGACTCAGACAGCCATACCTCAGGCCGCCAGCATGCCTCATCGGCCGCCAACTTGGTCTCGACCGCCACCATGGTCCAGGCCGCCATGCCTCAGGCCGCCATGGCTCATCCGGCCGCCATATATCAACAAGCTGCCATGCCTTCTGCACAGGCGCCTGTAGTGGTCGCCCGAGTTGTTAGCAGATATGATGCAACAACATTTCGGCATTCAATTAAGGCCGATGGAACGGCCCACTTATAGGAAACCATACCCGGATTGGGTAGACACCATGCAGCCTTACCCTAAAGGCTTCAAAATGCCCGAGTCCCACCACGTTCTCGGGAGACGACGGCAAATCAACCGTAGAACACGTGGGGCAGGGTTACTGCTCAGTGTGGGGAAGGCAGCGGCCAACGACTGGCTTGAAGGTTAAGATTGTTCAGTTCCTCTTTGACTGGACCCGCATTTGTCTGGTTTGCATCCTTGCGGCCAAATTCAATTCAAATTGGGCCGATCTCGAGCGGGGCATTTCACGACAGATTTTATTCACCTCTGTCGCAGGTTAGTCTTGCAGATCTCACTAACACCAAACAATTTGCCGATGAGACGGCAAGCTCTTTTATTAATAGATTACAACGCATTAAAGGCCGATGTACTATAGCAATACCCGATAAAGAAATAGCCAATATGCAGTGGCTAATATATTACCGAAATTGAGAGAACATTTAATTGTGCAGGATGCAACTGACCTGCCCAGCTGGCCGAGAGAGCGGCCCGTGTGGAAAAATTCCTGAGGGAGCAGGAGAGAAGAGGCGTCCTATGCGTCGAGTCCATTTCGGAAGAAATAAAAACTCAGTGATGATGAGGACGGAACCTGTAGAGGTGGCTGGTTGCTGAGCTAGTTCAGACAGCCAAACCACATACATGTGCGGCTCTCAAGCCGCCAAAAAACAAAGAGAGGCTAAGTATAAGCCTGAGGAAGAACTTTTTTGACATGGGCAAAGCGGACCAAGGTATTCGACTCAAAGACGGTGAGATCAAGTTGCCTTGAAGGGCAAAAATTACCAGCGGCCGAGGAAATTCGAGGGTCCCGAGACCATTTTGTAAGTGGCATATTCGTATACTCATAGCATTACTAAATGCAGGAGTTTTTAGAACGGCCATACGAACAAAATAAAAGAGGGTCGTTTGAAAATCGCAGGTATGAAAGTGGATTTAGATCCATTCCCTCAGCTGCCAATTGGTGTTTCCTGGACTATCCCAAATCCCAGAAGATGGTGGCTCAGTAGCCAAGAATAATAGAGGAAAGGAACACAATGAAATCGAGGAGGAGGATGTGGACTTATTATCTGATGAGTCCTTCATGAAAGAAAAGAGTTTGTGCAGTAAACAACCCAGGTTTATGAGCATGTCAAGGGAGGACTTCAAGAAGGACTTGGAAGCTGAAGAAAAAGAGCACCACAAGAAGAAGAACCCTCCTTTGAGGATTGAGATCTCTAAGCAGGCCGGTAGAGATCCATGAAAATGGGAAACACCAACCTATTGCTCGTGATTATAGGCATGGTGTGGCAGTGGTTCCACCTTGTATGATGGCGACCGAGAACATCCAGGTGAGACTGAAAGGGGGATGAAGAATAGGGCTCAGACATATGCCGCTCAAAAGGACCACCACCATGTCTAGGAGTCTGGTTAGGCGGGCGCAAAGACGAGTATGCCGAGGAAAATGCGTGCAAGTGGGAGCCACAAATCCATAAGTTGGAGATCGTCCGAGGCCTCGGAAGCCAGGGCAACCAACTTAGGGTCAAGGGTGAGAGACATCCCAGCAGCAGAGTACCCTTCACGAAAGGCACTCAGGAAAGGGGATTTGGGGTGGCAAGGGAACCGGATTCACGCATACCACCTCGAGAAGAAAGGTTTTATGAGGCCTCAAGAAGACCACCTCAGGCACCATCACCTTCCACTAGGGAACCAATACGGGAGAGGTTGCAGCCGCCGTTTTCCTCCACCAGGAGGCCAGTGAGGGAAAGGTTACAACCACCATCACCTTCTACCACTAAGAGGCCAGTACGAGAAAGGCTGCAGTGGGTAGAACGAAAGCCTCAACCGTCATCATCACCAAGGCCTAAAGTAACCAAAGCTGGACTTCCTCAGACTAACATTTCATCATCAGCTTTTAATGACAAAGGAAAAGCGGTCGCCACAACCGAATCTGATGAAGGAGAAAACAAGGTCAAGTCTGCGGGACAGAAGTTCATTGAGAAGCTGGACAAAATGGACATGACTCCTTCAAACATGGCTATGGCTAGTGTACTGATGAAATACATGGCGTATTTGGCGGCTCATGAAGCCGGTGAATTTGGAAGTGAACCATACAGTTTTGAAGGATTCACGGCTTATGCAAGACAGTAGAAACCCAGAAGAAGTCACAGACACAAGTTGAAACGAATCAACTAGTGAACCGCTAGACTACAATTGGACCATGAGGCACCACACTGAATTTTGGTGCTATTACACCACAGAGGTGGAGACCGCTGTGGAGGCCAATCTTAATAAACCTAAAGTTGGGGATTAGCGCCCTAGGCATCATGACTGATGAATGTGGCACGATGAATGACATGAATATTGACGATGAAGATGATGTGTGGGGTAATGTGAACCTCAATATTGATGAGGAGCCTCATGTTGAATTAGACGGCATGGATCTTGAAGATGAGGTTTTTTGGAAAAATTTGGACAAAGAACTTAAAGAAGCAGACGATAGGAAAGAAGGGCCGAATGATCCCTCCGTGCCTATACGGGTATTTGGATTGGCGGCTGATGAAG